>JAKSZU010000002.1:143148781-143621281 GCA_026018925.1 Tupaia tana | reverse complement strand
CGGCAAACCGTGGCTTGAATCCTGGTCCATGTGACTTCAAAAACATGGTGCACGTGTCCATGTGTTCCCAATATCCTGGTGGGAAGGACAAATTAAGGAAATAGGATTATAGGATGACCATGCCCCCATGGGGGAGAGTTGTCTCTTTCTCTCTCCTCTCTCTCTCTCCCCTTCTCTCTCTGCTGAGCACACATTCCATCAAGCAATTAAAAAAAAAAAAAAAACAAAAAACAATAGACCAACAGGATTCAATGCCATCTGAAGCAGGTAAATGATAATTTCAGTTTCAGGTAAAAATTTACTTTTAAAATTTTTATTTTGTTTTCAAAAAAAACCTTCTAAATTTCATGAATCCTAATTTTAATAATATGTTACTGTAGGGCAAGAGTGTCTCCTTAAAAACATGTCTTTCTAAGATTATAGGAAAATGATGTTAATTGAAGTATAAATTTAGTATAAGATTTAGGCACTAAAAACTGAAAATTCCAATGGCACATAAGATTACTAACTTCCACAATAAGATAGAGTTAGAAAAATCTATCATCTGGTTTTACAAAATTACAGCTGTCACTGAGATAAGAAGTTTTCCTCAATTAAATAATAACCCCTTTGTATTCGTGATTCAGATTTCAGTTTTTCTTCATCACAAAAATACAGAAGGACAACAAAGGTTTACTTCTCCTGTGTCAGATTCCTAAATATTGTCTTGCTTGCCTGTGAGGCATACAATATTCAGCAAATAATAGATACAAGTTTGAAAACTGCACTTCTTGGGTTAGCTGAAACAAATATAAACACAATCTTCTCTGTGAAAGAGATGATGTTCCCTCATTTGACTCTGGAAATGCTGTTCTATGATCTTTCCTTCTTCCTATTATAAAGGCTCCATTTCTATTTTATCGACTTCATTAAAGCTGAGCTACAAGGCAATCTCAACATCTCCAAAGACCATTATTTATGCAAGTCTGAAAGTATACTTAGCTTTCTACATCGAAAAAAAAAAAAGTCTTTTTGGGGCCAGCAGGTGGCATGATGGTTAAGGTGCTGGATTCTTACATGGCCAACTATGGTTCATGTACTAGACCTGAAAGCTTGCTTTCTCACTTTCTCTCTCTCTCTCTCTCTCTCTCTCTCTCTCTCTCTGTGTGTGTGTGTGTGTGTGTGTGTGTGTGTGTATCTGGTTAGTGCATTTGCCCTATAGCAAATTAAATAATAATAATAATTAAGTCACTAATTAAAAAAAATTTTCAAGACCCATGGCATTTGATTCCAGGTCACCTCATAATACTGGAATGATTTTTCTTAATTGTACTGTAAAGCTAACCTCTGGAGTGATACAAATCACTCATTAAATTGGCTTCTTCAATAATCCACAAAATGCTTGCATTCTAGCATCAGTTGACTGATACATTCTGGTCCCTAAACAAAATGGCCAAAGGGATTTATAATAGTCAAGTACAGATACCTCAAAATCTACAGGTTCCAGGACGTGCTCAAAAAGAGAGGAATGGTCTCTTTGTTGCTGTCTGTTATTGTATGTTTGTAGCTGTGTTTTAGAAACTACATCATCCAGGGACCCGCAGTTGGTGTAATGGCTAGGTTGCTGGACTCCCATGTAGTCGATCACAGTTTGAGTCCTGAACCCAGTGGCTTAAACTCACACCAAGTGCATGTGCATGTGTGCCCAAGATCCCAAGAGGAGAATGAAGGAGAAGGGATTGCGGCATGGCCATCCCTCCTGGGGGGGGGATGATTTCTCACTTTCTGTCTGTCTTTCTGGTGATTGCATATGCTCTATAACATAAAATAAATTAATTAATTAAAACCTCTCAAAAAAAAAAAACTACATCATCTGCATCAACAATATTCTAAACTAAGATCATTTGTTTCAGAAATTAAAATGAAAATTTAAACAATGAATGTTCTGAACAAAGAAGAGGGTGGGATTAATTTTAAGGACAATGTAGATACTACTCCTCAAAGAAATTTTACGAGATTCAGGAGGGGGCCAGCAGGTGGTGTGGTGGTTAAGATACTGGACACTCCCACATGGCCGACCATGGTTCGAGTCCCGGACCTGGAGGCTTGCTTTCTCACTTTCCCTGTGTCTCTCTCTGGTCAAATTAAAAAATAAATGAGTGGATAAATAAATAAATAATTTTTTTTAAAAAAAGAGAGAGATTCAGGAAAGAGCTATTTTTTGGCCCTCGGAAATCCCATGACTATTGCTCGAAAATACACATCTGGTCCAGGGTTTTATGACTCACCGTTGACCTTCTTTCCATGTGAATGTAAGTAGACGCCCGTACTGACATGCCCCAGATCGCAACAGGGAGTGAGTCACCTGTGGATCAGCCCAGTCACCGAGGCCGACCACGTTGACGTAAAGCAGTTTCCATGGTGATTTTCATTTCAAAAAATTGTACTCTTCAAAGTAGAAAAGTTATTTAGCATTTATTAGCCATGGTACCAAATATACTGGCCCTCAAACCGTCCAGAGATGTCATTATATTATGAGCAAACTTCAAGATTTCCATCTGCACCATTTTAAAACCGTCTCAAGACTGATTGAATGTGCATATATGTTTTCTGAAAACGTTGATCCTACAGAGATATTTTCATATTTGAGATTAATTTGCAAAGTACTCTCAAAGTTTAGAACAAACTATTTAGCTAGCGAGGCAGAATAAAAAAAAGACATAAAAAATCAAAATAAAAACAACTGGAACAACACTTCCCATCCCAGTGGCAGCCAATCTTAACAAATGTGTATGTGTATAACCTTGTACCTTTAATTTTACCTTACCCTCTACTTAAAATTGGCACATTCTTAGAAAAAGTACTTTATTGTAATATTTGTCACCTAGAAGAATTTGAAGCCCTAATATCTAATGAGAAATGAGGGGGGGGTTGTTTGTTTGTTTTCTAAGACTATTGAAAAGTAGGTAAAAGCAAAAACTGTAGAGTTAGAAAGCCTGAAAAGAATCCCATCCCTGCTGCTTACTAACTGAGTAAATCTGGCTCATAATGATCAAATATTTTAAATACACAGCATGCCCATTCTTCACAAGCACACGTGCACCTGAGCCGAACGTGCTTCATGCCACACAAATACTCCTCACTGTCCTATAACGAGTTGTCACAGAGCACGTCTTAATAAGAATTATAATTATGTGAACAATGAAGGCTCAGAAAATGTTTAGTGAAAAACAGCATATATTTTCATCTTAATAGTTGCATTCTGATTCCAAGAATCAGCATTTGGAAAACCACTTCAGTAAGTAGAAATTCATAACATATATGTTGGTTTATGGAATGAGGTTTATGGAATGAGCCCTGAACACAATAAAAATTTATAGAAATGATCTAGAATCACAAGAAATGTGAGAACTGATCTTAGATTCTTTCTTTCTTTCTTTGTATTTTCCTAGTATATTTAAACCAAAAAGATTTTGCCTTCAGTGTATGATGATTTAAAACTTAATCATGATCAGTAACATACCCAGGCATGGTCTCCAACAACAATTTTTTTCTTTGAGAAGGGTTTCTAGAAATCAAAAATGAAAACATGAAACTAAATGCTACTTTTACATTTCTTACCATTTGAAAATGGCAGAGGAAGAAAAAATATTGAATTACTTAAATGACCAAAAGTAGTATGTTATGCATGAGAATAAATTCCGTCACATTTGTACTAAAAGATATTTTGATATATAAGTATATATAAAGTCCGCCCGAGCGTTGCTCCTTGAGTGACACCATGACAGCAAGGTGAGAAAGATGGCAGTGTCACTGATACTGAAGGTAAATACTGCTTCCTGCTGTCATTTTCATGTTCCTATGTTCTCCACTGTGGGACACTTAGCCATGTTATTTTTTATTCAACCAAAAGGAGTCTTACCGACCTCCATCTGAATGAACCCAACAAAGTTAATTTACAATTTATGCTTTTGTTTTTTAATTTTTAGAAAACAGGAAAAGGTCCTTGTTTAGATGTGATTTTTCTGATATGTAGTCAGTATGCTGCTAAACTGTCTCCCCACTGTCCGTGCAGTCACCCCAGTAGGAGGGTGTTGCCAATGGGCTGGCGGCTTCCCCGGTCAAGAACCTATGACGTAGTGGCTTAAACCATTCCCGGCTCACGTTCAGGAGTCTCTAAGTCTTCTCCTTAGCAACGGAGCACAGTAAACATGGCCCGAAGGTCTGCCATGCCCATTCCTTTGTCTTTCTCAGTAGCACGTGGAGATGCTTAATTCAGTTAGTCTCCTTGGAAAACCTTAAGGTGCCAACTATGCAGATTCTCAAGTGTTGAAGCAACTGCTAACCTGAGAAGAGAAGGATGACCGGGTTATTCTCGTTTTATTTCCATTTCTTTTACAACCGCTGCACCTCATTGAAAAAAAGAGGCCCTCCTAAATAAGGTCCAGTTAAGTCTGAAGCCACCCGCCTGTGGCCCAGGCTACTTCAGTCCTGTTCCCCTCTGTGGCTGCGGTGGGATTAGCTCGCTCTGTGTGGTTGCTCTCGGAGGCAGCTCTGCCCCTCGGCGGTCCGTCCCGTGTGCTGCTGGGCCCTGGAGCTGAGGGGTGCACCAGGCCGTGGGCTCTGAGCTGCGGGTCCCTTCCCTGGCGTACAGCTCTGTGAAGCCCTGGCCTGCTCCCGCTTTGTCTCTGAAGAACAGGCTTCTGTTTGTTACCCCTCACTTCCTGCTTCCTCTGCAGCACGCCCAGCCACATCCCACCCTCCTCCCAGACAATCCTGCTCTCTGTCCCTGGTGCAGATGGAGCCGGGTGCAGCCATCTGTGGCCAACTGCCACTGACTTCTGGACACAAGGGGAAAGACCAAGAGCAGCAAGATCAAACTGTGAGATCATTAGCTCTCTCCCTGCCTCCTCCTCTCTGCGGTCTCCCCCTTCCCTCCACCTTCCTTCCTTCTTCATTTCTTCAAGTACGGAGCTCAGAAAATGTGTACATCCATGCACGAACATGCTGGCCACTCACCTTTATTGTGTAGTGATGGAGTTAGTAAAACGAAACTGCATTGAAGTTTCTTGAACCATAATCGTCACTAAATATTGCAGATAACCATCCTAAATACAACATTAAACGATGTTTACTTTTACTTTTAAAAGACCATGCAGCACAATAATATTTTATAATAAGATAACTGTATCAAGAAAAATTATTAGAAAAGAAATTTTGTAGCTTCTATTAATAAAAACTGTGATACTACCTTGATCTTAAAAATACTACATCAGGGGACCAGCAGTTAGTGTAATGGCTATGTCGCTGGACTCCCACATAGTCGACCGCGGTTTGAGTCCCAGACCCGGTGGCTTAAACTCACGCTGGGCGTGTATGCATGCGTGCCCAAGATCCTGAGAGGAGAATGAAGGAGAAGGGATTGCGGCATGACCATCCCCCCTAGGGGTTGATTTCTTGCTTCTATCTCTCTGCCTCTCTCTGTCTTTCTGGCAAGCATACGTGCCCTGTAGCAAAAACTTCTCCAAAAAAAAAAACAAAAAAAAAAAACGCTGTACCAGGCTCAGCTGTGGTGGCGAGTGGGGGACACTGCTGTGTCGCACGGTGAGGCCCCCTGGGAGGCCTGCGTCCAATTCCTGGCACACTGAAAAGCTGAAGGTGTGAACCCTGCCTAGAGTCCCGGGCACTTGGAAGGCTGAGCCAAGAGAGTATAAAATACCTCATAACCATTAAGAATGCATTGGTATTTAAAAAAATCATACTAATGCCCTTTTCCTTAGTAAAGTAGAACACACTTAAATTTACCTGATAATGAGGTTCTTAAGATCAGAAATTTAAAACCCATCCACTGAGCTTATGATTCTGGATAAATAATTTTTTTGAGAAGATTTTGCCTTGGGAGAGAGAGAGAGAGAGACAAGACAGTGAGAGGAAGAGTAAGAAATCACCCCCTGGGGGAATGGCCATGCCACAGTCCCTTCTCCTTCATTCTCCTCTTGGGATTTTGGGCATGCACGCACACATGAGCTCAGAGTGAATTTCAAGCTGCCTGATCCAGGACTTGAACCAGGTCAGTCGTGTGGGAGTCCAGATGTAACCACTATGACATCTGCTGATCCCTATTCTGAAATATTTTTACTTTCTTATTTGAGAAGAATTTGTGCATTGTGCATCTACTCCAGAGTTTTTTAAAAAGTTGGTATGTTTGCATCATGGACATGACTCATGCAATGCTTTGTGGATTTGGGCAGCCCCAGGATACTGCCAGCCAAACACGCACCTAAAGAAGAGCAGTAATTCCTGGATAAAAGGAATAGTAAGAAATACCCAACGCCTAACGTCAGTTTAAGGAACATGACCACCCAGCAGCAAAAGCGTGCTATAAAAATATGATTCAAGGGACCAATTAGCATAATGGCTGTGTCACTGGACTCCCATGTATTCGACCGCATTTCGAGTCCCGGACCCAGTGGCTTAAACTCATGCCTGGTGCATGTGCGTGCGTGCCCAAGATCCCGAGAGGAGAATGGAGAAGGGATTGCGGTGTGGCCATCCCCCTGGGGGGTGATTTCTCACTTTCTGTCTCTTTGTCGCTCTCTGTCTGTCTGGCAAGTGCACGCGCCCTATAGCAAAAACCTCTCAAAAAATATATATATATGTGATTCAACAGCTTTCTTTTGCATATTCATAATGCTCATTATTGTCCAAAAGCTGGGAGAAGTATTATAGCAAAGAGATCTGTCTACCCGTGTTTAACATAGTTTTTTCCCTAATTAAATAGCCCCCAGAATCCACTTTTTCATGAAATGTATATGAAAATATTTCAAATAGAACGTGTAATGGAGCTTATTTAGAACTTCAGGTGCCTTGCAACTTCTAACAGTCGTGCACAGTGCATTTGAACTAGCTCAGCGTAGCTTACGGAGCATGGAGGACCAGCGTGTCTAACAGAAGAGCCTGAGAGGGGGATCAGGACACCCCTGCCCACTATTTCTCTAGTGCATTTGTAAACAGACTGAGGACGCTGGGTAATGAACGGAGGCGAGCAGCTGGTCCGAGCTCCTGGCCCTCCCCTCGCGGCCTCCTTTGGTTTCAACGCCAATGGGAAAGGGGACAGAAGGAGTACGTAGCAGCCGGGCAGACCACCGCGTTCATCCTGGCTTCCCGACTACGCTCGGTCGTGCTTTTGGGCGGTTTTTAATATATTGGAGATGAATGAAATTCTTCATAGTGGTAGCTCAGTAGAGTTACTTCAGGATATTTTTTGAGTTTGAACTGTGAATAAGGCAGTGTTCTTGCACAATAGCCTTAGCGTATGAGAAGATAATGAACAGGAAATAAAAGAAGTTCAACCCAAGTGCTAAGTAGAAAGGTGTAAAATAAATGATTGCTAAGATCAAAATAGTTATTGCCCTTTTTAAAAAGTTGTTTATTTACTAGCAACTTCTACTCGTTGCTATATTACTTTGGTGTCTTTTTCATCAAAAGTCCCATGATGATTAATCTTGTGAGCTTTTAGGATTTACTACTATGACCTAGTTCAAAATATTTTTATATTATGTGGAAAGAGGCTTGGATGCTTCATTTCAACAATAAAAAGATGAACGCTGTTCCTAAAACATGCTACCAACCTTTCAAATGTGTGAAAACAACAGCCCTATTTCTAGTTAGCACCCTGAGATAGGTACTGGATTGTTGGAAAAGTCATCATGTATTTTTCTGTTTTTCTGTGCAAAACGCATCGTCACTTTTCCAACAGCCCAATAGCTAATCAGTAAGAGTGGAGGTAGGAAAGTTAAGATTTTTACAGGCAAACTCCTTTAAGAATTTATTTATATTCATTAACATGTTTCCAAATAATAATACTAGTAACAATTTAAAAAGCAGTTTATAAAACTTGGTAATAAAATGCCAAGGAGGCTTCCAGAGATCATTAAATAACTTTTAGTAAGCACAGAATTTATTTTTTTCAGTGTGGATCCTCTGGAAACCTATTTCTGCAAGATACACCTCAAGTAAATTAACTTTCTGTGATCAAAAAAGCATAAAGGGCTGGATAGTGGCACAGTGATAGGGCAATGCTTCATGAGGCTGACCCTTGTGGGAGGGTTCTAGGTTCACATCCAGAGACCTCCCTGAACATGCCAGGCACTCTCGTCCATGCCCAGGGCTGGCCGAAGCTAGAGTAGGTCACAGCGGGAGGATTCTATGGGGCGCCTATCTCTGTCTCTCCCTTTATCTGTTGCTCCTGAAAGAAAGAGAAAAAAGAAAAAAAAGAAAAGGAAAGAACAAATGAATAAAAGAAGAAACAGAAAGAAAAAAGAAAGGGAGAGAAAGGAAGGAAAGAAAAAAGAGTAAAGGGAGAAAGAAAAAATAACTTTTAGAATAAAAAAAAAGAAGGAAAACTTACATATACCCCGGCTCTCTCTTGAAAATTCATAATAAGTAAAAACATAATGTTCTGAAAAATCCTGTAGTAAAAACAAAAACAAAAACAAAAACAAACAAACAAAAAAAAACTAGTTTTCCACAAATTTATTTCACTAAAAGATTTTTCTTCCCTTTTAATACCTAATATCACATCACACATCCTTTGTTCAACAGAACCCTCTTTGAGGAACACTGATCTAGGTTTTGGCCATTTCATTCTTTTTTAGGAGGAATAAGTTGAAAATCCTTGGGACCAGCAGATGGTGTAATGGTTACATCACTGGACTCCCACGTAGTTGACCACAGTTTGAGTCCCAGACCCAACAGCTTAAAACTCACGCCGGGCACATGTGCATGTGTGCCCAAGATCCTGAGAGGAGAATGGAGGAGAAGGGATTGTGACGTGGCCATCCCCTCTGGGGGGTGATTTCTCACTTTCTGTCTCTATGTCTGTCTGTCTCTCTGGTAAGCACACTTATAGCAAAAATCTCTTGGAAAGAAAAGAAAGGAAAAGAAAAGAAAAAAGGAAAAGAGAAGAGAAGAGAAGAGAAGAGAAGAGAAGAGAAGAGAAGAGAAGAGAAGAGAAGAGGGGAGGGGAGGGGAGGGGAGGGGAGGGGAGGGGAGGGGAGGGGAGGGGAGGGGAGGGGAGGGGAGGGGAGGGGAGGGGAGGGGAGGAGAGAGAAGAGAAGAGAAGAGAAGAGAAGAGAAGAGAAGAGAAGAGAAGAGAAGAGAAAAAAGAAGAAAAGAAAAGAAAAGAAAAGAAAAGAAAAGAAAAGAAAAGAAAAGAAAAGAAAAGAAAAGAAAAGAAAAGAAAAGAACCAGCAGTTAGCATAATGGCTATGTCACTGGACTCCCACGTAGTCGACTGTGGTTTGCATCCCGGACCCGGTGGCTTAAACCCCTGCTGGGCGCGTGTGCGTGGGTGCCCAAGATCCCGAGAGGAGAACAGAGGAGAAGGGATTGCGGTGTGACCATCCCCCCTGGGGGGTGATTTCTCACTTTCTGTCTTTCTGTCTCTCTCTCTGTCTGTTTGGCGAGCACACGCACCCTATAGCAAAAACCTCTTCAAAAAAAAAAAAAAAAAAGAAAGAAAGAAAAGAAAAGAGAAAAAATAAAAAGCAGATGGTTAAGGAAAAAATTATTTCTGCCAGGTGATTATGTTTATAGCTATCACAACTTTTCTCATTGGTTTTAGTCTACTATTGTATTCCTAACAAAAATACCTGAGCCTGGGTGATGTATAAAAATCGGAGTTTATTTGACTCATGATTCTGGTGGCTAGAATGTTCAGATGCATACAGAATGGCAAAGGGCAGAGATCTGAGGAGAGCAGTGTGTTCTTCTTCTATGTGGGCCACATCTGCCTCATTTCTCTCCTTATAAATTCACCAGGACTCAATCCTGCAGGCCCTTCCCTAACCACTCAACCGACTAGCGCAAAGTCCGCCCTTACAATACGTAATCAGATTAAGTTTTACCCCTTTAATCCCTTGACAGTGCTCCGACACATCCATTTGGGGGATGTATTCAAACTGTGCCATGGCGCAGATGAACTGTGAGGGAAGCGCTCTTCCCTGTGTAGAGCAGGTTTAGAAAGACCACCAAGAGGTGTCTGGCCACGGGCTAGTGGGACTCAGAAGGTGATTGTCTTAGTCCATTTTTGCACTGCTAACAGAAAAAGTTCTGAGCGATTTGATAATGGAATGCAGGGATACTCAGCTCATGGTTTGGGGGGTCGAAGGCCTAGAAAAGCTCCTGCTTCTGGGAGGCTGTGGCATGGCAGAGAGCAATGTTGAGCACACCAGCACGCGCTCTGTGAACCTGTGGCTTCTGCCTGCCTCCTCTTCTCTGTTCATGTACAAAGCAGGACTCGGCAATGAGCACCCTGTCCTAGCTGGAGGCCCCACCCTGGGACACCATGAAGGAATTACATTTTCACTTAACCCTTACAATACCCACACATTAATTTGCAGGGAACTTCCAAATTCAAAACCATGAACATCTGGGGGACAACCCAGTATCCAAACTGTAGCGCTGACGTACGGCTTCTTTCTCTGACTTGTCATCTTTTGATGTTAGATCTGCTCCAAATTCCCAAACTATTAGAGTATTAGAGTATTGTGTCCTTCAAAGGATTATTGGAACAGAAAAGTTCATAAGGTGCATGTTTTCATTAGAAATTGGAAAAACTGGGGACCAGCAGTCAGTGTAATGGCTATGTCGCTGGACTCCCACGTAGTCGACCGCGGTTTGTGTCCCAGACCCGGTGGCTTAAATCTCACGCTGGGTGCGTGTGCGTGCGTGCCCAAGATCCCAAGAGGAGAATGGAGGAGAAGGGATTGCGGCGTGGCCATCCTCCCTGGGGGGTGATTTCTCTCTTTCTGTCTCTCTGTCTCTCTCTGTCTGTCTGGCTAGTGCATGCGCCCTATAGCAAAAACCTCACCAAAAAAAAAAAAAAAAAGAAAGAAGGAAATTGGAAAAACTATCAGGATTTTTCCAAATCCTAATTTCTGAAGCATGCTAATTTATATCTGGGTGACTTATTAATTTGAAATTTTAAAACATAGAAGTTGTATCAATAACAGAAAAAAGTAGATCCCAAATTAAACTGCATGAGAGGATTTCCCTTTTATAACAGAGGTCAGTCACTGCTGCTTTGGGGCCAAATCTGACCCCAGCTTGTTTTGCAAATAAAGTTTTATTGGAACACAGTCATAGTCACTAGTCTGCACTTTCTCCATGAGCTGATTTTGCACTTGAACAGCAGAGTAGAGTGGCTGCAGCAGACACTGAATGGTTACAACAGACAAAACCAAAAATACTTACTCTCTGGACCCTTACAGAAGATGTGTGCTGACTCCTGGTTTGCATTTTTTGATAAGTGCAATGAACCAGAGTGTAGGGAGAGAAACCGCGGAGGGGAGAGACATCTGTTCTGGATAGGCACAGTGACATCTGTACAGAGATGACATCTGAGCCAGGAGAGACCTGAAAACGCTGAGGAGGCCCGGCCTCTGAAGCCTGGGAGAGTGATCCTGGCAGGCACTTGACGTGATATGCTCACAAAACAGCTGGGAGCTGACCGCATAGGACAGCGATCACATGCTATGTGGAGAAAGGTGGATCTCACATGGCCAACTACTGTCTGAACCCCCACTCTGGCAGCTTGGAGAAACATGCCAGGTCCATGTGCAAGCATGCTCAGGGTCCTGATTGGATGACGGGATGGAGAAAAGGGTCCCATTTGGGTCTCTCACACCGTCTGGTATGCACATGTGTCCTCTAGTATTAAACAAACAAACAAAAAAAAACCTTTTTGATTTTGAGTTTATTTATTTCTCCCATGAGAGAGGGAGAGACAGCACCCTAGCAGTGTCCCCATGCCACGATCCACGTCCCCTCAGCCAGCGTGGATCACAGCACACACACTTCATTGAGCTGAGGTCTGAGCATTAGCTTTGTTTGCTTGAAGGTCTCCAGATGTCTCTAATTGGGCAACCAGAATTGACTACTTCAGAGAAAAATACAGAAAGTGAAAAGAATGTCCATTTTACATAATAAATAAGTATGTGGTACCTAAGTCATAAGTCACATGAGTTATGTAGGGGGTCACCCTTCTTGGGGCTCTTTCTAAAAATCTAAAAATTATCCGGTGTCATGGACAGTTTTCAAATCAGATCAGAGACTCGTTTCTCTGAAGCAGGCACCGTCCTGCGTAGGAGCTATATCACAGCGAGTGGCCCTCGGAGAGCCCAGGCAGCCTCGTGTTCTGTTATTGGAATCAATTTGTACTACATTTATGACCTGAGGGTATTTGCTGGCAAGAAATTTTGTAGGTTGGGAGTTTTAAACACATGAGCTGCACCCAGACCATGGCCCGAACGATCGCCTCAGAGGCCCCTGCAGATCTGCCTACACAGTGGTCCCTGGGAGCTAGTTACCAGAGCAATACAATAATATTATTTGTTCCACGTAAGCACGTGGACCAGCCTCCTAAGTCTCAGGCATAGCCATTGCATGAGATCATGTGTGCCGATGTGATTTGCTAAAAGAAATAAACACAGAATTAATCACAAGAAAAGAGACCTTATTGCTTAATGTGAAAATGATTCACTTGGTTTAGATCATGTGTAAGATAGAACTCTGTGTTTTGGCTGTAGGAAAATAAGACAGATTTCAACTTCAAAAGATACTCAATCAGAGAAACTATTAACCACCATATCCTGGAAGTGTAGAAAATTAACTTGAGCCTGAAAGAGAAGCAGCAGCAGGTCTAATGAGAATAGGGCAGGCGGGCCTGAAAGCACGATCCCTTCGTCACCTTCCTCTGTGCGTTTTAATCTTGTTTGTTTTACTGAAGGGAGACCGAGAGAGAGGGAAAGTGAAAAATCTATCACCCCTATCCCGGAGATGCACCCCTCTTTGATAAATGTTTTTCTTCAAGAGAAAATGGTATGTGTTTCTTGAGTTCTCACCTTGTCTCAACTGGAAAAACAGTAAGAATGGCATAGACAATGGACCACCAGTTAGCGTAATAGCCATGTCACTGGATTCCCATGTAGTCAACTGCAGTTTGAGTCCCGGACCCAGTGGCTTAAACTCATGCCAGGTGCGTGTGCGTGCGTGCCCAAGATCCCAAGAGAAGAATGGAGGAGAAGGGATTGCAGCGTGGCCATCCCCCCTGGGGGGTGATTTCTCGCTTTCTATCTCTCTGTCTCTGTCTGTCTGGCGAGTGCACGCGCCCTATGGCAAAAACCTCTCCAAAATAAAAGAATAGCATAGATAAAAGGAGGGCAAGGAGGCGGGAATTATGCAAAATTTGAGGGCAAAATGAAAGTTCAGCGGCACCAGATTTTCAGAAAATCTTTGAGAGACGACTAATTTTAATGTTTTAGGATACATAAAGACGTCAAAACCAAAATTGTCAAATATGCAAAAGTACTTATAGAGTCAGTTTTCTAGTTCTTCTCCTTACCAAAAAATGGCGGTTTCCAGGAGAGAAAAATGATTACACTGCCACAGAGTAGACCAGCCACCCTATTTAATTCCTGAAAGGTGGTTAGTGTTTTTCATGATGGCCAGCTCATAAACCTATGTGACTATAAATTAAAATAGATGCAAAGCTTCCATTTCAATATATATTTTTATTATACTTTTATTGAATTTTTATATAAGATTCACTCAGTCTCTTCTAAACATAAGAGCTCATCAAAGAATGTTGTTTCCTTCCTAAAAGTACAAAGATATAGAAAGTTTCTTTTTTCAGGTCTCAATTCTATGAGCATTCTGTGACCAAATGCATTCTCACGTTTCTCATAGTATTGTGGTTTTTACAGACTGTTCTAAGCACTTGGGAAATACGCCGAGTAAATGGGTCAGTAGAGCCTCAGGTATCTTTTACATGGCACTGGATCTGAGAGAGAAAGCAATAGACCAGCTCTGGGGAATACAACTTCCTTCTCAGCTTGTCTGTTTTCTGCATTGTCTGGTTGCCGTGTGTTAAAATGCTGCTTGAAAGAGTGAAAAAAAGGTGTTTTAGTTACTCCTAAAGGAACTTTTAAATTTGTTAAGCCAAACTGCCCAGACAATGACATTAACAAAAATAAAATAAAATAAAAAAACCTAAGATCTTGTTTTATGGGAGAATCTGGAAAAGTGAAAATAATAAAGATTGGAAAAGAGTCAGTCTTCTCGGTGCACCACCAGTTTCTCATGTCAAAAATTCAGTCCTGATAGGCCGTTGAATATTGGGCCAGGATGCTGTTGTCACGAAAAACATAAAACCTGCTGAACTAGCACAATAAAGCCAAAAATCAAGAAGCAGAAGTGGTTCTTTTTCCAATTCATCTCTACAGAACCCAAAATGTTTCCCAAAATGTGTACATCTGGCCAGGATAAAAAATAAATACATGATTGAATGGTAAGCTAGAAATCTGGACTCTGGTCCCTGCTCCCCATTAATCCGTCTGGTGAAGGGAGTAATTGTTACTTCTCTGTCCTCATCATTGTCGTTTGTAATCAATAGAGCTGTACTAAAGCTTAAAATTCTTTATCTGTATGTCATTCTTGGCAACCACATTTAGACGCTCTTGGTGTGCTAGGTGCAAAACGTGTGTACCACATTTAATTGGCCAGGGCTGCTATAATGATGTGTCATGAACTGGGCTATTTAAGTTCTCCTCTCCCACTTTTGGAGCTAGAAGTCCAAAATCGAGATGTCAGAAGAGCCATGCTCCCTCCAAAGGCTCTAGGGAAAAAGTCCTTCCTTGCCTCTCTGCTCTGGTCTCCAGTGCTCCTTAGCGCTCCTCAGCTTTGCAGACGTGTCATTCTGACCTCTCCTCTGCCATCACCGTCTTCCTTCCTGCATCTATGTCTCGTCAAACCTCCCTCTTCTTATGAGGGCACTGCCTTAATCCAGGATGATCCTAACTTCTTAGCACCTACGACAACTCTATTTACAGGCAAAGTCATACTAACGCATACGTACCAGAGGTTAAGAGTTGGACATGTCCATCAGGGGACAAAATTCAAGCCAAAACAATGTGTATAGCCCTTTCAGCTACCTGAGACCACGCATGCTCAATATAATCAGGATATTCACTCTCCAGTTTAAATGCCATGCCAATTTATTTGCATGTCTTCTAAGGCAGCCTAAAGTTTCAGTTATTAATTTAGGAAGTAGATCAATTGACACTGGTTGAAGCACACCCCCTGCATATTTAAGAAGTTTCCTCCTTTTGTTCTATACACACCTTTTACTTCCCGTATTTGCTCATAAGGTGTATCCCACCTGTGGTGCCCGCCCCTCCTCACCTTAGGGCAGACAGAAAGCTCACCTCATTTTCTCCCTAAACAAACTGAAGCATTCCAGCTCACTCTTACCCACTTTGACCATTTACCAACTATTGCTTTATATTTTCATTGGATGTTCAGATAAAAATGCCTTGCATTTCCTAGTCTTTAAGGTATATCTTTTCGATTCCCCGATCTGGTATGGTTTCTTACATGCCACAGACTCAGTAATGACTCAACTGCTAGAATATAATGATAATGGTATCTGATTTCACTCCACCAATACCTACCCAGAGTCTCCAGCCATGTCATCCTCTGTCTGTATCTTCTCTCCTACACACACACACACGCACATACACACATGCACGCACACACACACGCACACACACGAACACACGCGCACGCGCACACACGCACACACACTATTCTCAATGCTTATTCCCATACCTACACATTTTTACAGCTCAAAGAAAGTGCTAGTAAGTCCTATGGATAAAGAAGGGGAAATTTAAGTTACTTATTTCCTATATATGTACTTAAAGTCCGGAGCACTAACTTCTTGCTATGGAGAGCTATTTGATAAATAGGGTCGTGGTTTAGACGTCACGACTCCATCTCAGTTCTGTTGGTATCTAGTTATGGGAGCACCTTGGAATATTATCCTCATTTGTAAAACTGTGGGCTCAAATAGAACTTTTTTATTATTATTTTTTATTTATATATATTTTTGATTAATCACATCTTTTATATAAAGTCCCCATCATGATGTATACAATATATATTGTTTCAATAGAGAACTTTACTTTTTTTGTCTGCTAAATGTTTTTTCCCTTTGCACCTCATACTGCCCTCTACCGCCCACTCCCACCATCCAGGTCCTGTTCTTAGAGTCCCTCACATCTGCACTTATCCTCTCTACTCTCGTGTCTTCGGACCTTTGTCTAATTGCCATCAAATCCATGATTCCACAGGAATATCCACTTGGTTTTCTCCGTTTGATGCACAAGGTTATATGTGAAACACTTTTAACCATATCTTCTGGTGTTTGTTCCCAGAGATATTATTGAGTCAACAAAGCATGTCTTTTGTTTACACAGTTTATAGGACAGAAATGCTATGACAGCTTACTTGACTGAAGATAATAGCTGACCAATAATTGCAGAACTTCATTTCAGTCCTTCAGTTTTAGAGAACTAAAACAGAAATCAGTTATTTGCCATTTCGGGAAGACACTTGGAAGCTCATGGAATGTACACTTGGATTTATTAAGTAGATATCTGGCAGTCAGAAAAGCAGACTTGGTGGCTCAATTTTTACATATAGGATAGACACTTCTGATAGCTTTATGTAAGCATTATTCTTACTCTATATGTTTTCCTGACCTTTTGCTACCTTTGTAGAAGTTTTCTCTATGGAAATGTGACACACGCTTTATCCCCCTGACCCCCCCCCCCCCCATAGCTGTCCCAGATATTTTCTTCATCACATCTGCGAAGCCTTGCGGAGCCCCAGGACGCCTACACAGTGTTACAACAGTGAGTCTTGCCATTTTAATCAAAAAGAAAATATTAGAATAGATTATAGAATCAGGGGTCAAATATTTATTTCAATTTCTGTCCTCTCCCACAAATATGCATTCCTTTACATGAATTCTTCTCAGCCTTAATGGACTAGGAATCCTTCTTTCCTTCAGCAGGTAACACCTTCTCCTGTACTCTGCGTCCATCCCCTCCTACATCGGCCGTGGTGTTACTGCACCATTTTTCCCAAATTAATATACTATTGGTGGGACCAGCAGTTAGAGTAATAGCTATGTCGCTGGACTCCCGTGTAGTTGACCACGGTTGAGTGCCGGACCCGATGGCTTAAACTCACGCCGGGCGCGTGTGCGTGCGTGCCCAAGATCCCAAGAGGAGAATGGAGGAGAAGGGATTGTGGCGTGGCCATTCCCCCCTGGAGGATGATTTCTCGCTTTCTGTCTGTCTCTGTCTTTCTGGCTAGCACATGTGCTCTCTAGCAAAAACCTCTTAAAAAAAGGTTATAATATATATATATTTTTTTTAGGTTAAAATATATAGGTTAAAATATATATATATATATTAATATATATATATATATATATATATATATATATATTAATATATATATATATACTCTTGATAAGTTTTTCCTTTGCACTGACTTTTCCCATTTATTTATTTATTTTTACATTTTCCCACAAACATTTACTTTACATATCGAAAATTTTTGCTCATACGCCATAGTTTTCTTACAGTTTCAAAATTTCAAAAAACTGAATTTTAAAGATAATGTTCCAAATATTTGTTATGATTTTGTTTCTGACTCTTTAACAGAGACGGCATGGTTTTAAATATTTTTGAGAAAATATTTACATGCCCACCACTAAAATTGTTGAAAAACAAATGCCCAACACAAAGTCACACATAAACCGTCTCAATTCAGCCCTGCCTACTGAGTATTCTGTGATATACCATCTGCTAGCAAAGATCAGTCTCTTTTCCTTTCTTCAAAGTCTTCCTCAAGATAATCCTCTGGTTGTGGCTGCTCCTTTGCAATCTCTGCTGATTACAATCCTGGGCTGGAAAAGTCCAGTTATTTTATGGTACGAATTCTTTCATGTATTGTCTCTAATCCTCTCTGCCAGGCAGAACTGTTTATGGTGCCAGGCCATCTTTCCAAGAGTTTCTGTTGGCTTTCTTGAGATCCACCTTAGTTCCATAGTTTTCTGGTTAGTCTTCAGATATCACATTCTAGTCAAAGCTCTATCCAATAATGAATATTTCCAATTTCTGATTCAAGGCAACAGGTATTATTGAACTTCTGCAAGTAACCATTCTGCCACAAAATAAGAACACTCCCAAATATTTTCCAATTCCAGAGGGGTCAGGAAGGAAGAGAAGTTTGCTTTTATTTAAAGAAACAAACAAGAAGAAAAAATATTTTAAAAAATTGCTAAAACTATCAACAGCTCAAAAGAAAGCAAAGTTCTTAAATTGGGAATACAAAAATAGAAAAAAATAATTGGTAATGTTTTACTCAAAAGTCATAAAATTCTATTTGACCAGTTCAGTCTTATGTTCAAACTCTCTTCTGTTGAATATGCAGTGTTGCTGTGGTCCAATCTTTCCCTTTAAATTCTAGAAGTTAACATTCAAAGTTATTATTGATATTTCTTGTCCCTAGCATTGAGTTGGTCATTTTCTTGGTTGTTTTTTGTTCACTTTTTTCTTTCTTTTTCTTTTTTTTTTTTTGGAGAGGTTTTTGCTACAGGGCATGTGTGCTCACCAGAAATAGAGAGAGAGAAACAGAGAGACAGAAAGCGAGAAATCACCGCCAGGGAGTATGGCCATGCCACAATCTCTTCTCCTCCATTCTGCCCTTGGAATCTTGAGCATGCATGCACGCATGCCTGACATGAGTTTAAGCCACCAGGTCTGGGACTTAAACTGCAGTCGACTACATGGGAGTCCAGTGACATGGCCGTTATGCCCATTTCTGGTCCCATTTTTCTCTTATTTCTGTATGTGTGTCTTTAGTTTTCCTGGTAGAGCACTCCTTTCAGAACTTCTTGAAGAGTGGGTCTAGTATTGGCAAATTCTTTCAGGTCTTGTTTATCTGAGAATGTTATAATCCTTTCTTTCCATATGAAGGATAATCTTGCCAGGTATAGTATTCCTAGTTGAAACTGCTTTTCACTTAAGATTTTGAATATATTTTCCCATTCTTCTCTTGTTCACATTGTATCTAATGAGAGGTCTGAGGTTAGCCTGATGGGATAACCTTTATAAGCAACCTGACATATCTCTCTTGCCAATTTTAATATCTTGTTTCTGTCTGTGGTTTTGGTTAATCTGGCTATGATGTGCCTTGGAGAAGATCTTCTTTGGTTGATTCTATGTGGGGTCCTTTGTATTTCTTGGGTCTGGATATTTCAATGCTTCTCTAGATTTGGAAAGTTTTCTTCCAGGATTTCATGGAATAGATTATCAATGCCCTGATTAGTCTCTTCACCTTCTATTCACCTTCTAGGATACCGATTATCTGGATGTTTGGGTGCTAAATGGTATCCAGTATTTCTCATATAGTATTCTCATTTTTCTGTGTTTTTTTTTTCCCCCTCAGTTTTTTTGGTTGCTTTTTCTAGGTCAGAGGGTTTGCCTTCAACATCCAAGAGTCAATCTTCAGCAAGAACTAATCTGCTTTTCAATACTTTCAAGGGAGACTTTGATTTCCTGTACTACAGCCTTCATCTCTAACAGCTCCATTTGATTCTTTTTATTTTTGGTGTATATTTCCTCTTTCAGATCATACAAGAACTTCCTCACCTCCTAGAACTCCTTGTCTCTTTTCTCCTGCATCTTCTGGAGTTCATTGTCTCTCAGCTTTGTATCTTGTTTAGTTTTGTCACTATGAATATTCTGAATTCTCTATTGGACATTTCCACAAGTTCTACTGTACTGTCTATAGATGATGAAGAATTGTTATTTTCCCTTAGGGGAGAGGTATTTTCTTGGTTTCTCATATTTCTTGTGCCTCTGTGGTGGTTTCTGGTCATTCTGTGACAAAATCTCTCCTCTACTCAGATTTAAAGTGGCTTCTTGTCTGAATATTTTGGGAGTCTAGAAGATGGAGTTTAGAGCATAGCTTCCCTGAACACGCCAGGACACACCTCAGATTTAAAATCCCTTTGCACTGACTTTCCTCTTCTACTTATAGGTTAGATTTAGTCTCCTTTATCTTTGAAAAATTAAAAGAACAAAAAAAAATAAAGAAGAAAAAGAAATGAAGAAATGAGAGAGGAGGGGAAGAATCTGTACCATACACAGTTACTCTTGAACTCCTTATTTTCAGTCTCAGCCCAGCTACTTATAAGTCAAATGTGGTATCCTAGTATCACTGTATTAATTCTCTCACCTCCTGGTCACACTTCACATGACTCTGTCTTACAACTTCATCCCTCTACTAGAACTACTCTTACAAATATCGCAAGACATTTCGTCATTGCCAAAATCAAATAACGTTTGGGTCTTTTTCTTACTTGCTTTTTCACTGAGGCCCTTCATGTTTTTCACTACCTCTTTTCCTAAATGAAGATTGCCCAGCCCTAAATGGTATAAAAGCAAAAATCAGCTGTAAAATTGATTTTGAGTATAGACTACCTTAATGAAAAAAATGAATCCTTCTCTATTAGTACATCATAGAATATAAAAAAATCTATTGTTTTTTTGTACTATTGTAGCATTAGAATGAGAAGTCTATCATTCCTATTAGCATGAGCACATAGAGGATGTATCATACCAGTCAGTGATTGGTGAGATTTTGTTTTTTGATTGTTCACATAAATTTTTCTTGGGTGTATGTTCTGCTCCCACACTAGATTACAAACCCTATGGATACTATTTACTTGAGCTATCTCCTATTGGTATGGCCATAGTCAAGGAAATCCAATTAATATCTGTTATAAAGCTGCCTATAATTAGGTCTCATTTTCAACATAACACATTATTGAGTTGATGACAGTGATTTTTGCAAAAGTAGATTTATTTTGGACAAACTTAGTAGCCTGTAGAGGTTATGTAATTATAGATCTTATGTTTGATTTATTCCACCATTTTCAAATATAAAACTAAGATTGCTTTCTAGTAAATAGAGATCTTGTTTGTTCTAACAAGGAAATTTAACAGGGAGCTAGAATGCTACCAGCTTAAATATGGATAAATACAAGAACTCTGATAAATGTTATATATAAATTTCTAAGATCTGGTGGAAAATATTCCTTTCTATGGACTCATTTGTGTGTGTGTGTGTGTGTGTGTGTGTGTGTGTGATAGAAAGCCATTACCTTCTATCTGTCTCTAATCATTGTTGAAAATTTAGTGGCGATAAAATTCATTTTATGCATCTAATGGTTTCTAAAATCTTGTGTTTCCTAAAAATTTTTATTTTACATTTGGAATTCCACTAAGAACTATATGATTGATTCTTCTTACCCTTCTCATTATATAGAATTTTAAATCAGTTACCAAGTTTTACAAACCAATGTGTTTCAGATCATTTCCCCAATTTATTCAGTGGCGAGAATGTGTTTCCAAGTTGGAAGTATGTTTCCTTTTCACTTTCCAAAGTTCAGTAGAGCTCCGTAGCCGTGGCATTCCAGTCAGTCAGGAGCTCTGTGGGCTCTGATAGGAAGCCAGTCCCTGGCATCCGTCGGAAACTAACCTCTCCAGTAACTGCATTTCCTGGTAAAGGGTAATTAAGACACATTAAAAATGGTGATTACTTTACTTCTTATGCTAGCATTTACTTTTAGATACATTTTTAGCATTTATTTGATACTTTTCATGGGCCTTTGTTTCACCAAAACCACCTACAGTATTAATTACATGCAAATTTCAGATACACTGACCCCTATACACACAAAAAAATACTGCATAATTTCTCATCATGTTGGATGAGCATCTCAGTTACAGGAAAAAGGGACTTTAATTATCAACAAGGTCTCCGCATGACCCAAGCATTCTCTATTTTGAGAACTATTGATCCAAACAGGAACCCTGGTTTGACACTGCATGTCTTAAGAGAATTTTATAAAATACGGAGGCCTACATCCCACAGTCAGAGATTCTGATAAAGTTACTCAGAGGAATGGCCTGGGAAACATTAAGTAAGGCCCATAGCTGTGCTTGAAACCAATGTATTCATTTATTTATTTCCTTATGCATTTCTAGAGAATGCATACACCTGCCGGGCGGGGCAGGGACTTCACCCCCCATGGATGTGGTCATGCCACAATCCCTTGCCACCCCGCTGGGACTTGGGCACGCATGTACACATGCCCAACGTGTTTCTCAAGTTGCCAGGGCCAGGGCTGGAACCACACTGGCCACTTTGGAATCCGACTCCCTGAACCATGAGACTACGGGCTGGCCCGAGAAACAAGGATGTGGTGGAAGCAGGGCGCGTAGCACTCCGGCCAGTGCTGTGCTGTCCTGTTCCACACTCCGTGGAATGAGTGAGTGCACCGCCACCCTCTGCTCTCTTCTGTCACCCAGTCGGTCTTTCTAAGGCAGTACCCTAAATACTCACACAAAGGCTGGCAAATGGCCGAGATTCAAGGACTAACAACAACAACAATCATCTTTTCTTCCTGAGCCCTGACCTTTCATCACACCTGTTAGCTCCTGCTCCCGGAAGCTGCTTGCAGAGGGTTTGGTCGCTCTGTGACTACACTGGGAGCCCTGCTTCTAGGACTCTGGCCAGGCAGCCGGTCGCTGAGTGACCACTGCCTGCTCAGTAATACTTGCTGAGCGTCTGCTGCTTGCCAGCTTCGATGTTAGCCATTTACATACACACGGCTGTGAGATCTCTAGGGGAAAAAACTACTATTTCACAGACTCAAACATTAAATGTGGACCGTTTGGTTTTGTTTGTTTACCAGAGGGTGTGCGAACTTGCTAGAGAGAGTCAGAGTGACAGAGAGAGGGAGAAAGGGAGAAAACTGCTTCCTTCTCCATTTCTTCACCCTGTTCGGATTTGGGGCACACACACTCACATACTCTGTGTGATTTTCAAGCCTCCAGGGCCAGGATTTGAACCACAGTCAGCCATATGTAATCTGTCACCCTTAACCAGGAGGCCACTAGGCTGGTCCCTGCATTTCAATTTGTATTCACACAAAAAGAAAAGGAGAAAGAAGAGGAGGAGGAAGAGGAGGAGGAAGAGGAGGAGGAAGGAGAAGGAAGAACAGTGGAAAGAAAAAGGGGCTGGGGGAGAGAGAGGGAGGAGAAAGAACAGAAAGAAGAGGTATTTTTAGTTTTTTTTTGTTTGTTTGTTTGTTTTTTTTTTTTTTTTTTTTTTGAGGAGTAGATTGTTTGCTTTGTATGAATTAAACCGCAATCAGTTTGACCACAATGATGTGACATTTTTGCTACAGCACACTATAATAATGACATAAACCAATACTTAAAAAATTGCAGAAAAATGCAGCAGTCTCCTTCCCCAGCCAGGCGTTGTAAGTATCTGTCACCTTCGCCCCACACAATCCCTCTCCCTGTGGGGATGTCATGAAATGAGATGCTGGTTGAGAAGGGACCCACTTCCACCACACGTTCATCTGAGAATGCCAGGCTTGAGTGCGTGTCAGGACTGTTGTTTTCTGCCGTGTGTTTTCTGAGTTTTCTTTTTGTCTAAATAAAAACAGTCCTGTGAACTGATTGCTAGAGTGCCATTGCCCTGACCCACTGTACAACTCCATCGATACTGATCTGAAACCAACCATCCAGGGCTGTCTGCGCTCCTGGCAAGGCTTCAATGCTAACATGCGGCTCATTTCTGAGAGGCTTTTTCTTTGCCTTCTGCTCAAGAGGGGCCGTGGGCTGGTGGGAAACCGCGTTGGGCTTGCGCATCTGTGCTGCTCGTGTACCCCAGAGACAGTGACCCCTCCTTTGAGTGCACACCGTGTCCTAGGAACTGGGAAAGAGGCAGACCCTGAATACCCAGAGGACTTTTAAAATAACATTCCCAGAGACAAACGGTATGTGGAAAAGACTCATTGAATCTCAGCACTCATTCCCTGACAAAGCTCAGCACCTCCTGCCCGGGGTCACACGGGTGTCCTCATTTGCTCCTGTGCATTGGTGCATAGCGGTGCTAAGAGCAAAATGTGACAGATACTCAGAATAGGACAGTCTTATCAGATAACTGATTTCTGACCAAGGACACAAGGAATAGATAAAGGCAAGTAATGGAGACCTGACTCCTTATTTTCTTTAACCATTCCTATTATTTTTTTTCCAGGCAGGACAATGATTGTTTGATTTTGTTTAATTTGCAAAGTTTCTGAGAATGGTTTTCCAGAACGATATTGCCATGTTTCTATTTTCAATAACTAAGGAAATAGCCTCTTAGAATTTTATTAAATTGAATAAAGACATTGCTTAGGATTATTTCATTTACTTTCTATTCTTATAGCTGTAGTAAAATTGACATTTAGATTACATTTTGTTGAACAAATAGCAGAATCTTAAAAATAATTGGGTCATAATTCTGATTTTCCTCTTGAATGGGCTCACTCTGAAATAGATCAACACTCTCTGTCTACAAGGAGATATTCAGAATAAAAATCTCCAGTCTTCCTTTCAACTTGCTCTCAGTAGAATGCGAACTTCGAATTGTTGTATTAGTAGTAGAGACAGGCTTGCTAAAAGACCCATACTTTCTCAGGTATATGACCTTTCAATCATCAGCAAGCATCTGTGGCTGAATAAAATTTGAATAGAATTTTATAAAATTGAAGAAAGGGATGCATCAAAGCAGAAATTGCAGAGACATGCTATTTCTGATTACACAGACAGTTTAGGAAATGCCTATAAACTTAATACATGCCAAATTATGTTATCGTCAATGCTTTCTTCACTATTGAGACTTGGTGATTTTTCAGAAAGAATGAGATGATAGCTTACCAACCCAGCAAGCCCCTCTCCACCTGCTTCTGCAAATCCCTGGAAGACAAAGTTAGGTTCACCTTGAAACCAGTGGGGAAATATTGCACCACTCGGCCCTGTAAGTGCCCAGACCTGGCCCTGCAAGGTTCAGAGATTGGAGGCAGAGCAAAAGAGGGTTCCTTTTATTCTCTGCTTTCAATATAATTAAATAATAAGAATAAAGCATGTATTTTCCTCATTAATTAAAAAATTATAAAGAGGACCTGGAAGAGGGGATAAAGAGGAAAACATAGAAACATGCCCGGCAAGCCTGGGGCTGGACAGCTCAGTTCAGCAACTCTCTGTGCACAGTTAGAACCTACCTTTCCTGGCGCTTTGTGAAAGAACATTCCCAGAGGTAGAGTCCGACACCACCCTTCAATTCCATCAGAACCCCATACCTACCTTATTGCTTTGTCATATGTCCTGTTCTAGTCCCACCACAGTACAAGTGTCCACACCTTCTATCCTATCAGATCTTGCTCAGTTAGTTGTTTTCTCTACGAAGCTGACCCCCGGGCTGTACCAGACTCAGAATCTTCTTGTTTGTTTGCTCTACTTTAATAGCACTCTGTCCTAGCCCGGAATTCATTCCACTTTGGTTTGGCTACTTGTTTGCATGACAATCTACAAGATGTAACAACTCCTTAAAAGAAGGGTTTGTTTCCTCTTTTGCATACAATACAGCGTTATTGATCTAATAGTTGTTTAATAAAGAAGACAAAAATTTCAACCGCAGTCCCCTTCCTGAAATCAGTACTAACAAAAGAGATACAGATCAAATTTGCTTCACGATTTATCAAAACATTCAAAAAGAAGCCTTTACTGTGACAAAATACCCGTTTGTCAACTAATGCATGTGGTAAGCAGGGGTACTTTTCCAGGATGAAGTTGAACCTTCTCTCTAGCTAGCCTCTCCCACAGCCAGAATGCCAACGAGCCAATTGTTTCTTCCCATTACTAATTCTTAGACAATCACTAGTAAAAAGCTACACAGTTCCTAAAGTCCTCTCCACCTCTAAATTACTACTTTGTGGTCTGTTCACCATGAAACTCATTTCACCATAAAAATAACAGCAGTTTACCACTAAGTGCTATTTCATGTACCATGGGCTTCTAAGAAGAGTGATATTGCACCAGCTAAAAGCCCATCTTTTGAATGCACACATACACACACACACACACACTTCAAAGCATACTATTTTCTGGAAACCTGAATCCTAAGACTCATTTTTAAATGCTGTTTAATATTCTTAAGCTCTCTAACTCATAACCCTCTTCAGACATATTTTTATTTGTGCCTTCAACTTGATGGTTGAAGAATTACTATTCATTATAGGAAATAGGTATAGAAGAAGACACCTTCATGGCTCCTGAGAACTAGTGATTTCAGGGGAATAAGAGAAATGAAGATTTTCCACTGATAATTCAGCTTCCAGCCCACAAACTCAAATGATAGAACTTCAAATTTGGGGAGAAACACACCATCCATAAGATGACTAGAAATCATCACAGGGCCACAAGAAATGGGGAAAGCAAGAAAATACCTCTCCTCCAAGGGAAAAGCATAGCTCCTCTTCATCCACAGACAGTCCAATGGAAATCATGGAAATGTCTGATAAAGAATTCAGAACATTCATAATGGTGAAGCTAACAGAGATGGAAGAGAAGAGAAACAATAAACTACAGAAGAGAAAGGAGAAAGGAGCTGATGAGTTCTAAGAGTTGAGGAAATTCTTGCAAGATCTAAAAGAGGAATTACACTCTTTACAAAAGAATCAAATGGAACTGTTAGAGATGAAGGCTATAATTCAGGAAGTCAGAACTTCCCTTGTAAGTATTAAAAGCAGACTAGATCATACAAAAAATAGAATCTCAGACATAGAAGAGAAAATTGCTGGCCTAGAAAAATCCACCACGAAGACTGAGAAAATTGCCAAAAAAAAAAAATGAGAATATTATATGAGAAGTACTAGATATCATCAAATGTCCAAACGTCTGGATAATTGGCATCCCAGAAGGCGAAGAGACTCATAAGGGCATTGATAATCTATTCCACAAAATCCTGCAAGAAAAATTTCCAAACCTAGAGAGGCATTCAAAGATCCAGTCCCAGGAAATACAAAGGACCCCAAATAGAATCAACCCAAGAAAATCTTCTCCAAGACACTTTATAGCCAGACTGACCAAAACCACAGACAAAGACAAGATACTAAGATTGGCAAGAGAGAAACGACACGTTACCTACAAAGGATATCCCATCAGGCTAACAGCAGACTTCTCATCAGAAACAATGCGAGCAAGGAAAGAATGAGAAAATATATTCAAAGTGTTAAGGGAAAAGCAATTTCAACCAAGAATATTGTACCCAGCAAGATTATCCTTCATA
Organism: Tupaia tana; assembly: GCA_026018925.1. Lineage (NCBI taxonomy): Eukaryota > Metazoa > Chordata > Mammalia > Scandentia > Tupaiidae > Tupaia > Tupaia tana. The sequence goes on along the minus strand of JAKSZU010000002.1, from coordinate 143,594,188 downwards.
TGGGAAGAAAAGACAAGAACATTCTCAGATAAACAAAACCTGAAAGAATTACCAGCACCAGTCCAGATCTCCAAGAAGTTCTCAAGGGAGTGTTATATCAGGAAAATTAAATACAGATACACAAAAATAAGAGTTCAAAAACTAATAAAATGGCCAAGTTAATCATAGGGACAAGCCTGGAGTTGATTATATCCCAGAATTCAATTGGGAAGACCAAACCACAACAGAAGATAGCTTAAGTACATGAGGCTGAGCTGCTGAAAAAGCATTCTGTGACTTTTGACTAAAATATTGCTGCTCTCCTTCTAGGCTTTGTTGTCCAGTTTTAAGAGTTTTTGTCCTGTCTTGAGCTGTCGATAGATTAATATACCTACTATTTGAACGGAATACTAACCTGTTTTCTGGCTTTAAGTTGTAAGCCGAGTTCCTTACCATTTCAAAGCTGCTTTTCTTGAAATTAACAGCTGAACTTGCTATTGAAAGTAGTTAGATTATTTAAGAAATTATGTGATCAATACATTGTGGGGGGAAAAGGAATCAAAGACAACTGTTGACACCAGAGATAGTGTGAAAAGTGGGTCATAAAGGGCAGACGGTCAGACATAGGAACATATATATATATAAACTAGAAATAGAAAATTATTGATGATAACATGCATGATTAAGCTACTATGCAGTATATTATGATATTATGCATGGGAAATCACATTTTGTATGATGTGACAATGCTTAGGGGATGAATGTACATTAATTAATTAAAAAAAGTTTCAGGAGAAAAAAAAAACAGGAAAACTGTTTTTCTTGAAATTAAAAAAATGCATTAAAAATACCTATTTGATGACTGCAGTAAGCTATATAGCCCCAGCTCGGTGCTACTTTATAGTATGTTCACTCCACTCACTGAGGTTTATGCCTAAAGTTAGGCTTGTGTTCATGGATATGTATATATCAGCTGTGCTTGCTATTAAAAACATTTAGATTAATTAAGTTCTTTAGCAAATCAATAAAATGGAGGGAAAAGGCATAGAAAGCAACCATGGATACCAGAGACAGTGTGGGAGGAGGGTGGGACATGGCAGAGGGTGAGAGATAGGGAATCAAGGATGGGGGATAAAGCAAAGTATACAGGAAACAAGAAATGGAAAATTATTTGTCGATGATAACACGTATGTTGATGTGCTTGATTGAGCCACTATACAGTGTATTCTGGATGAAAAACCTCATTTTGTATGCTATAATGATGTACAGTGAATGAATGTAAATAAATACATTTTTTTAAAAAGAAATAGATATGAGTCAGCTTCACAGGAGAATCCTATATTATTTATTAAATTTGACCATTTGACTTAAAAACTAGAAACGTACAGGTCCTTTAATGGGCACATAGTTTACATGGAGAACAAACAAGATATATAGATAAAAGTTTCTCTTCCATGTGCTAGAGAGAGTAAGGTTAGGAGTGATTACCAGATGGAGAGAGAAGCAGCCATTGTTCGGTTTCCTTATGCAGAAGAGAAAGACAAACAAACAGATCTTAACCATCTCAGGGAATTGGAAGATGAGTAGCCTCAATATTTTGGAAACAAAGGTTATTTTTCAAATGTCCATTTCCCTCAGAAATATTATACCACAAAGACCTTTTTGAGTTTTGCCTAAGTCCTGTAAGGACACAAACAAAGGGCCACTCTACCGCCCACACATTTCCTGATCCATGCACAAGACAAGCCCTCTTCAATTAGAAAGAAGATTCCTCGTAGCTATTTCTGCTTTCTTTCCGAAGAACTTTGACTTCTAGAGAACCCCGGATATTATCTAGATCCTTATTTAAAGTCGAGACCTAGTAGATAACTCATTGTGAATTAATTAGAAAATATTTTCGGGTCCTCTGTGCATTGACTGCTGTATTCTACAGTAGTTCAGGGAGGTGTGAAGCTCAGTCCCTTCTGATGTTGAATTTTAACAACGGAATGAAGAGACAATATAAGCATGAAAAGCTCAATAATATGAAGCAGCTCTACTGACCAGTTATCTCTTTTTAAATTAGTAGTCATCAAAAAGAGTTCATCAGAGTTCAGCCAGTAACCTAATGGTTAATGGAGACAAATCTCACATGGCTACTATGGTTTGAATCCCAGCCCCAGCAGCTTGAGGAACATGTTGGGTGCGTATATATGCCCATCCCAAATCCTGATAGAATGGAGAGATGGAGAAGAAACTGCAATGCAATCCTACCCAGCTGGGGTGCTTCCTCCCTCTCTCTTCCTCTTTCTTTCTGTTTCTCTCTGGCAAGCAGACATACCCTCTGGTAATGAAAAAGAAAGAAAGATCAGTGGAAGAACAGTATATTAAAAGTAAATTAAGGGCCAGCAGATGGCATAGCGATTAGGTCACTGGACTCCCTCATGACCAGCAACAGTTTGAGTCCCAGACCCAGTGATTTGAAAAATGCTGGGCATGTGTGCATGAGTGTCCAAGATCTTGAGAGGAGAGTGGAGGAAAAGGAATTATGATGTGGCCACAACCACCCCTCATTCTCCTTTTCACTGTTTCTGTCTGTCTCTCCAAGTGCATATGCCCTAAGGCAAAAACTTAAAAAAATAAAAAAGTAAATGATACTGGAATTTAATTGTCGTGTGTGTGTGTGTGTGTGTGTGTGTGTGTGTGTGTGTATATATATATATATAGTGTCTCTCTTTCATGACCTGACTATCTTTATTCAGCAATAAATCTTCCATGTTAGTCCACTTTCCATCAAGAGCCAGAGTCTTGTGTTTTGGTTTGTTTTGGTTTGTTTTGTTTTTATGGCTGAATAGTATGCCATGGAATATATGTGCCACACATTGTCAATCCATTCATCGGTTCTCAGTATAATCTATGAGAGTTTTATAGCAAAAAGCTTAAACTGATTTGGGTTGGTTCCATGTCTTAGCAATTGTGAATACTGCTGTAATATAGATGTGCAAGCACTTTTTCAACTAAGTATTCAGTATTACACTGTCCTTATGGTAGAAACCCAGGAGTGGAATCGCTGGATCTTATAGTAGTTCTATTTGTCGATCTTTGAAAAACCTCCATATTGTTCTCCACAGTGGCTGGACCAAATTACATTCCCACCAAAAATGTAAGCAAGTTTTCCTTTCACCACATCCCCACCAGCACTTATCTTTATTTTTTTTAAATCTTCGCCATTCTGACAGGGGTTAGGTGATATCTCATTATGGTTTTGACCTGCATCTCCCTTATGATGAAGGACGTTGAGCCTTTTTTCATATGCTTTTTGACTGTCCATATGTCTTCCTTAGAGAGTTGTTTATTCAGTTACTTGTCATCGGTTTTTTGTTTTGTTTTGTTTTAAGTTACAAATGGTAGTTTCTCATGGCTGTTAAGTAAAAGATAGTTTAAGAAAGAATTAAAGCCATGGCATTAAATCATTTAATTTTTTGATTAGAAATGTGGTCAGTTACCAGTCTGTACAAGTGGGAACAATTGAAAATTCTCAGTATAATCTATGAGAGTTTTATAGCAAAGAGCTGAAACTGATGTGCAGGATCTTTTGCTGATAAACAGGATATACCACGGATCTTCAAAAAGTTATTGGAAAAATGGAATGAAAGCACAAGTTTATTTTGGTGGAAAATAAATTGAAATCCATACACAGTTACTTTTTTTTCTTTTTCCAGAATATATACTCTTCATGAACTTAAGATGCTCTCATCTTTATACCACATAGGGGTTATTGTACAAAAGCTAGTCACTCATGTGGTCTGCAGTGAAGCATGTTGGTCTGTATTTGTCATTCCGTGTATTATATGGAACTACTTTATTGGTCAAAACGGTGAGGTATGGACGATTTGATATAGATTAACCTAACAGCCACAGCCGAAATGTTTATTGGCTTCCCCCCCACACACACACTTTCTTTCAGTGTCCTATTCTGAGGACATATGAAAATCCTTGCAGAATCACAGGCCCCAGGTGTGCTCCAGGATTAGTGGAAAGACCAAGAGAGAAGTCGGTGTGGACTCAGCGGTCTGCTTCCTGACCCTCTGCCTCCATATCCACCGTGTGTCAGTCTAGTGGAGGGTGATCTATTTAAGACCACCTAACCTAGAAAGAAGTGCTGCCTCTTTTTTCTTATTACTGATTAGCTATTTTCACTGCCCTGCCTGACTACTGTCGATGAAACCTCAGTCTCATTTACTAATTTTGAAACTACTTGTATGCTTTTATTTTAAGTTTGCTAGAGAGAGCACGCCCTCACCAGAGAAAGAGAGACCGAGAGGAGAGGAGAAAGCAGCCCCTCATGGGACATGATCACATAATAATCCCTCCTCCTCCCTCTCTCCCTCCTTCTGTAATTTTGGGGCACACGTGCACACACACACACACACACACACACACGCGGTGTGCTCTCAACCACAGGATCCATCATGTGGAATCCAGCTACCTTAGCCACCAGGCCGCAGAGCTGGCGTCTTTCATATCCTTCATTGGCCTGGTGTCAGTGGCTCAGTGAAAGGCAGAACTTAGTCTTCAATACGTGGGGGAGTGAACAGTAGAAACAGTGAACGTAAGTCTCGTTCTCTCCCTCTCAATATACCCTTTTTTAAGAAAAAAGAATTATTTTAACTTTATTTATTTATTTATTTTAATTTTACCAGAGAGAGATAGAATGAGAGAGAGAAAGAAAGGGAAAGTGAGAAAGGAAGCCGCCGGGTCAGACTTGAACTGCGGTCGGCCATGTGGGAGTCCAGTGTCCTTAACCACCATGCCACCTGCTGGCCCCTCATCATGCTCTTTATGGGGCATCTTCATCAGGATCACTAGAGGTATTTTATTTTATTTATTTATTTTTTGGAGAGATTTTTGCTATAGGGCACGTGCGCTCACCAGAGAGACAGAGAGAGACATAGAGACAGAAAGCGAGATTCCCCCCCCCCCCCAGGGGAGATGGTCACGCAGCAATCCCTTCTCCTCCATTCTCCTTTCGGGATCTTGGGCACGCACGCACACGCGCCCGGCGTGAGTTTTAAGCCACCGGGTCCAGGACGCGAACCGCGGTCGACTATGTGGGAGTCCAGCGACATAGCCATTAGGCTAACTGCTGGTTCCCCCAGAGGTATTTTATAAAGTGAAGCTCCAAGGTCCCACCAAAAAAAACTGTTAAATCAGATTCTTTAGAATGAGACTCAGGAATCTACCTGTAATAAATATATTAGTTAGTTGTTGTTAAGAACATTTCAAATGTACTGGATTATACGGAATACAGAAGCACATACGCTGTTCAGTCAGAGCCTGGGTTATGTTTTCATATTTAATATTTTTCCATCTGATAGTTCTATTCTGGCCTGTTCTGTTGTGGCTAGATTCTGAAACGAAGCGTTTCTGAGCTGGTTGCATGTGTGGAACGGCCTCCCTGGTCCCACATTTCTAGCCACTCCCCACTTCCTGAGTCAACTGAAGTGATGCTATTCTGTACATCTGCAGTCAGTAAATACAGAGTATATCTTAACACATGTTTTATATGTTTTCAAATTTTATGTCAAATAAAATAATAGTCAGCATTTTGAAACATTTTTTTATTTGCTATTAGATTAGCCCATATTTTTTTCATTGCTGATGCTTGCAACTAACACCAATTATTTTATTGTATTGCATGGCGTGTGTGTATTTCACAGATTTTTGTGAGCAATTTTTATGTACAGTAAACTTAGCATGTAGGAAGACCAAAGGTCGATGTCGGAAGACCGGTCAGGACCGAAGTTAGCAGAGACTAGAGGAAAGCGACATCAGGAATGGGTCCACTGCCACTCTACGGCACATTTGGGAAGACTGTCCTAAACGGAGACTGTCCAGGGAGAAAGCGTTATAAGAGCCCCTCTTTCTCTTCACAGATAAGGAAGGTATTTAGGGTGCTCCAATCCCAGGGCATATTAACCATTAGCACAGATTGATGTTTCCCTGGAGAAATGTTCAAAAGACATGTGAGAATGTCTGGCTTCTTAGGGTAAATAACATACCTTTCAGAAATGCTTTTTTTTTTTTTTAAGTTTTCTCTTGCCAGAGAGAGACAGTGAGAGGAAAAATGAAAATCATCCCCCAGTGGGGATGGCCATGCCACAATCCCTTTCTCTCCATTCCCCTCCTGAGGTTTTGGATACTCATGCACGCATGCCCAACATAGTTTCAAGCCACTGGGTCTAGGACTCGAGTTGCAGTTGACAATGTAGGAGTCCAGCGCCTTTAACCACCATGCTACCTGCTGGTCCAAGAAATGCTTTTTTTAATGGCCAGAGGGCCACGCAATCACCAGAAACAAAATGAGCGAAAGCATGCCCCTGTGGGGCATGGTCACACTCAATCTCTTCTGTTTCTCTATCATGCCACCCAGCGCAATGTGCAAGCCAGTACCAGGCATTGCATACTGCACCTCATGGCACATGTTACAGTTCTATATACTATGACTGGCAGCGGCAGGTGGTTTACACCAGGATCACCTCCCACAGGTGGGCAGAGCTGTTACATTGCTACGACCGTGACATCACTAGACTAGTGGAAATTTCAGCTCTATTGTTATCATATGTGGGTCTGTCATTGATTGAAATGTCATTATGGGACTCAGGACTGTGTAAGGACTCTTTCCAGAAGGTCATGGAAAATGAGTATTATAAACAAACTATGCATGAATCGCAAACTTTTTTGTTGCCCCAAAACTCACACTTGAATGGTATTTCCCACAAACTTTTTAAAGTCCATGTGGTTGAGTATTTTAAAGTCCATCAAATGATACTGTTTAGAACTAGTAGCTATTTGACTTAAAAGATAATATTCTCTCAAATAAGAATATCTTTATTTTATTGCATATATTGTATAGATAATTCATTGGAGGTTGGCCTTAAACTCACAAAGACAGAATCTCCTATATTGTATTGGTATGCTTTTTTTTTTTTTTTTTTTTGAGAGGTTTTTGCTATAGGGTGTGTGTGCTCGCCAGACAGACAGAGAGAGACAGAGAGACAGAAAGTGAGAAATCACCCCTCAGAGGGGATGGCCACGCTGCAATCCTTTCTCCTCCATTCTCCTCTCGGGATCTTGGGCACGCATGCACACGCGCCCAGCGTGAGTTTTAAGCTACCGGTTCTGGGACACGAACTGCGGTCGATTGTATGGGAGTCCAGTGACATAGCCATTACGCTAACTGCTGGTCCCTGGATATGCTCTTTAAATCTTAACTTTTCCATATATAGTTCCATTATGGTACTTCTCCCAAAATGTCGATTTGAAGCTATGATAGAAAACCAAGGTCACAATGATATTCTTTTTACCTCTAGGTTAAAAGAAACACTGTATATCGTTAGGAACTTAACTATTCTATGAGAAGAAAACTGTAATGCTTGTGAATTATCAAGAACCTTAGGTTGGAGGGGCCAGCAGTTAGCATAAAGGCTATGTCTCTGGACTCCCATGTAGTCGACTGCAGTTCGAGTCCTGGACCCGGTGGCTTAAACTCACGCCGGGCAGAGGACCAGAGGGTTCTGTTTGTTCTTACTGCTGTTGAGACAAATCGCTTCACCTTTCAATAGATTATTAGATTGTACGATTACTCCCTGGGATTTTCAAGGTACAATTTGTCGTCTTTTGTGCTATGCTTCTATCAGTTTTATTGTTGCTCATGTATTTGTGCTCAGAACCTCGAGTACACGTCGACTAGAGAACCTAATAGCAAACATTCTTACTTGCGGCTTGTTCTGTAGAAAGGGTGGTTCACCATTTTTGTCAATATCTGCTCCAAATGTTGATAATCTATTAAGAATATTGCCTAAATTTCTACGTAGAAGGGTTTTTGCTATTGTCCTTTTTTTTAATCACTAACAGGTGACTTAAAATAGGTTTGAATATTACAAATGCCTTTTTGGACATTTATTTGTTGTATTTTTCCCTTTACATTATTAATATGAAAGATGAATGGATTCTTATTGTGGAATTACTCAGAATGAGAGTATAATTCTGGTTGTCCTGACTTTTGCCAGAAATCATAAAATGACTTCCTCGTACTCTCCAGCTACGTTATGAATAAGGAGACACAGACCTTCCATTAAGTAAGCTGGGGAAGTCTTAAATGTCCTCGAGTAATTTGATCCTCAGGAAAAAAACAAAGGTTTGGGGCTAGGGATTTCCCACGATTTTTCAGTCCAAGGGTCCTTCTTTAATATCAAAACTAACCACAGACACACATCACCTATCAATAGTGAGAAAATATAAAATGGCAACACATTTACTCTGATCTTAGCCACCCATGGAAAATTTAAAACAAAACATTTACAAGTAGATAAATTTTAAATTCTAAAAAAAACACATGAGCAGCCTCAAGCATCTTTTTTTATTTAACTTTATTTATCCATTTATTTATTTATTTTAATTTGACCAGAGAGGGATAGAGTGAGAGAGAGAAAGAGAAAGCTGCCAGGCCCGAGACTCCAACCGTGTGCACCCATGTGGGAGTCCAGCGGCCTTAACCACCACACCACCTGCTGGCCCGCCTCAGGCATTTTTCACATTGCCAAAGAAAAATCAAAATGGCAATTCTTAGATTTGTCTAAGATGCTAATACTAAATAAGTTACTGAGAAGATTTTCACTCACTGAAGTTATATAACTAAATTTAAGAGGCAATTACTGACCCCATATTCAGGAAATAACCTCATGAAATTCTTCATTGGCGTGACTTCGCACTCGAAGCCAGAGCACACGGGGAGAGGTGTTGCGAATCAAGGGAACGTTATTGCACGGATCAAAAGCAGCGTTACGGATAAAATACAGGGTGCCTAGTTACCATTTAATTTTAGGTAAACAGCAAAAGAAATTTTAGTATCAGTTTTGGGGAGATACCAGCATTTAGTTATTCTTATTTTTAAGAAATTCAAATAGACCTTAACATTGTGTTTGCTGAGTGTGCGATCTGAGTTGCCAATGAGAGGTCACATGGTGTATATGAGAAACCAGACGAGTTCTGTACTCATGGCACGGCACTTCCCAAACCTAGCATGCTTAACAAGATCGTATCAGAGGCTCTAAGGCTTTCTTATTTGGGCAATTTTTTAGTTTCATATGCCTTAAAAAAATACCAAACTATATGCTTTATATTATATAGCATTCACAGATAAAAAATAAAAATACACTTTTATTCATAAAAAGGATTCAGGAAAATACATGTATTTGTCCTCAGGATGACTAACATCTGAGAAACACTGGGCAGAATCAGGGAAAGTGATAAGAGGTGGAAGTATAAACACAGAAGTCAGATGAATACAGACTTTTTTTAAATGTGGTATTTTCCATGGAAAAGGAATACATTTTTACTTAGGTTTTTCTTTTTTACTCACAGCAAGGAAAAGATCATTAGAACTTCCTGAAAAGAGTTTATGGAATTTTAATATTAAATAGATGTCTTTCTTACATTCTCCAATTAGAGGAAGTTCTGTTTCCTAACAGTATTTAAAAACTATTGGGGGTGGGGGCAGCAGGTGATGCAGTGGTTAAGGTGCCTTGATCTTATAAGCCCGATTCTATGGTTTGAGGCCAGACCCGGTGGCTTGAAAAATAAGTCGGGTATTGTGAGTGAGCACCCCAAAGCCATGGAGGAGAATAGAGAAGAAGGGATTGTGCCATGACCATCCCTCCGGGGAGCGATTTCTTACCACCCTCCCCACTCCCGCCGTCTCTCTCCAGCAAGCACACGTACCCTATAGCAAAACTAAAAGCGAAAAACACCATGGGGTTTGCATCTGCAGGTATCACAGAGGCATGAGGGCGCAGAACGAGCAATCAGTTCACGAAGGCTGACTCAAGTGCTGTAGCACATCAGATGTCCCCAAAGTCAATCTCTGACTTTAGCACTTGAAGGTTGGCTTCAGAATGCCCACCAATTGTTAAGGCAGAATTATATTCCAGTCTCACAAATGGGCCCTTAAAGGACATGCAGAAGTCGCCCTCTGATTTTCCCGGAGAGAGGGGAGCGGCTGCCCACTCTGCAGCCCTCCCAGTTCAACCTGCCCCTTCTGAGCTCTCAGAGGAACAGCTGCAGACATGTCCCCTAAAACTATTTAGGGGGAACCAGCAGTTAGCGTAATGGCTATGTCGCTGGACTCCTATATAGTCGACCGCGGTTCACATCCCGGACCCTGAGGCTTAAAACTCACGCCGGGCGCATATGCGTGCGTGCCCAAGATCCAGAGAGGAGAATGGAGGAGAAGGGATTGCGGCGTGGCCATCCCCCCTGGGAGGTGATTTCTCGCTTTCTGTCTCTCTGTCTCTCTCTGTCTGTCTGGCGAGCGCACACACCCTATAGCAAAAACCCCTCAAAATAAATAAATAAATAAATAGTACACAAAGAATTTGAAGTTGAACAAAATATATCTAGCAAAGAGGAGATAGATATTGGTTTGTTTTATTTTTCTCAGACTACGTTTTATATTAAAACACAGCAGTATACAAACTAAGGCTGACTTACTTAACTTGCCTAGAAACTCTGACGTAGGATAATTATATGGTCTTTACCTTCCGCCATTTCAGATGTAATCTTCACTGCTCCTGAAAAACAAACAAACAAACAAAAAACAAAGACCTAATGATGTGCCGGCTCTTTACATAGGCTGTTATTTTAAGGAATGAAAGTGTAGAATGAGGAATGTGTCGTCAAATGAAATATAGAGCACTACGACGAGACATGCGCGTCCCGTGGCTGCAGATCAGACAGTTCAGCATGAAAGTGAGCCAAGGCTGTTGCTAAAAGATTCTTTTCTTTCATGGGTGAACAAGGAGTACTGCTAGTCCAGAATAGCCAGCAGGATTTACAGGGAATTAAAGACAGTGTAGGGCAAGAACCTGGAATCAAAAATCAGGAAGTCCTCCTTCTGTTCCTGGCCTAACCTTTAATTTAGTGTGACTGTCTGTGTGAAGCGTGGCTGAGGGACAAGCAGAGCACTCAGACCACGCCTGACGTGCTGAGCCAAACACACATCCTCTGTGCGGAAGCATCCGGGTGTCTCACTGGCTTGGGGTGTCTCTTCCAGATGCGAGGCCTTAGGCACCAGAGCCTGTGTCTCTACGGGAGGCTGTGTCTTCTGACTTTCCCTTTCTCCAGTCTGGAAACTGTCCGATAAACGGCACCTCCTCCCCGCCACTTTAGGAGTGTCCTGGGCTTTGTGTTACTCACTTCAGAGCACTTGGAGGAGGAGGAGTGTTAGGGTCACCTTCCCCAGGTGCGAGGATAGGACGGCGAGGCTCCTGTAATGTCGGCTTTACCAATATTGAGGCTTCCTGGAGAAAATGACCCCCCGGGAAGCCTTGTTTATCTCCCCAGTTACCATCGCAATCAGAGACTTCACTTCCTAGAACTAAACAGCTCTTCAGAGTAAATGAAGAGCACGGTTCAGACTTCCGGATGGTCGTCACGTGGCCTATCAGGTTTTTACAGCATGTCCGACTGAACGCTGGCTTCTCCCTCCGTTTCTGCAACAGCGCAAAACAGGATGACGCTGTTCTCAGTCTAGGGGAAAGAAGAGAGATACCGCATTGCTGACTCCGGTTCAGCTCACAGTCTCCTTACTGAGAAGGCAGACGCTGACTGTCCCATTAAGGATAGCCTGTGACGTTGAAACTGGCATTTGATTTTAGGCTGCGTTCAAGAGGGGACACAGAATCTGGGAAGGACTGCCCGCTTTGCCCTGATCAGAGAGCGTGTAGAGTAACGTATTTCATTCTGGTTACCAACTGTTAACTGGGCCATTGACAGGGTTACATCATATCCAGAAAAGAGTAAGTAGAACTAGTGAGGGTTTCCCAACAGGTGACATGAAATAAATAATCTGAGGAGAGTCCACCTAGAAAGGGACTCAAACCACGGTCGATTATGTGGGAGTCCAGCGATGTAGCCATTATGCCATCTGCTTGTACCAGTCATTTGAAAACTTTAAAAAACAAACTAAGTCACTGATTTCCTTACATGCAGCCAGTGACCTCCATAAAAAGTGCAATTTACCTTTAGACACGATTTGGTCCTATCTCTGCCCATCTCATCCTGCAGTCCCCGCTTCCTCGCGTCCTCTCCTTCAGCTTCCCTAATCTTTCTCAGATCACCTTATTGGCCAAAGTCACCCCATTGTTCTGCTGCTTCTACAGCTCTTCACTCTGCTTGGAACACTATCTTCTCGGTCCTCCTCCTTCCCTGTGTCTTCCTCCTCACCTTCTCTTTCCTTCCCTCTCTCTCTATACTTTCCTCCATCCTCCCCCACCCCCATCTCATTTACGGTGTCATTCTCACTTCTGTTGAAAGCTCTGCTCTGACCATGGCATTTAAAGTGAGGTACCGCCACCTATACCGTTACTTGAAAAAGTTCATGGAAAATGGAATTAAAGTATGAGTTTATTTTTGTATAAAAAGTTTTGAAATCCATGCGTAGCTTTCCAGAGTACACATTTTCTATAAACTCTGTGAAGACCCCTTGTGTAGCTCTCATTACCCTATTTTATTCTCTCCTTACCATTGTTCTCATCTGAAACTACTTATTTATGAGTGTGCTGACTTCCGCAGTCGGGCTTCCTGTGGATAACTACAATATTCAGAATAGGCATCGACCTGGCTTACTCAAACATGGGTACTAAGTCCTTTTTCTTTTTTTTTTTTTTTTTTTGGAGAGGTTTTTTTTTTTTTTTTTGCTATAGGGCGCGTGCGCTCAGAGAGACATAGAGACAGAAAGCGAGAAATCACCCCCCAGGGGGGATGGTCACGCCGCAATCCCTTCTCCATTCTCCTCTCGGGATCTTGGGCACGCACGCACACGTGCCCGGCGTGAGTTGTAAGCCGAGACGCGAACCGCGGTCGACTACGTGGGAGTCCAGCAACATAGCCATTACGCTAACTGCTGGTTCCCCTAAGTCCTTTTTCTAGAGCTTGTCTCAGAAGAGTTGCAACTGAAATATGGGAGGCAAGAGAATTTGACACATTAGCCTTAACTTGGGTGGATTAAGTTACTGAAATACTGACTTCACTAATAGGTACCTTTACTTATTAAAAATTTCCTCTTTGTGGACTGTAACAACAGTGTGAAATCAAATCTCTGGAAAATCAGTCTAGCCAAAATCTGCAAATACACTGCTCCGTTTTCAAGCATGAACTATTGGCTGGCGTTTAGTCATGAACATACGAAAGGTTAGAACTTTGTGAAGTATTACTACTTGGGCTTTCGAACCAAGCAGAGTAATATTTATTCAGAGGTGCATTTGTAGTCACTCTATCTTGTGAGCTTTTCTGAATGTGTAACACATGACACACTTAACACTCTGGGTGGGAGGTAACATGTGAATAGGGAAACACCCAGGAAGGAAAGGGAGAGGCACTGGGTCTCTTCCCCAGAGGGAGATCATGAGCGAAGGCTGCTTCTATTTCTTGGCAGAGCATTTGAAATAATTTGATGTGCAATGTATGGACTTAAAAACGTTTTTAAAGCAGGACCTTAGCATCTATTTAATTTGAAGATAAATTTTTCCTGAGACAGCTGGCTGTAGGATATACTGCTTAATCTGACTTTAACTTAGTACCTGGAAAATATTAAGATGTATTTTCTAAACCTTTTGGAGGTGTTATTTCACTGGCTCCTATTAATATCACTATTATTATTATTCCTGAAAATGTACTACACATGCAATGGAAAACTTGACTATGTCTGCCAAATAGGAAAACCTAACCCTTGTCCTTGAGGACATCGTAACTGAGAAATGAAAGACAATCACACCAACCAGACGTAGCTAGAGAAACACAAAGAACGTCAGCTTGCCAAACACAGCTTTGGTGTCAAGAAGAAGAATGATCTCAGCAAACACACCGAGGAATAATTAAGGGGCTTGGTTATTACTCAGCCAGATATTTCTATTTCCTGCAATATTTAGAAAGAAACTAAATTGAATAATCTCTAATATTTCTGGGACTCTTTTAAACTTTAAGCAAGATTTCATTAAAAATAACACTCTGTTGAATGCAGCAAAATTCTGTAACATCGAAATACACAGTATACAGCAAGAATCAGGTTTGTGTGTTTGCAAACACCACCAACAATTTAAGCACAATAAAGCTTACGGCAAAGTTTGTAATTCCCTATCAGAACCTTATGAAATGTTTTAGACAGCAGAAAATTGGGAAGCAATTGCTCATAATAATATCATAGTATTCTGAAGGAATTAGCACATCTCAAATAAATTCTTAACTTATTCTCAAAATTAATATGTTTCTGGAAATAGAATTTGAAATAGAATCTTTCAATTTGCCTTAGTTTGCTAAACCAAGCACAAGATCAATTTACTCAGATAATTTATCTAATGTTAATTTAATTCATTGGTTCTCAGACAAACTTAGCCTCATAAACCAATTACTTGATATTAGAAAGATAAAGGCCTCTGAAATATTGACAATCTACCCTAGATCTTTAAGGTATAGAGAGCGCCTACAGAATTACCCCAGTCCCTCCTCATAGTGGCTGGGAAATTTAGGGAGAATTAAAAGAACTGCCAAAAAAAAAAATCAATAAATAAGTAGATAAATAAAAGTTCTGGTTGAGGCGGTCTTCACTTTCATTCTGTGATGCACACCATCACTGAAGCCAAGGCCCCAACCCATTGCCCTGGTGTTGGCACCCCTCAGGTGTCTGTCAAGCATATTTTCTCTTTAAGGTTAGTCACTGGTGGTCCTTTTAAAGCCGAATTTATCCAGATCAGTATCTCAGACAGACGGGAAGATGGCGACATGAGTCACAGGATGAGTTGCCACCAGGGCTCATCCTCAGTCCACTGCATCCCTCAGATTTAATTCTAAAAACATTAACAGGGCTTTCCACGTTACCTCCCCACCCAGTACCCTCATACCTGGCACGACACTGAGATTCTAGATGATTTATAGTACTAATTAACATGAACACACAGGAAGAGTAGAGTCTTGCTCAAGTAACTCTATATAGTCCATGAGAAGATCTTGTTTCTTTAAGCAAAAGTATTTCCATAAAAGTATGCTTTTCTTTTAGAGACTTCAGAATAAGTAATCATGGCCATTTACAAAAATATATATTGTTGTGAGAACTATTTTTAAAGTCTGTGAAAGAAAAAGAACCCTGACAAGAAGTATTGGTGATGACATGGCTTTGAAGCAGCAGGAAAACGCCCCTCACAAAGCGAGACCTCGCCTGGCCCTTCTCTCACTCATTTGTTATACTCATTCTTCTGAGATTTCCATATGCATCCTTAACTGTCTAAACACAATTATCACTGTCTTAAAATAATAAATTTGTATCTGAAAAAATATGCAGAATAATATATGAGTTGGTAATTGCTGGTGTTACACTTCTTTTTCATTGCACTTTGCTTTGTAAGAAAGAGATTTCATATTCATGAAAATGGCTTTCTTGGCAGTAGAACAGTATCTTCCCAATGAAGAGCCCATTGATGACGGAGAATAGAAGTCTTTTCCCTCTTCAGTAGAAGACTGCCTGTTACCCAGTGTCCTTTTTGTCCCATTGGGGAACAGGGAACTTTTTGTTCTTTCTAAGAAATAGCCTTTCAGATCCAGTAACAATATGTTTGGTCCTCAGGAAATAAGAGAAGACCGAGACAGGCCGCGGCTGGACTCCATGGTGCTGCTAATCATGAAACTGGACCAGCTGGACCAGGACATCGAGAACGCCCTGAGCTCCGGCTCCTCGCCGTCCAGCACCCCGACCAACCTGCGGCGGCATGGTCCTGTGAGTGCTCCGCTAGCGAGGTCCCTGGATGTCACACAGCACTTCTCGGGAGCCAAACGTCCCTGATAATACTGTAGCACCTGCCGATAATGACCTAACAGAGCCCCATAAAAACCACTCGAATAACTCCAGGCTTTATGCCAAGAGTCCATAGAGAAAAAGGGTGATACCAAAAAAAATGCTTAGCATTAAACAGGAAGACGGGTTCCTTCAGAAATCATGCCACCTGGCAATCAGACCCTCTTTGTCATAGTAGGTTCCCCAATTATGTCTTCTCCAACACAGCATGGCTCCATCAGCCAGCACCAACCCTGCCTTGTCTAGTCATTTATTAGGGCCAGAAATTTCCATTGCATGTACAGGATGCTTACTATGATGGAACTTCAAAAGTTTGTGGAAAAATGAAATCTAACTATGAATTTATTTTGGTACAAAAATAATTGGAAATTCTTGCACAGTTGGTTTTTCATAATATAAAATTTCTGTGAACTTTTTGAAAATTCCTCATATATTTGCTATATGGATAGATGATGGGTAGATACATAGATACTTCTTGACCTAACTCAACATTCTGTAGGAAAGAAGGGGGATAAGATTAATTTGAGAAGACTCAGCGAAATACAATGAACAGGATAGAGGCAAGGATTTTAGTCTGTTGTTCACTCCTCATATGTAAGACAGGCACTCCTTTGAGATTGTAACAATCAAAATAAAATTGGGGAGGCGCAGATTCCAGGACTGACGATATACTTTATATATTTAATATTAGTGTCACATGAAATGACTTAGTTTGTGCCCATCTAGTAAATATGATGGTAGAATTTACTCACAATTAAGTCGTGACTATCTTTAAAGTAATCTATTTGCTTCCATTATACAATAGTAAACATATTGACTCAAGAAATTTCTATTTACATGAGATCAAAGAAATGAAAGTTGTAATCTCAAGTTTGAGCGCCTCTTAAAATACAACTGTTCTATACTGAGTTATTAGGTCATCTAGAAAGTCATGACATATTTTCCTATGTTTTTCTATACAAAAAAAGTGTCATGACTTTTCCAGCAACCCTGTATTTACTGATACTAGTTCTACCATGGATTCTGAGGTCATCGAACAATCGTTCTGAGGGGAGCAGAGTATTTCAAAGTGAACAAGCAGAATAAATTAAGAGCTAACTTTAGTGTACACGAGGCAGGCCCTATTTTAAGTGATCTACGTGTGTTAATGTGTTCATTCCTCACCATGTTTTCAGATGCGTAGTAGATACATGGAGAAGTTTGTACTTGCACGTGCCAGAGCTGGTATACAAACCCAGCCCATTCGACTCAGTGCTGTGCCATGTAACCACTACACTGTACTGCCTTCTCTAGCTCGCTACAATGGGAACTTTAAGTAGGAAAAAAAATCAATTAAAACTCAATAAATATGAAACTACTTCAACTCTGAAAGCCAGTAGAAATGAAATTTTTATTGTCGTTTGTAATCTGGGTAAATTTTTCTTAACCCTCCAGGAGTCATTGCACACATTTTATTTATAGTGAGTCCTCCCTAAATCTTCTTCTATCTTCTTAGACAGTCAATTACTCCTGTCCTGGTGCTCCCATACTGTCTTGCAGTTTTAGGAAATACAACAATGAAAGCAATGCGATCAAAGCAATCTTCTGGAGATGGCCCCTAAGGCCACACTTAAGCCACGTACAAAGGGAGTCGGATTACAGACAACTGACCATGCTCCAAACCCTGGCCCTGGCAGCTTGAAAACCTCACTGAGCATATGTGCATGCATGTCCCAAATCCTGAGAGAATGGAGTGGTGGAAGAGAAACTGTGGCATGACCATGCCCCATTGAGGGGTGCCTTCTCTTTCTCTCTCTCTCTTTCTCACTGGTGAGCACATACACTCTCTGGCAGTAGAAATTATTTACTGGGGGAGTGGTTAAGCAAGTTAACGTAGTGGTTAAGCAAGTGGCGTAGTGGTTAAGACCTTGGATTCCCACATAGCCAACCACAATACAAGTCCTGGACGTGGTAGCTTAAGACTCACGCCAGTCATGTGTGCATGAGTGCCCAAAATCCAAAACGGAGAATAGAGGAGAAGAGACTGTGGCATGACCATCCCCCTGGGGGATGATTTCTCACTTTCTCTCTCTCTTTCCCTCTCTGTCTCTCTGACCACTACACACACCCTATAGAAAATAAAAATCTCTAAAAGAAAAAAAGAAATTTTTTGAAAAAAGTATTTTCAAACCCTGAGTCTGGGAATTGAACTGTGGTCAGCCATGTGGCAGTCCAGCACCTTAACTACCATTCTACCTGCTGGCCACTTGTCAGCAGTTAAAACTGGCTTTAAAGGAACCAGCAGATGGCATATTGGTTATATTGCTGAACTCCCACATAGTAGACCGCAGTTTGAGACCTGGACCTGGCCATTTAAAACTCATGCCAGGCGCATGTACATGTGTGCCTAAGAGCCTTAGAGGAGAACGGAGGATGAGGGATTGCAGCATGGCCATCCCCCCAGGAGGTGATTTCTCACTTTCTGTCTCTCTGTCTCTCCAGCAAGCACTGACGCCCTATAGTGAAAAGAAAAGGAAAAAAAAAAAAAAACAAAGCTAGCTTTAAAAAGCCAGGAATAAACTTAGTTAAGGTACTCGTAGTACTTCTTCATCATTAATCTAGGTACAAGATACTTTTAATTTAAAAATTTTTCTAGTATAAGTTTTTAACTTATTTTTATATTACATTTAATCACATATATCTTTATGTGTATAACACTTCTTTTTCCCGCATGATTACCATGCATATCAGTCAAGACAAAGACATTACTATCCATATCATCAGCAGCAAATAGCTTCTCATTTTTTTTGATTATCATTTTTTTAATTCTCTTTATTTTGTTTTAAATATTCCATCACTATACATCATTTGGTTTGTAAAGAGAATTTACTTAACATGAAATACTTCTTAGACAAGTCCAGTTGAGAATATTATACATATTATCATCAACAAGTAATAAACCATTTCTGTGTCCCACTAATGTCATGCCTCTCTATTTTTTCTCCTACTTTCCTTCTCTATCCTCTTCCCTTCTGCCCCCCACCCCCATTCCACACTGCCTTCAGCATCCATAATTATTCTCATTGCTTTTATGCCCTCCAATATTTCGATCCCTACCATAGAGTGTGGATAGCTGGTATATATTAAGTGGAAACACACAATATCTTTTCTTTCATAGCCTGGCTTGCTTCACTCAGCAATAAATCTTTCGTATTCAATCACTTTCTATCAAATGCCAGGGTTTGTTGTTTTTTTATGGCTGAGTAGTATCCGTAGAGTATATGTGCCACACTTTTTCAATCCATTCATCTGTTTGTAGACATTTGGGTTGTTTCCATGTCTTACTGATTGAGAATAATGCTGCAATAAGCATCGATGTGCAAATGCTTTTCTGACTAAGCATTCTCCTGTCCTTTGGGTAGATATCCAGAATTGGGATTGCTGGATAAAATGGTAGCTCTAGGGAACCAGCAGTTAGCGTAATGGCTATGTCACTGGACTCCCACGTAGTCGACCGCGGTTCGTGTCTCGGACCCAGTGGCTTACAACTCACGCCGGGCGCGTGTGCGTGCGTGCCCAAGATCCCGAGAGGAGAATGGAGGAGAAGGGATTGCGGCGTGACCATCCTCCCTGGGGGGTGATTTCTCGCTTTCTGTCTCTATGTCTCTCTCTGTCTGTCTGGCGAGCGCACGCGCCCTATAGCGAAAAACCTCTCCAAAAAAAAAAAAAGGTAGCTCTAGTTGAAGGTCTTTGAGGAACCTCCATATTGTTCTCCACAGTGGATGAACCAGTTTACATTCCCACCAACAGTGTAAGAGAGTTCCACTTTCAGCACATCACTTCCAAAATTTACCACTTTTTGTATTTTTAATCTTTGCCATTCTGACAGGGGTTAGGTGGTATCTCATTGTAGTTTTAACCCTTATCTCCCTTATGATGAGGGATGTTGAGCACTTCCTCATGTTTTTTGGCTGTCCATATGTCTTCTTTAGAGAGATTTTTGTTCAGCTCATTTTCCCATCTCTTAATTGAGTTAATCATTTTTTTTTCAGGTAAGCTGCTTGAGTTCCCTGTGTATTCTGGTTATCAGTCCCTTATCTGAAGCATAGTTTACAAAAATATTCTCCATTTCTGAGGGTTCTTGATTCACACTAACTACTGTATCCTTTGCTGTGCAGAAACCTCTTAATCTGATACAGTCCTGCTTGTCTATTTTAGGGATTATTGCCCATGCTTTGGGAGTCTTATTTAAGAAGTCTTTGCCTACCCCAATGTCTCCCAGAGTTTCCCATGGTTCTCCACCAGTAGTTTTATAGTTTGAAGTCTTAGGTTCAGATCTTTGACCCATTTCAAGTTCATTTTGTTCATGGTGGAAATGGGGATTCAGTTTCATATTTCTGCAGGTGGATACCCAGTTTTTCAGCACCATTTGCTAAAGAGGCTTTCCTTTTCCCAATGGGTTGATTTGTGCTCTTTGTCAAAAATCCGTTGGCTGTAAGTTTTGGAGTTTATTTCTGGAGTCTCCATGCTATTCCATTGACCCACCTGTATGTTTTTGTGACAATACCATGTTGTTTTCATTATCACGGCTTTATAATATATTTTGGGGTCAAGGAGTGCTATGCCATCCACTCCATTCTTCTTGTTCAGGGCTGCGTTGGCAATTGGAGGTCTTTTATGATTCCAGACAAATTCTATGGTTGTCTTTCTAGATCTGTGAAGAATGTCTCTGGTATTTGACTGGAATTGCATTAAATATGTAGACTAATTTGGGTAGAATTGCCATTTTGATTATATTAATTCTTCCAATCTAGGGACATGGGATGTCATTCTAATTTTTTGTGTCATTTTCAATATCTTTTTTTCAGATTTTCATAGTTTTCTTTGTAAAGGTCTTTGACTTCTTTACATTTATACATTTTGTGGCTATGATAAAAGAGATTCCTTTCTTCAGATCTACCTCATTCAACTTGTTTTTTATATATAGAAATGGTATAGAATTTTGGACGTTGATTTTGTATCCTGCCACTTTACTGTATTCATTTATTACTTTGAGAAATTTTTTCATAGAAACCTTTCAGTCTTCTAAGTATACCATCATGTCATCTGCAAATAAAGATATTTTCAACTCTTTTTTTTGCCTATTTGAATTCCTTTTATATTATTCTGTTTTCTGATTGCATTGCCTGGGACTTCCAGCACTATATTAAAAAGCAGTGGAGAGAGTGGGTAGCCTTGTCTAGTACCAGTTTTTAGTGGAAAATCTTTCAGCTTTTCCCCATTTAGTATAATGTTATAGGTTTTTCATATATGGCTTTTATTGTGTTGAGAAATGACACTTCTCTACCAATCTCGTTAACAGTTTTAATCATGAAGTGATGTTGTATCTTAACAAATCCTTTCTCTTCATTGTTTGAAATATCATATGTTTTTTACCTTTCTTTCTGTTAATGTGGTGTATTATATTTATGGTCTTGCATACATTGAACCACCCTCACATCCCTGGAATAAAACCTACCTGGTCATGATAAATAATCTTTTTTTATAGTTGTTGGATATGATTTGCAAGTATCTTGTTGAGAATTTTTGCATCTATATTCATCAGAGATATTAGTTTGTAGTTTTCCTTTTTTGTCACGTCTTTTATCTGTTTTGGGAATGAGGATGATGGAGACTTCATAAAATTAGTTTGGAATGTTTCCTTTCTTTTGGATCTTTAGAAATAATTAGAATAGAATAGGGGTTAACTCTTCCTGAAAAGTTTTGTAGAATTCAAAAGGGAAGCCACCAGGACCTGGGCTTTTCTTTGTTGGGATGTTACTTATTACTGATTCAATTACATGGTTTGTTATGGGTCTATTCAGATTTTCTATGTCCTCCTGATTCAGTCTTGATAGATTATATGCATCCAGAAATTTGTTCACCTCCTCCATGTTCTCTTGTTTGTTGGCATATAGTCACTCCTAGTATCCTCGAATGATGTTTTGTATTTCTATCATGTTTTGTAGTTCTATGGTGTTTGTTGTAATATTGGCCAATTCATTACGTATTGGATCTATCTGGTTTCTTTGTTCTTCTTAATCTTTCCAGCTAATGGTGTGTCGATCTAGTCAGTCTTTTCAAAGAATCAGCTTTTGCTTTCATTCATTTTCTGTATAGTTTGTTTACTTTCTATTTCATTTACTTATGCTCGAATCTTTATTATTTCTTTTCTCCTGGCATTTTTTTTGTGGTTGTTTTTCCAATTCCCTGAGGCATTCTACCAGGTTGTCTATTTGCCACCTTTCCATCTTTTTCTAATGTGCACTAATTGCTATGAATTTCCCTCTATTACTGCTTTTGTGGTGTCCCATAAATTATGAAAACTTGTGTATTTATTATCGTTTCTTTCCATACTTTTTTAAAATTTCAGACTTAATTTCTTTGGTAGTAAAGAAGTCATTCAGAAGTAGGTTGTTTAGTTTCCATCTGTTTGTGTATTTTTGAGAATTTTTCTTGAAATTAATATCAAGTTTAATTCCATCATAGTCAGAGAAGATGTTGGATATAGTTTCTATATCTTTGAACCTGTAAAGGATTGATTTGTGCCCTTTCATATGGTCAATCTTTGAAAAGATTCCATGTGGGGGTGAGAAAAATGTACATTTTGTTGTCTTAGGTCGAACGTTCTATAGATGTCTGTTAATCCCATTTGATTTTTTAAAGAATTATTTTTATTTATTATAATTTTTTATTTGCTTAATGTTGACCAGAGAGAGAGAAGGAAAGTGAGAAAGCAAGTTGCCAAGTTTAGGACTTGAACCACTGTCAGCCATGTGGGAGTCCAGCCGCCTTTACCACATTGCCTGCCACCTCCAACCCCATTTGATTTGTAGGTCCTGTAACTTCCTGCTTATTTTTTGTCTGGAAGATCTGTCTAAAGGAGATAATGGAGTATTGAGATCCCCAACAATTACAGTGCTGCAACATGTCTCTTCTTTTAGTTCTAGCAGTCTTTCCTTCATGTATTTAGGTGCTCCTGAGTTTGGTGTATAGATATTTATAAGCATTATGTCTTCTTGATGAATTAGCCCATTTACTACTATATAATGTCCTTCTTACAGTTTTTGTCTGAAAGCCTATTTTGTCTGAAATCAGTATTGCAACTCCAGCATTTTTTGATTTCTGTTTGAATGGAATACCTTTTCTCAGCCCTCACTTTTGGTCTATGTATGTCTTTATCCATAAGGTGCATTTCTTATAGGCAACAGACAGAGGGTTTCTGGGTTTTTTAATCCATCAGCCAGTCTGTGTCATTTGATTAGAGAATTTAATCCATTAACATTCAATGTTCCAGACATGTTCCTATCATTAAGTGAGCCATTTTCTTGGTTGTTTTTTGTTCTCTTACATCCATCTGTCTGACTTTTTAGTTTTCCTGGTATAGCACTCCCTTCAGAACCTCTTGAAGAGCTGGTCTGGAATTTGTCAATTCTTTCAAGTTTTGTTTATTCAAGAATGTTTTTATTCTTTTTTTCCCACAGAAAGGATAATCTTGCAGGGTATAGTATTCTTAGTTGAAATTGGTTTTCATTTAATACTTTGTATTTCCCTATTCTTTTCTTGCCTGCATTATTTCTATTTATTTTTTTTTGGGGGGGGGGGAGAGGTTTTCGCTATCGGGCGCATGTGCTTGCCAGACAGACAGAGAGAGACATAGAGACAGAAAGCGAGAAATCACCCCCCAGGGGGGATGGTCACACCGCAATCCCTTCTCCTCCATTCTCCTCTCGGGATCTTGGGCACGCACACACACGCGCCCGGCATGAGTTTAAGCCACCGGGTCCGAGACTCGAACCGCGGTTGACTACGTGGGAGTCCAACGACATAACTGCTGGTCCCCCATGCCTGCATTATTTCTGACAAGAGGTCCAATGGTAGCCTGATGGAATTACCTTTGTAAGTAACTTGACATATCCCTCTTGCCAATCTTAGTGTCTTGTCATTGTCTGTGGTTTTGACCAATCTGGCTATGATATACCTTGAAGAGGATTTTCTTGGGTTGATTCTATTTGGGGTCCTTTGTATTTCTTGGGTTTGGATAGTTGAATGCCTCTCTAGGTTTGGAAAGTTTTCTTCCAGGATTTCATGGAATAAATTACCAATGTTATTTTCTTCCTCTTCTGTTATTTTCTTCCTCTTCTGGGATACCAATTATCAGAATTTTGGGGTGCTAGTATTTCTCATATATTATCTTCATTTTTCTAAGTTGTTTACTGAGTCTTTTTGATAATTTTTTTCTAGATAAGAGGTTTTGTCTTCTACATTTGAGAGTTGATCTTCTGCATGATCTAATCTACTCTTAATACTTTTGAAAGAGGTTTTAATTTCCTGTATCACATTCCTCATCTCTAACAATACCATTTGATTCTTTTTTATGGTGTCTATTTCTTCTTACAAATCATAAAAGGGATTCCTCATGTCCTGGAGCTCATTGTCTCTTTTCCCATACATCTTATTTAGCTTGGTCACTATAAATATTCTGAATTGTTAGCCAGCATTTGCATGAGTTCCATTCTTTTGTCTGTGGGTGATGAGGAATTGATGCTCTCCCTTGGGAGAGAAACATTTTATTGGTTTCTTGGATTTCTTGTGCCATTGTGATGATATCTAGTCATCTAGTGACCTATACATTCCTTCCTAAATTATTCAAGGTATCTCCAAGTGTTCAAAGGTGTGCAGGAGTAAGCATTTGGTGATCTCTTCTGTTCTGCCTCCCCATTCCTTACTAGTACCTTGCACTGTTGTCACTACTCCTGGGTGACCCAAAGTCCTCCCTGTTTCCAGAAAATAGGTATGCCTGAAACTGAGCACCTGAACGTCAACTCAGTAACAAACATTTTACAAAACACTGAAGTCCTGAGAGTCCAAAGGTGAGTGGGGGAGGGGATGAGCCATGAAGTCCCAGCCATTAAGCCCCTCCAGCTGCAGGTGGCCTGCAGTCCAGCAAGGCCCTTTGCTGGAACGTGTGTCTGCATGGGGCAGGGAGGGCTGCAAGCTCATCTCAAAGTCCCAAGAAACAAACCTGAGTGTCCAAAGGCGAGTGGGGGAGGGAATGAGCCACTGGGTCCCAGCCATTAAGCCCTCCAACTGTAATCAGCCTGCCATCCAGCAAGTCCTTGCCCTGGAATGAGTGTCCCAATCTCTAGTATAAAATTTTAATTTCTCCTATTTTTTTAAATCTCTCCCCCCCCCCTTTTTTTTTTTTTTTTTTTTTTTTTTTTTTTTTTTGCTATGTTCAACTTTTCTCAATTCCCATGCATTTAAAGGAAAGACACAACCTATATTTCTGTATTTAACAACTCCATGTTGTTTTCTCCACCTTGGAAAGCAAAATAGCTCTTACCTGCTAGCCGTGCTTCTTTGTTTAATAGTAAAGCAAAACAAAAGCAGGGGCTAACTTGGGTGATGATTTTAGAACTGGTCTACACCTATGTCTTCTGCCTGCATTTAAATCATGAACTGGATTTTGTGTTACACACCCAACTCCATGAGACATCGCCATATTGTTGCCTCCGTAAAAGGAGACCTACTTCTAGGCTCTCAGTGAAATGTCTAGTGGGAAGAGGAAAAACAACACAGTGAGTCTTAGCACCTGCAGATCTGGGTCCAAATATGACTATCTAGGGACATATTAAAATTATTTAACTTCTCAAATACAGGTTCATATTTGAAAAGTTGATATTGTTTTCTAATGAGTGGCTTATTGCTGAGCCAGGAAGTGGCACAGTGGTTAAGGAGCTCAACTTCCATATGGTTGACAATAGTCGAGTCTTGGACCTGGTGGCTTGAAACTCGCGTTGGGCACATGTATACACATGCCCAAAATCCTGAGAGGAGAATGGAGAAAAAAGGGATTGCAGTGTGGCCATCCCCTCTGGAGGGGTGATTTCTCACTTTCAGTCTCTCCAGCAAGCACATGTTCTCTATAAAAAAACTCTCCTAAGAAAAAAAAAAAAAGAATAAGACATATCTCTCAGCCCCCAAAACTCTCTTTTAGTCTTTCTGTTTTTCTAGGTCATCCCTTGTTCTTTATTTCTGTGCCTTGGTATTTAAAGCTAATTTTAACATTCTCTCATCATCAGAACTCTTTCCACAGGCATTTTCCATTTCTTTCGATAGTTGTGCTGTGGAATAAGAGGATTATAATGGCATGATTATGAGCGTCATCATCTACGAACGAACACTTCCCAGATTCAGAGAAAAAACTGGATATACCCCACCTTACATCCAATTGTGAATTTATAATTTGGCAAAAACAATAAGACATACAATGAAACAGTAACCCCACCTCAGCCTGAGAATATCTGTGAGAAAATACCAGACTGAATCCTATATGTGATAAAGAATGTGAGCAATAATACAGGGTAGAGTCTTTAAGAATGACTTTATTGTGGAAAAAAGTACATAGTAAAATAATAGAGATAAGATTTAAAAGTAGTTGCCTACATAGAGCCTTACAAGTTGGTTATACCTTGCCATGGCTCAGGATCTGGTTTTCTCCTTTCCATCTAACATCATCTTGATTTGGGGGCTGTCCCCATTGTGTGGTGATTAAGGGAAGCCAGATCCCACATGGACAGCCAGCTCTAGCAACCTGAAAAACAAGAATGGGTGTGAGTGCATGCACATGGAGAAATGGAGAAGAAGGAACTGTGGTGTGACCATTCCCAGTGGCAGAATATTTCTTACCTCTCCCTGTCTCTTTCTCTCACCCTCTTTCTCTCTCTCTCCATCTATTTCTAAAGAGTACACATGCTCTCTGGCAAATTAAAAGCAAACAAACAAAAGTGTACGATTGACTTTGTCCAGACACCCACTGCTTGTCAGTTTCTTGGGACTGGCCAATGATAGTCACACAGGATGTGCGAGTGGGGATGGAGAAGGCAGTAGTATGGAGAGAACATTAACGTCTACATACGTCATGTCACTGTCACACAGGATGTGCGCGTGAGGATGGAGAAGGCAGTAGTATGGTGAGAACATTAATGTCTACATACGTCATGTCACTGTCACACAGGATGTGCGGGTGGGGATGGAGAAGGCAGTAGTATGGAGAGAAAATTAATGTCTACATACGTCATGTCACTGTCACACAGGATGTGCGGGTGGGGATGGAGAAGGCAGTAGTATGGAGAGAACATTAATGTCTACATACGTCATGTCACTGTCACACAGGATGTGCGGGTGGGGATGGAGAAGGCAGTACTACAGAGAGAACATTAACGTCTACATACGTTATGTCACTGACACGTTCAACCCTAAGTAAGAAACTTGAGCTTTAGAAGGGAGGAGTAATGTATTTGGCCATCAGGACAGTCATGATGTATTTTTCTATTTTTCTATGCAGAAATGCATCATGACTTTCCCAACTTTCTCAGTACCTCCAGTCACACAGATGGAAGAACAGTGAGTTTTCCAAAAGTCACACGGCTAGTGAAGTATACCTCCACAGTAGACGCTGGAGCCGATGCTCATTCTGCTTATATACTAAACCCTCCAGAGATGCAGTCTTCATTTATAATGGCATAAGTATCATTTCCAGAACCAGAATTCTCATGTTTAATGGTATTTTCTTCCCAATAACAAGGTATTTTGAAGTTCTAATTACTAATTGTTTTTATTCCACATACATTCAAAAGGATATTGATAATCTCTTGGAATATTTCTTTCACACTCTTGAGTAATTTAAGAAACAGGGCCAGGCAGTGGCATGTTGGTCAAGGCAACTAGACCAAACAAATATGACCAGCTGTGCCATCAAGTCCCAGACCCAGCAACTTAAGAAATGCACCAGGCACATGTGCACACATGCCCAAAATTCCAAAAGGAGGGAAAGGTATTTTGCTGTGGCCATTTCCTATGAGGAGTGCTTTCTCTCTCTCTCTCTCTCTCTCTCTCTCTCTCTCTCTCTCTCTCTCTCTCTCTCTCCTCCCCCCTTCCCCCTTGAATGCACACTTCTTTTGGCAAATTAAAACAAAAGAAAAGAAACAGAGAGAAAGAAAGAAAGAGAAAGAAAGGGGAAAAAAAGAAAAGAGAAAGAGAAAGAAAGGAAAAAGAGAAAGGAAAGAGAAAGAAAGAAAAAAGAAGAAAAAAGTAAAAAGAAAGATAAAGAAAGAAAAAGAAAAAAAGAAGGAAGGAAAGAAAGAAGGAAGTAAAAGAAAGAAGAGAGAGAGAAGGAAAAAATAGAGAAAAAAGAGAGAAAGAGAAAGAAAGAAAAAGAAAAAGAATAAGTAACATGTGGGCCAGAACCACATCACTACCTTTAGTTGGACCTCCAACACTGTTCTACAATATTTTTTGATTCCCCTGAATTTTCTTCTGCATTCCAAGGCAGTTATTCAAAATTCTTACTATTCTCCCAAACACCTATATCCAGTCCTCACACTCATCTCTTATACTAGACAGACCTCCCAGCATATCTGCAAGCAGATTGGATTGTGTTCTCTGTCCTGTCCTCCTATGTGAACAAAGCTCTGCTTCTGTCGTCCAATGATGACTTTACTGTCTAGGTCCTCATCCTCTTCCCTCTCACCTCCTGGCTTTGCTTCACCATTATCCATCCTCTCTCATAAACTGAAACTCCACTACTCCATTCCCATTCATTCTTAGGCTTTCTCTCTCTAGTACATTCAAAGAAACTTCAAAAAGTTTATAGAGGGAACCAGCAGTTAGCGTAATGGCTATGTCGCTGGACTCCCACGTAGTCGACCGCGGTTCGTGTCCCGGACCCAGTGGCTTAAAACTCACGCCGGGTGCGTGTGCGTGTGTGCCCAAGATCCCGAGAAGAGAATGGAGGAGAAGGGATTGCGGCGTGACCATCCCCCCTGGGGGGTGATTTCTCGCTTTCTGTCTCAATGTATCTCTCTGTCTGTCTGGCGAGCGCACGCGCCCTATAGTGAAAAACCTCTCCAAAAAAAAAAGTTTATAGAAAAATGAAATTAAAATATGAATTTATCTTGGTGTAAATTTCTTTCGAAATCTGCCAAAACTTCTTATGTGGTATATATACTCCATTAACTTTTTGAAGACTCCCTTTTATACATATTATGTTTTCTCTGCTGTGTACAGATTAGAACTTTCCTATGTTAGTGAATAGGAAGAACAGAGGTAGGTGGGTAAGAGAAGTCATTGTGCTTTTCAATTGCAGACAAAAATAAAAATAAGGACCCTCATGTGTCACAGAGGTTAAGGCAGCTGGATCCCACATGGCCAGCTGCACATTTTGAATGTTGAAAATCATGCTGGCAGGCCAGCATGTGGTGTAGTGATTAAGTTGTTGGACTCCCATATGGTCGACTGTGGTTCGAGTCCCAGACCCAGTGGCTTGAAATTCATGCCAGGTGTATGTATGTGGGTACCCAAGATCTCAAAAGGAGAGTGGAGGAGAAGGGATTGCAACATGCCCATACCCTTTGGGAGGTGATTTCTCACTTTCTCTTTCTCTGTCTCTCCAGCCAGCACACGTGCCCTATAGCAAAATTTCTCTTAAAAATTTAAGAAATCACACTGGGCACTTGTGCATATGTGCCCAAAATCTTGAAAGAAGAATGGAAGAGAAGGGATTATGATATGACCATCCTTGGGGGGGTGGGGAGAAGTGATTTTTCACTTTCCTTCTCTTCTTATCTCTTTCTTTGTCTCTCTTGAGCAAATGCATGTGCCCTATAGCAAACTACCCAAAAATAAAAATAAAATAAAATTAATTAGTTAAAATAAAAACCTTCCCTTAATCTTCTTGATCTTCATGAGCCTAACTATAGTGTCTTCTCCACCCCATATTTTTTCTTGATTTAAATTCTGGCTACTGCCCATCACTTCCCCACCAGCTGTCTCTCACCTGACAAGTCCAGGAGAAGCTCCTCAGTCTTCAGTCAACAGCTGATTTTCTCATACTACGTTAGTGCCTCCTCACACAGTCGCCTCATAAATCTTGCATCCAGATCCGATAAGCACTTCTTCCTGCTGTCTGACTTCGAATATTCTGCCTGGGAATTACCTTGCCTTTCATCGTCCCCTTCATAGTGAGGGTTGCCAAGGAGACCTTTTTTGTCATCCCCAGATCCCCAGATCTGTGTGTGTATATGTGTATATATATATATATATATATATATATATATACATATATATACACCCACTCCTCTGTGCCACAGTTGAGCTGTGTGTGCCTCTCTGCTTTAACACAGACCACACTGGTTTTCCCACCATGAGAACTCCTCTGAGATCTTCATATTCCGGTTGGCTGGCATAGCTGGTGGCATGACATAAAGTGGCCAGTGGGGCCTGTAGGAAGATGGTGTGTAGGATGAATTACATAAAACAAGGGTGGGTCACAGGAGAGTCTTAGGTGGCAGCCGTAATCATAATGCAGGGTTAATCGTCCACTTAACTTGGTATGGTACAGTAAAACGGTAAGGGAGGAGATGGACGTGAGAAATCTTAAGAGAGCTTATGTCATTTTTAATAGTGCAAAGAGGAAAGAAGAGGAAATAGTAAAGATTTGTACTGAACTACACACATTCATGGTCTTACTTACATCACTTCAGTTGTGTTTTAGGCCCCTGGCAGAACATCATGGTGGCTGCGTTAAGAGATTGGACTCTGGGGTCAAAGAGATCTGAGTTTTAATGCCAATGTTGGTCAAGTGACTTGCCTTAAGCCATGGCTTCATCATCTTTCAAGGAGTAATAATACCTTCTACACAGGGTTGGTGACACTGAAGAAAATAAAGGCCATAATGTTGCCTGTGAAATAGATTTCCTCAAAATTTATTATTTTTTGTCAGAACCATGACATGGCTAGAGATACAAGATTACCCTGTTACTTGCATGTAACCAATCAAATCATAAATAGAAAGGCAAAATTAATGCAAAAGACTTCTGATATACATAAAGGTCAAATATAAATAGCTTATAAATACTGATGACTATTCATTTGGTGTTTATAAATTACCTGCTATTTACCACTCTCATTTGAATTCAATTTGAAATTTTAATGTGTCATATTTTTCTTTAGGTAAAATGTTGTTTGTATTTTCCATGCAAAAAAAAGAATAGATGGCCCAAGTCTGAAATAACTTCAGGCATGAGAAGTTTTACTAGAGTTAAGTATTTACACACACACACATACACACACATGCACACACACAAACTTAAAGAATGTTGTGTTACTCTTCATATTCATTATCATCGTTATGACTTATATACCCTTACAACTAGATAAAAATAAGTTTTTCAACGCTATTGATGATTTTTAACTCTAAAACAGAAACTATAAAACTAAATTATATTATGAGGACTTAAAAAGGAGAAATAGTAATATTTTTGAGTCTAGCTGTTCTTTCATAATGTAGCAGGCACTACTGCAGCATTGAACAGGACAGGCGAAGTCCCTGATTCTGTGATGCAGATTCTAGTAGAGGGAGAAAGGCGAGGATTACAAAGGGAAATAGATGAATAAGTGGGTGGCAAGTAGGTCCATGGATAGTTTGTGGATATAAATGATTTATGGTAAATGAATGAGGTAATAAGACTACGAAATATAAATTGATATACTGTGGAGGTTAAAGAGAGGAAACTACTCTGACTTGAAATGTCAGTGAATATTTCTCTGAGGGGGAAATACTCAAGCTGAGACCTGAGTGACAAGAAGAGGTCGGCAAAGGGAAATTCTGGAGCAAGAGAGAGACCAGGCGTGTTCCCCACTGTAGGAGACAGCCTGGTGGTTAGAACTGATGAATGGCCGGGATGACTGTAGCATATTAGTAAACGAGAGAACGGCAAAGCATAAGGCATGGGGCAGATATTGGACCGTCTAGACTCTGGTAAAGCTGGAATGTATAAAGAGAAGACACAGAAATACTTAACTCCTCCTTCCCTCAGGTTAAATGTGTGGGGGAAGATGTGCCTATACTTGCTTCCTCGGCATCCTCTACACTCCTGATCGTCTGGGCAATCCAGTCAACTGAAACTCAGAGCACTTAATAGATCAAATGCACAGCCTTAGCAGAGGTTACTGGGCAATTGCACCCACTCGGTAGACATATCTTGACCTTGGACGATGCAGTAGCTACTGACAAACATGATGGTACTAGTAATCATAACATTTGTGGTTAACATTTCATGACAACTATTAAACGCCGATTACAAGTACTTGGCGTACATTTAGCTTAAAGCTCTTGAAACTGTATGAGTGTATACTATTATTATGCTTCTTTTCAGATAGGGGAATTGAATCCACATGATAAAGCATAATTCATGTTTTTAGATAAGGTACAATTCATTAGATGCTTGAGCTAAATGAGTCCAGAGCACTGTAACAGGTGTCACCACAGAGAGCTAATGAGAACATAGGAGAGGGTGAGATGGGGGGAAATGAGAATGACCTTCTCATTTTGTACCCACAAGGGCCCTGTGAGGAAGTCTGGGAAACACCTTGTCAAAGCCTGAGGGGCACATCCTCAAGGCCACCCAGGAGGAAGGTGTATTTTACCCTCTATATTTTTAAAGAATTATTTTTATTTAACATTTATTTATTTATTTACTTACTTACTTACTTATTTACTTTAATTTGTCCAGAGAGGGAGAGAGAGAGAGAGAGAGAGAGAGAGAGAGAGAGAGAGAGAAAGTGAGAAAGCAAGCCGCCAGGTCGGGGACTCTAACCAGAGTCGGCCATGTGGGAGTCCAGTGCCCTAACCACCATGCCACCTGCCGGCCCCTTTCCCTCTAATTCTTACTGCAGTGCCCTATCTAGGCTCCACTATGGGCCCTTCCAATTCACACTAAGCTGCTAATTTACCAAACTAGTATGCCACCGCTTGCTTTCTCGAGTCTTTACAGTGCAGTAGTTACTAGAAAATACTGCGTGGTTAAGGGCCAGAGTCCAGTAGCTCTTTGGTAAGCCTGTGTGTTTTGGGAAAGGGGAAGGGAAAGGTGCTGGGAACAGGGAGCAGGATGTGTACGGAATATCCACATGTCCCTCTTATCATTGCATTTTTTTTTTTTTTTTTTTTTTGGAGAGGTTTTTGCTATAGGGCGCGTGCGCTCGCCAGACAGACAGAGAGAGACAGAGAGATAGAAAGCAGGAAATCACCCCCCAGGGGGGATGGCCACGCCGCAATCCCTTCTCCTCCATTCTCCTCTCGGGATCTTGGGCACGCACGCACACGCGCCCGGCGTGAGTTTAAGCCGCCGGGTCCGGGACTCGAACCGCGGTCGACTACGTGGGAGTCCAGCGACATAGCCATTACGCTAACTGCTGGTCCCCATTGCATTTGTTTTTAATAGGACCTGGAATCAGGATCTGAAAGCGGACCAGATGCCATTTCAGTCAATCAGAAAAAAGCAAGTTTGTCTCCTAACACCGCGTCCACTGACCTGTCATCGTCCACCCCTGGAGCCAGCTCTGGAACAAAGCCCAAGGCTGCGGTAAGTAGTAAGTGATAAGTCCATTCGAACATAGAAGTATTGCTGACGGCCAGGTAAGAGTCATTGTTTCATCCATTTAACATGGAAAAAATAATCTTGGAGTCTTAGCTATAAAGACTTGATGGTATTTCATTAAGTACGTAGATACATTTGTTGGTTGGTTGTTTTATAAATAGTAACAGGAATACTTCACTGAAACAGGTCATGAATCCTGACTAATACCAAATATAGTATTAAATTTTGTCACTGAATACTCAGAGTTTTAAAGAACAAAGAATGCAAAATCTGGTAAAGCCTTTTCCTACATTATTATGCTGATCACACCACTTACCAACTGGAAAACTGTCTTTCCAAGTTTTGATTATAAATAAATAGAAGATAGAGAAGGAAGAGAAAGAAAAAAGGATAGATACATAGATAAATGGTAAGAGAATGGTAAAGATAGATGACAAATAGATAAAGAGATGGGAATAGGGATACATAAAATCACCAACAGTATATATTTTTCATATTAAATTATGAATAGTACGTAGTGAAATGTCTGGCACATAGTAAGTATTGATGAAATGTAAGCTACTATCATTATTTATGAGGATGTTTTATAGACTTTACAACGCTATCAAAACAAATTAAAAGAAATACCACCTGAAATAATATAGTATGGTAAATAGTGAATAAAGATATTTTCCTTTAAGTGAAAAGTTTAACGGCAACAGGAAAATAGTATTTGACTCTAAAAGGTAATATTTATGGAGGAAGTAATTACTACTTCAAATAGCTGAAGCCCCAGTTGTTCCAAAATAACCTTTCCTAGTTTAGTGAAAATCATAGCGTTGTATTATTTTTTTAATGCCCATGTTAGCTTAACACAGAGAAACAGGTTTGGATTACTTTTTGACTACCTTTGCAATAAAAGGAAGGTCTATAACAGTACTCAGAAGAGAACACTCTGGATTTAAAGCATGAGAGATTTGCTGCAATTGCAAGAAGAATGAAAATGTGTCAATCAGCAGAAAAGCAAGGCCCTCAGAGTTCCATATTTTACATATGTTAATATAAATTAAATTTCCTATTTATGTCTAGAATTGATGGAATAAGAACTTATTGAATATCTACTACAAGCCATGAACTATGCTAGATGAAAAAAATTTAGAAGAAAACCTATTCTGTCTTTAAAAAGCTTATATTCTGCCTCGTAAACAGTGAAATGCAATGAAATACTGTCTGAACTACGGTAGTACTGTGTGTATTAGAAATCGGGGAGATGAAACAAGATATTGACCAATGCACCTTTGAGGTGAAAAAACACTGTCAACTATAATGTGTGCTGACCAGCAGACCAATGAAATGGTGCTCTTCTTTTCCATTATGTGTAAAAAAGGTTGCAATGCAAAATTAAGACATAAAACCTGGAGTTCTCATTGTACCACATCGTGATTAAGAAAAAATATTTTTAAAAAACAGGTCGATAGTTCTAATTGAATGTTTTGAGAATCCTTGGAGCATTGGTGTTTTTAACATTGAGTACAGGCATGGGGTTCTTTTTAAAAATATTTATGCCTTAATTCTCTATTTTCTCCCCAAGTAGTAACCATTGTTAAAATTCACATTATTTTCTTTAAGTTTTCACATTCATACTATAAACATCCTATTGTAAGTATTATTTAACATCTTTTACATTTTTTATCTTAATTTTAATCAATACATGATAGTTGTACCTATGTATGGGGTACAGTGTTTTTTTCAATACATGAATACAGTAATGACCAGATCAAGACAAAATACATATCCACCATCTCAAACACAAATCATTATTGTGCTGAGGACATTCAAAATTCTCTCTTCTAGATATCTGGGAATATATACTGAATGTCACCACCTATAGTTACTCTACTGTGCTTTAGTGCTCTCGAACTCTTTCTTGTTTGCGTGCACTTGTGTCTGTAACCAAATTCTGTCTAATTTCCTCATTCTCCTCCCCTTTCAGCTTCTAATAGTCGCCATTTGTTTCACCCTTCCCTTTTCTTTTCTTTTCTTTTTAGAGGTTTCTTGCTATAGGGCGTGTGCGCTCACCAGACAGACAGAGAGAGACAGAAAGCGAGAAATCACCCCCCAGGGAGGATGGCCACGCCACAATCCCCTCTCCTCCATTCTCCTCTCAGAATCCTGGGCACGCACGCACACGCGTCTGGCGTCTAGTGCAATGTCTGGCGACACAGACATTGCACTAACTGCTGTTCCCCATCCTTCCCTTTTATATGATCAAATTTTTAGCTTCTACTAATGAGTGGAAAGATGCGATATTTGTCTTTCAGGGCCTGACTTATTTCCATTAGCATTGTTTTATCCAGCTTCATCTATGTTGTTGCAAATGACTGGACTTCATTCTTTTTATAGTTTAATTATATTGTATTATGTTTCTATATTAAATTTTCTTTATTCATCCAGGAGTCATTGGACATTAGATTGATTCCATAGTGTAAATAGTGCTACAGTAAACTTAGTACAGATATCTCTTTGACACATTGATTCCCTTTCCTTTGGGTATATGTATGTGTATATATATGTGTATATATATATATATATATATATATATCTATGGGATTACTTGGGCCATAAAATAATTCCAATTTTAATTTTTGGAGGACTCAGCATATTGCTCTCCATAATGGCTATGCGAATTTATATTCCTATGAACAATGCATTCGAGTCCCCTTTTCTCCACAACCTCCTCTGCATTTGTTAGTCTGGGTTCTTCTATAGTAGCCACTCTAAATAGGGGAGGTAATAAATCATTGATGTTTTAATTAACATTTCCTTGATAGTGTTGAGAATATTTTCATGTCCTTATTGACCATTTGTATGTCTTCTTTTGAGAACTATTTTTTCAGATCAACTGTGCATTTTTTAACTGAACTTCTTTTTCTGATGAGCTATTTTAATGTGTTCTATATTGTGGTTTTTAATCTATTATTAGTCAAATACTTTACAAATATTTTTCCTATTCTGTAGATTTTCTCTTTATTTTGTTGATTGTTTCCTTTGTTGTGTAAAAGCTATTTATGCAGTCCCATTGCTAATATCCTTTATAGCAGTTCTTTTCATCTACCTATTTGTTCTACATTCATCTTTTACTTTAGAATAATTACCTATAGTATCCCCTTTCTGCCTCTTGGGATATGCATATTTTTTTTTGGAGAGGTTTTTGCTATAGGGCACATGCACTAGCCAGACAGACAGAGAGAGAGAGAGAAAAATCACCCCCCAGAGGGGATGACCAGGCTGCAGTCCCTTCTCCTCCATTCTCCTCTCGGGATCTTGGGCACACACGCACGCACGCCCAGCGTGAGTCTAAGCCACCAGGTCCAGGACTTGAACTGCAGTCAACTACGTGGGAGTCCAGCGACATAGCCATTATGCTAACTGCTCATCCCGGGATATGCATATTTCATATGTCCAAATATGAGGTGTGGGGACACCTCATAACTTGTGACAATGTATACAACTAACTGTACAGTCCCTTAGTCTTTCTTTAG
Source organism: Tupaia tana (assembly GCA_026018925.1). Taxonomy (NCBI): domain Eukaryota; kingdom Metazoa; phylum Chordata; class Mammalia; order Scandentia; family Tupaiidae; genus Tupaia; species Tupaia tana. The sequence goes on along the minus strand of JAKSZU010000002.1, from coordinate 143,557,346 downwards.
TACTCTCATATTTACAAATGTGGTCAACAGAATTGCACTGAGATATACTTTTATTTATTTATGTAGGTAACTGTTTTCAGCAAAGTTTTCCAATGAATAACATAAACCCGTCTCTTTTTTTTTCTGTTTTTGCTTTGTTTTCATTTTGTGTTTTGTTTTGTTTTGTTTTGTTGTGTTTTTGTTTTGTTTCAAGGTTTTTGCCATAGGGTGCATGCACTTGCTGGACAGACAGAGAAAGATAGTGAGAGAGAAGTTGAAAAATCATTGTCCAGGGCAATGTCCACACTGCAATTTCTTCTTCTCTATTTTCCTGTTGTAATTTTGGACACATGCATATGTGCCTCGTGTGATTTTTCAAACTGCCAGATCCCAGACTCAAACTGCACTTAGCTATGTAGGAGTCCAGTGCATTAACCAGTATGCCAGCTGCTGATCCAAATCCATCAGTTATTCCTAGATTTTAATTTATTAGATTATTTCATGATAGATTCTTTGTTCAGTTTTTTTTGTAATTTACCATACCAGTAGATCAAGACCAATTCAACCTACAGTCACAACTAAGAAATACTTACATTGAGGCCAGCAGGTGGCAGAGTGGTTGAGGTGCTGGACTCCCATATGGTCAACCACAATTTGGATCCTGGACCTGGTGGCTTGCTTTCTCACACTCTCTCTCTCTCTCTCTCCTCTGGTGAGCACATGTGCCCTATAGCAAACTTAAAAAAAAATAAATAAATCATTGAAAGAAGAAATACGTAAATTATTGAACAGAAAAATATATTTTATGTACCCCAAATCAACTATTCCCTGAAAATTTAACTTTGAACAAAATTGGGCGTGAGTAATACTTAGCTGTTCGAGTGTGCCTTGTTATCTGAGAGCATGATTACAGCTTCATAACCATGCCACAACTCATTAATCAGTGAGCAGCAAGAATCATTAGTCAGTTGCCTTGGCCTTCAACCACACTATTCCACTGTAAGATAATTAAAACTACAGGACAATTCTGAGCAAGATTGCAGGTTAGAGATAGACAACTGCACATGCAATATTGTCCAGCTGTTGAACTGTTCGGTAAAACTTTATAGCAGACCATGCAAAGTATCAAGTAAAGGAAAAAAATACACCAACAGAGAAATTGACTTTCAGGAAATTTCTTAACAACAATGGCAGTAATTAGACTAGCTTGCAAAATACATTTTTCATTTGGGGGGGGTCATTTCATTTTGTGTGCATGCATTTTATGTATTGTTGTTATTGCTAGTCTTTTAGGTACGCCTTTCTTATTACAGTTTGAAAATAATGTTTGGACCGTGGATCAATATCATGATTGAAATTCTACAATAAAGAATTTTATCTGTTTTATGGGCGATTAAACTGGTATTTTTCTCAATGGTTTAAAGTTTAGAGAATAAATCATATGTAATGACAATCTGGATACTTTGTGAAAAGTAGAAACACTCTAGTATCCTACTGAGCTATTCTTTTCACTGTAGACTAAAATTTCTATTTTAATATTAAGTAGAAATACAATTCTAAGCTTGCCTGCTTAACATATCCACCAATAACAACCTAACCTTCTGCACTATAATGTCATGTTTTCATAGAATGCTTACTTTCATTTCAGAATTATTTGAGGTTACATTTGATCTGCTGCTGTGAGATCTATTTAGAATGGTGACTAACCACCACAAATACTCGGCTTTCGTTTGTATGTAAGGTCTCTGGGTTTCTAAGTGCTGACTTTTCAATGATATGTCTTCTTTTATGTTTATTATTAGAATGGGACCTGTGAGTAATCTTCAGATTTTTCGTTAATTCTACATATGCATCATGCTGAAAATGGAGCATTAAAATAGATTTTTGAGATGTATTTTACGCACAATGAACAAGATGTAGAGTAGGTTATCGCTTGCCAATGAAGACATTATAAAAAAAATCTAGTGTTCCATGTTCCAAACCTCATCAATTTCTCTCCTAAATTCTGTTTTATTCCTTTGAAGCAATCTCATGACGTTTCATGCAGAGCTCTTTTGCAGCCAACCTGTGAGCAGTTACATCATTTTATATAAAGTTCTTTGACTCACTACAGAGCAACACAGTGATATCACTCTGTCTTCAGTGCCTTGAGTTGTTTTTTATCAATTAGAGTTGTTATATGTAATATAACATTTAACACCTCAGAAGACTTTTTATGCCCATTTTTCCTAAAGATACTTAAAATGTACATGTTCATTATGTCACCACTCATCATAAATTTATGAAAAAAAAAAACAGACCAAACCCCAAATAATAAGGAAAACAAAGTATTAGGTTGTTGGGAAAGTCATGGCATATTTTCCTGTGCAAAAACATGTCATGACTTTCCAGACAACACAATATTTTGTTTGTAAAATAAGTAACTGGAGGAACAAGGAGAGTCTTCATCCCACCATGTAGAATAACTGAAAGTAACATCAGAAGCATACAGGCATATGGCTGTATTTTAGTCCAACTTTCAGCAGCTACCCCCAACTACCTTGTTATACAGAGAATTCCAAGAACCGTGATTAAACTTTAAATTGTTTGTGCAAGTTGGGACTACTCTGGGCAGAGCGGCCTTGAGGGCATCCTAAAGAACTTAAGGGAATTTTGGAATATATTGGCATTCCTATCGGAATGGGAGTTCAAATCCCCCTTTTATTGAAGACATCCAAAACAGCCTAAATTGGCCTGCGGGTGGTGCAGTGCTGGCACAATGCTCCGTGACGTTAAAGCCACATGAGAAGGTTCACTCTGTGTCCACTCTGTGTCCATGCCTGTGTGTAAATGCTCGGTGTGGACAGGCAGACCATTTATACACGTGCTTGCCTCTGGTTCCAGCTGGCTGAGGATGGGGCAGGACAGTGTCATGAAGACTCTGCTGGAAATGCCTCTCACTGTCTCTCTCTTTCCCTCTGTCTCTCTCTCATGGAAGAAATAAATACACTTCTTTTAACAACAGAAGTATAGATATTAATCTTCAAAATTGTAATTGCTAAAAGGTATAAAAGACAGGCACATCTCATTCCAGTTTAAGGTAGCAATGATAGCCCTAATTCCATATACTAATTACCCCTTAGTCTCTGGATCATTACTAAAATGGAGGTGAGATGGGGGAAGAAACCGTTGGCTTAGGGAGTGGCAGGTCGTCTCAGGAGTGGGCCAGGACAAATCCTGCCGCGAGGTTGCTAGAGAGTAGCCAGGACAAACCTCAACAGTATGGCCAGTTCTGAGTCCAAGGTCATTTCTAGGTGTCTTTTAAATGTAAAGATTCCAATGCTGCAGCCAGCTTGATATTTCAGCTGCTTTTACTGACAATTCTAAAAATTCCACGGTCAATCTAAGCTATTGTCGAGGAAAAAAAAATAATCTCTCAACGTGATCTGCAAAATTCAACTGATAATGCTGTTTCTTTTAGTGAGGACTTACACACTATCTATTCTTCTCCTCCCCTCTCACATTGTAGAAACATGATAAGTTTTCTGTTCTGACAGACACTCATCAACAGAATTATCTATGAATTATCTATCTGATGAAACATAGATAATTTTTTTTTTGAGAGGTTTTCGCTATAGGGTGCGAGTGCTCACCAGAAAGACAGAGAGAGACAGAGAGACGGAAAGTGAGAAATCAACCCCCGGGTTGGATGGCTATGCCACAATCCCTTCTCCTCCTTTCTCCTCTTGGGATCTTGGGCATGCACGCACACGCGCCCGATGTGAGTTTAAGCCACCAGGTCCGGGACTCGAACCATGATCGACTACATGGGAGTCCAGCAACATAGCCAGTACGCCAACTGCTGGTCCCAAACATAGATATTCTGAAGTAGGGGAAAAAGGAGAGTGATGACACTGGGTAAGAATTTTGACATTATATTATTTTTAATGAGTGTCATTAAAGTTTAAGTCTTTACAAACAATATCTTCTTTTCCCTTTTTTCAGTCAATGATATATGGTCTAATCTACATTGTTTTTCAGATTACCAATTTATATTCTATCCATTGTGCACTTTAGAACCACAAATTACCACTTATAATATTTCTGTGAATCTGTTTCTACACTTGTCTAAAGCACAGACTATAGGAATATGAACTTTAAGAAAGATCCAGAAGTTTTAGCCTAGCAATAATTATTAAGAAAATGACTTCCAGTCCATATACTATTAAGAATAAAAAAAGAACAAGCATCTGTGGAGTACACACTATGTGGCAGATACTATAGTATGGACTTGGAAGACATCGTTCATCAAATCCTCACAAAAGCTTGGAAGTCGATGCTGTTATTGTCTGCATGAGAAAACTGGGATTCGCCGCGGCTGACCTTGGTTGGCTAAGGTCCCTGTGCTAGTAGGGAGGGGGCCAGGTCTACACCTAGATCTTCATGGTTCCAAACTCTGCTATATGGAGAGATTCACATGAGAGCCACAGGCTTCAGGACTAGTATGATATATTACTACATCAGAAACAAACACATTGATATTTGACTTTTCAAAGTGCACAGAACTGTGCTACTGGACAATGAAGAACAGTGGCTTGCTCATCAAAGCATGGTGTAGGCTATACGCTTCTATAATCTTCTAAATTGTCCCTTCACTGCATATTTTACACGTGTTTCTATGTACATGTGTGTGTGTGTGTGTGTCACGTATATACATATATAAGCGGGACTGGGTAAGATCGTAATTACTATTCTGGTTTGATTGAAAATGTAACCATAATGTTAAGAATTGTTCAACACAGGCTTTTTAAAAATAATATTATGGTATCTATCTAACTCTAGTCATCTATTTTTCTATAGTACCTTCAAAGATACATGAAAATGTACATTATAAAAAATACTCGGGACCAGCAGTTAGTGTAATGGTTATGTCGCTGGACTCCCACGTGGTCGACCGCGGTTCGAGTCCCGGACCTGATGGCTTAAACTCACGCCGGGCACGTGTGCGTGCATGCCCAAGATCCCAAGAGGAGAAAGGAGGAGAAGGGATTGCGGCGTGGCCATCCCCCCTGGGGGGTGATTTCTCACTTTCTATCTCTCTGTCTCTCTCTGTCTGTCTGGCGAGCGCACGCGCCCTATAGCGAAAACCTCTCCAAAAAAAAAAAAAAATTAAAAAAAAAAAAAATTAAAAAAAAAAAATACTGTGGGGCATATATAATATATGTAAGAGTTTACATGCATGCACTTTGTGTGTGTGTGTGTGTGTGTGTGTGTGTGTTTATTTCAAAAAGCTTGTGGAAAATACTGAATTAAAAGCCAAGTTAATTTTGGTGCAAAAAAATTGACTGAACAGTAGTAGTTAGCATAATGGCTATGTCGCTGGACTCCCATGTAGTTGACCGCGGTTCGCGAACCGGACCCAGTGGCTTAAAACTCATGCCGGGCGCGTGTGTGTGCGTTCCCAAGATCCCGAGAGGAGAATGGAGGAGAAGGGATTGCGGCGTGGCCATTCCCCCGGGGGGTGATTTCTCGCTTTCTGTCTCTCTGTCTTTCTGGCAAGTGCACACACCCTTTAGCAAAAACCTCTCCAAAAAAAAAAAATTGATATGCGTGATAGTTTTTTTCTATTTTTCAATTGCCAGAGGCCATGTGTGCTCACTGGAAAGAGAGAGATAGACAAGAAAAAAAGAGAGCAAGGAGGAGAAAGTACCCCCTCCCCGTGAGGTGTGGTCACACTGCAATCCCTTCTCCTCTGTTTCTTCATTCCATTGGGACTGTGGGCATGTGTGCATACATGCATGGCATGTCTTTCAAGCTGCTATGGCCAGGACTTGAACTGTAGTAGCTACGTGGGATCCAGCTCCCTTAACCACTAGGCTATAGGGCTGACCCCATAGTTTTTCCATAACATGCATTTTTCCATGAACCTTTTGAAGACACTATAGCTAGAAAGATAGATATCATGACGCTATTTTTCTAAAAGTCTGTGTTGAACAATTCTTAACATTATGGCTAAATAATTAAACCAAATTAGTAATTATAACCTTCTTACATAGTCATATAATTATTATTCAGCATAAGTCATATTTATTATTCTTATAATACTATTGCTCAGGGGACCAGAGATGGAGTAATGGTTATGTTGCTGGACTCCCATGTAGTCAACCACGGTTCAAGTCCCAGGCCCAGCAGCTTAAAATTCACACCAGGCAAATTTGTGTAATGCCCAAAATCCTGAGAGGAGAAGGGAGGGATTGAGGTGTGGCCATCCCCCCTGGAGGTTATTTCTTGCTTTCTGCCTCTCTGATGAGCGCACACACTCTATAACAAAAATCTCTCTAAAAAATAGCAATAATACTATTGCTCAGGATAAACTCAAAAACCACAAATGCAGAATTATTTATTGTTACTAGATGTGGAATGTTTCTATCAGGGATAGGAGATTTGAGGTTTGGAATGTTTGAGTAAAGTTTCCAAAAGAGAAAGGCTTATAAGGTAGAAAAACAGAAGTTAATTGATACCTTTTACAAACAGTAAAGATGTTCATTATTGGTTCTGAAAAAGGAGGGCTTCATGTAGGGCTGCTTAAAAATAAAAATTATGAAGCCAATAAAATGGTGCTTTGATAGAGAATATTTTTTAAATACTTCAAGGACAGGCTGATAGGGAGTATGGCAGTAATCCATGGTGAACTAGCCACACAGATTAGTATGGAAGTTCCTCAAAAACCTACAAGTAGAACTACCACATGATCCTGCAATTCCACTTCTGGGTATCTACCCAAAGAATAGGAAAATACTCAGTCAGAAAAATACTTGCATATACATGCTTATTGCAGTATTATTCACAATCGCTAAGCCATGGAATCAAGCCAAATGTCCAAGAACGGGTGAATGGATAGAAAAAATTATGGCACATATACACTATGGAATGCTACCCTACCATTAAAAAAATGAGACCCTGACATTTGATAAAAAGTGGACAAATATGAAAGATTTAATACTAAGTAACGCAAGCCAGACTATGAAAGACAGGCGTTGTATGTCTCCCCGTAATATATACCTAATGTCAGCACTCTATGGTAGAGACTGAAAGACTGGAAGGTGTAACAGCAGCGAGGGCAACTGTGGATGCTAGACACAGGATAGGTACTGGGAGGTGGGGGGAAGGGGTCAGGAAAAAAAGAGAGAAGCATTTAACAGACAAAAAAGAAAAGTTACCTGTTGATAATGTATATGGTAATATCATTGACTTGACTAATATGCACTGTATTCACACTGAGGAAAAATATTCTGTATGCTATAAAGATGTACAGTGATTAAATGTAAATTGTAAAAATAAATAAATAAAATTTTAAAAAACTTTAAAAAGCAAATAAAATAGTGAAAGTTTATGTTTGCACATCAGCATTCACACATTTCTGAAAGAACTGTCATTAGCTCCCACAGAGTCTGAAAAGACTTGAAAACCCCATAAGCAGATACTACATTCGAGTGCTCTGGCTCAATCAGCTTTGCAGTAAAAAGACGCAGTGCCAAATGCCCTAGCCTCTTTGCTACAGATAATAAATGCACTTCAGGTACACTGACAGGAATTATTTTATTTGGCTTTCCTTTGTAATAAGTTAGGCTATACTTCATGTGTATGTGAAAACTGATTTTGCTATGAAATTATAAAACATAATTTGTATTTATTTAGTTCAGTTATATAGCATATACCTAGAAAAAAAATACAAGTAGAAATAAAACTGATCCAAGAAAGAGCAGAAAACCATCAGGAATTTCTCATAATAGCTTTAATATAAACCAGGTTTTACAGCTAAATGCAAGCAAAATCATATACATATGATCATTAAGGAAAAGTCCTCACGCTTCTGATATATTAATGGTAGTCGTTAACATTTTTCAAAAGTATGTAGATTCTGAGGTTCAAATAACACCACTTTAAAGTATTATTTAAAACCCAATTCATGTGCAGAATTTTTTTTTTTTTTTGGAGAGGTTTTCGCTATAGGGTGTGTGCGCTCGCCAGACAGACAGAGAGAGACAGAGATAGAAAGCGAGAAATCACCCCCCGGGGGGATGGTCACGCCGCAATCCCTTCTCCCCCATTCTCCTCTTGGGATCTTGGGCACGCACGCACACGCGCCCGGCGTGAGTTCTAAGCCACCGGGTCTGGGACGCGAACCGCGGTCGACTACGTGGGAGTCCAGCGACATAGCCATTATGCTAACTGCTGGTTCCCAATATGCAGAACTTTAATCATAATTCTATTTTGTCTTACCAAGTTATTATACATATTATATTTTTACTTAAATGGTTATCAGATAAGTTATTTCATTTCCCCTAATACTATCCACTATTTAAAACAAAATAAAAGGATAAACCACTGTATTTTAAATAACAAGCAATGGCAAATACTCTTTTTTATAAAAATCTTGGGAGAAAAATTCCAGATAATATGTAAAATTAGATAAATTTGAATAGTATTTCACATTGACACACATGGTGTTATTATTAATTATTATTTCTTAAGAGAGGATTTTGCTATAGGCACATGCAATCACTGGAGAGACAGACAGACAGAAAGCCAGAAATCACCAGTGAGGATGGCCACACCACAATCCATTCTCCTCCATTCTCTTCTCAGGATCTTGGGCACACACACACACACACACACACACACACACACACACCCAGGGTGAGTTTTAAGCCAACAGGGTCCAGGACATGAACCACAGTCGACTATGTGGGAGTCCAGCAACATAACCGTTGCTGCTGGTCCCATATATGGTATTATTAGCTTTCATTTACTGAAAAAAGAAAATAGTCAACATAGTAAAAACAAAAACAAACAAAAAAAAAACATAATTTTTAAAGCAAGTTTGGTCAATTTCTTCTGAAATATCAAAAATTTGTATCAGTATAGTTCACAATTAACAAATTCAAACAAAAATGTAATAGTCATTAGAAAAAATATCTTTGGTTGTAATGCTTTTGAATGTGGCAATTTCATTTTGGCATTACTGAACAACAGCATTTAAGTATGTAAACTTTTTTTTTTTTTTTTTGAGAGGTTTTCACTATAGGACGCGTGCGCTTGCCAGACAGACAGAGAGAGACATAGAGACAGAAAGCGAGAAATCACCCCCCAGGGGGGCTGGTCACGCCGCAATCCCTTCTCCTCCATTATCCTCTCAGGATCTTGGGCACGCACGCACACGCGCCCAGCGTGAGTTTTAAGCCACCAGGTCCGGGACGTGAACCACGGTCGGCTACATGGGAGTCCAGCGACATAGCCATTACGCTAACTGCTGTTGGTTCCCAAGTATGTAAACTTTTAAAGAAATAATCACCTCTGTTCACTAAGATCCTCATTGTTTATGAAAAAGAAAAACAAGACAATCTATAGCATTTTTAAAAGAAAAGCTGGAACATCTTAGAGCTGGAAAAATATTTCTACAATGGAAATAATTCAATGATTATTCTAATGAGATATTTCTTAGAATTCTATAATTTAAAGCTTAGAGGATTCCTTTGCCACATTCTAACTTTTGAAATAATAAATTTATAATTCATTAGTTTGAGGTGTAAGAAATGGCAACATTTCCATAATTATTTACTTTCATATTTAGAATCAGTTCTAAATTCTCCCATTTCTTGTTTTAAGATACTAACATCTATCTCCAATCCAGTTACAGTTAACTCCTGACAGTCCTGCTTGGGATGGGCTACTCAATTTCTACCTAGTATCCTCAGGTGTATCTTTTCATTTTGAATTTAGAAGTTTATTTTGCGAAGAATAAATGTAACTTATACCCAAATATGCTGATATATAACACTAAACTTGAGGACATGGTATGTGGATTATTTGGAGTTGGTACCTTTTTTTCTCCCTTGTTTGTGTTTAGTTTACAGTACTAGGTTTCTGGGGAATTCCAAATACCCAAAGGAAGATGGGGAATACGGAAACATGAATGAGGGGACATTTAGAATTTAGTAAATTTGTCTCAGCGAGAAACAATATTAAAAAATAATCTCTTGGATCAGCAGTTAGCGTAATGGCTATGTCGCTGGACTCCCACGTAGTTGCCCGCAATTCGAGTCCGGACCCGGTGGCTTAAAACTCACGCCGGGCTCATGTGCGTGCGTGCCCAAGATCCTGACAGGAGAATGGAGGAGAAGGGATTGCGGCGTGGCAATCCCCCCGGGAGTTGATTTCTCGCTTTCTGTCTTTCTGTCTCTCTCTGTCTGTCTGGCGAGCGCACGCGCCCTATAGCAAAAACCTCTTCAAAAAAAATAATAATAATAACAATAATCTCTACAATTTAAGATTCTGTACTATTCATTTGAACAGTACTTTGCGTGTTATTATCATTATAACAAAAATATTTAGCTTTTCCATGTGCTGATCCGACTTCTCAAATGCAGTTCATATTTTCATCCAAGAGCAATAAGAACTTTCAGTTATTTCTGGGCAATATAAAAATGGCAAGCCAACAGCATGCCACATCACAGCAACCAAGACCATGCTTCACAGCAGGGAGCAGCAATAGTAACCAGTAAGTCACTGGCAAAGTCCTTACCTCACTTCATACCTACCTACCTCAAAGTCTAATTACGTATCCAACATGTTCCCCTGTTCTCTACGTTCAAACAAATAGATTGATAATTAATTCTTCTCCGGCATTTGATGCTCACTTCTTTTTTTATTCTTTTTTTTTTTTTTTTTGGAGAGATTTTTGCTATAGGGCGCGTGCGCTCGCCAGACAGACAGAGAGAGACATAGAGACAGAAAGTGAGAAATCAAAATCACCCCCCAGGGGGGATGGTCATACCGCAATCCCTTCTCCTCCATTCTCCTCTCGGGATCTTGGGCACGCACGCACACACGCCCGGCGTGAGTTTTAAGCCACCGGGTCTGGGACGCAAACCACGGTCGACTACATGGGAGTCCAGCGACATAGCCATTATGCTAACTGCTGGTTCCCTGATGGTCACTTCTTAAGGAGAGTTGAAATCAGCTGAAATGTTTAACCAGGGATTCCATGTGTATAGCCAATAGAAATTATACAAAATTTATACAAAGGACCTTTAAAAAAAAGTTTATTATTTTCATGAGAGAGAGAGAAATAGAAGCACTTTCATAGGGTCTCGCCTCGGTGTCCTCCCCAAGCGTCCCCAGCCCCCTGGGGTCACAGGATCACAAGCACATGCACGCCCTCTGTGTACAAGTCGACCAAGAGCTGAAGCCCAGTCTTCCATATGGCTGCAAGCATCCAAAGCACTGCACCACGGGAGCACCACCATGACTGGGTCTTCAAGGGGCTTCTTGACTATGCTTTTAAGCTGGGTCCACTTCATACCAAATGTCTAAGAAAAAATAAATGACCAATAGTCTGAGTCTTCTGAAAATGACCTATCTACACATTCAGAGTTATGGATCTAAAATATGAAAGTGAAAAGATGTTAGCACATGAAATAGTCACTAAACTCTATCTCCATAGTGTCTTGAAACACCATCGCTTGAGAAGTCCCTACTTTCTAGGCTGCTCTGAACAGTCACCGAGCATCTCCTGTGCTAGTCGTTTTCTTTTCCCTTTAAATCACGAGTTTACACTAGATTGTCGTGGTACTCTCTGTAGTGACTGTCTAATCCTTCCACTGTAACGACAGATGACTTGAACAAGTAGACTCCTGCCAGGGGAATCACTTGACAGTCACAAAATCGGCTCTAATCATTTTCTTTTTTACCATAGAATGCTTTATTTATTTTCCGTTGTTATTGGCTTTTTGTTTTGAAGACCTTATCGCTGTATAACCGCCATGATAATTTACTAAATAGGCACTTACCAAAGTAGTCGTGACGTAGGATGCAGAGGATCACACGAACAAGCCGCAATAACCACCGTGCCTTCTGGGCACCCCTGAAACCGCTCCCTACACCTTCCCCAGCGGATCTGTGTTTATCTCTTTTATATGCTGGCATTCTAAATAAGCTTTTCTTTATCAATGCGCAGCACTCCTTTTACTCAAATCCTAGTGTGTGTGTGTGTGTGTGTGTGTGTGTGTGTTCAGGCACCCTCTGGGCATGCCCACTTCCGTTTCATAGCACCCTCCTGAAGTGTCCCCACACCTCCCTGCTGCGTGGGTGCTGGATCCATCCCTCAGGTCTCCTCATCTCTACATCCTGAATCCTAAGCAATAAAAACAAGAATGTGTGAGAGAGAGATGAGAACAGTCCTTAGCCCAGATCTCTGGTCCTGTTGCTCAGGTCACTGAGGTTTTAATGCCAATGCACCCGAGACTCCAGAACGCTGGACTGTGGATAGACTGGTTGGCCTTTGTTGTTCTTACTTTCTTTTAATTATGAAATAAAGTCAGAATTTTAAGTAGCTTTTCATAGACGAACGTTTAGAACTCAGACTAGTAACATTTCCAGTTAAAGGTATTTCCCCAGCAAATATTAACCAAATATTTAATTTTACAAACGTATCAACATTGCGTGAGTATTTCCCCACTTACAATGCATTTGTAGTTTTCCTTTCTGTATTAGATTTTATGTATACCACTATGACGGGCAGTTCTACATATGTTTTTGTCCGAATATATGTTTTTAACTTTGCCAGAGGGAGCACGTGATCACCTGAAACAGACAGAGAAAGGGAGAGAAAGTGAGAACGCACAGAGGACAGGGCCTGGTGGCCATCCAGTTCAAGGAAAGTATGGCACAGCTTAGCTGGCAGAAAATGCAGCTCCAGTGTTTTGGGTGACTTTTTAGAGAACCTTACATACTCTGTCAAAAAAGAAGAAAAAAAAATGTCTACCTTAAAAATGTGGAACTAGCTTTTAAGCAAAAAAAATAAAATTTTAAAGAACTAGAGCTCTACAAGTAGTGCAGAAAAAATGAATTCAGAGTGTGAGAGATATACAGATGTCAAAGAGAGGTCAGAGGAACAGGTAAGGGGCCAGCAGATGGTGTACACTCAACTGCAGTTCGAGTCCTGGACTCAGCAACGTCAAAAACTCACACCAGGCTCATGTGCGTGAGTACCCAAAACCCCGAGAGGAAAATGGAGGAGAAGGGATTGTGACATGGCCATCCCTCCTGGGGGGCGATTTCCCACTTTTTGTCTCTCTGTCTCTCCAGTCAGTGCACAGGCCAGATAGCAAAAAATTTCTCTCTAAAAGAAGAAAAAAGTAGCAGAACAGATAAGATCTTGCACAGCTTTTCAGGCACAGCGAATGAATATCAAAATGGACCACAGTAGGAACAAGGAAGCTGCATCAACACATGTTGGCAGAGGTAGAGTTCACAGAATTTGAAAACTGGCCTTTTACAAAGGATAAGAAAAAGGGAAGAATTAAGTGTGAATTCAAGATTTCTATCTTGAGAAATTAGAGAACGACAGGGCCATTGACAGAAATAAGGGGTAAAAGATCAGAAGTGGGTATGAAGTTCAAAGCAGTGAGCTTTTAAATAAGCTTTATAGGCCCACAGGTAGCGTGATGATTAAGATGCTGGACTCCCCCATGCAGACCACAGTCTGAGTCCCAGACCCAGCGGCTTGAAAATCATGCCATGCTCACATACGTGCGTGCCCAAAAATCCCGGGAGGAGCATGGAGAAGGGGTTGTGACATGGCTATCCCCACGGGGGGTTATTCCTCACTTTCCTTTTCACTGTCTCTCTCTGTTTCTCTGGCTAGCACATGCACCCTGTGCCAAAAGCCTAAAGAAAAAAAAAAAAAAAAAAACGCTTTACAAAGTCTAATTTTCATACAGTAAGTAAAATGGACCCATTTTGAGTATGCGTACTTCCAAGATGTTTGGTAAAAGCAGAAAGAAACAAAGACAAAGGCTAAGAGAAGTTTTATTGGTGTTTCATCATCTTTTTAGCATTGTTTCCCTGGGAACGTAAACTTACGTTGAATGTGCAGCATGCACAATTTATAGAACGCGATCATTGTTTTTCTCATACCTACCGCTGCAGGCATCCCGTGAGAGCTCTTTCACCCTCTCCCATTCACACTGAAGCTCAGAACGCCTCTGGCTATTACCAGGTGCTCTTTATTTGTGGGGAGGGAGCAGCACTTGTGCTCTCTGGAAAGTGACAGAGAGAGGACAGAAGTGAGAAATCACCTCCTCAGAGGGATGGGCATGCCACAATCCCTTTAACTCCATTCCCCTCTTAGGATTGTGGGTATGCGCGCACACACCCGCCCTCAAGCTGCAGGTGGTAACTCAAACTCAACCATGTGAGAGTCAGCCTCCTTGACCTCTGCACTATCTGCTGACCCCAGATATTCTTAAGTAATACAGTTATTTCATATTCCAAAATGTAAACATCTTGAAAGAAAAATTGGAGCGTTCATCCCTATAGTATTAAAAGCTTCAATCTTATTTACGTATAAGACTGTTCCCTTCTTTCCCCGTTTGTCTTGCACAAGGTAGCCCTTGTCCAGCAGCGAGGGAAAAACGGGAGGTCAGAGTGTTCCTCTTCCTTCTCCTCTCCAGCTCTTCCTAAACATTTTTCACTGGCAGCTTTGTAACGCTGATGGGCAGGACTGACAAAGAGAACAGAAAGTTCTTACTGAATGAGCATGCGTGATCTGGAGGTCTGCGAACTGTTCAAGGGTCTCTGATCTGCTCTATCACTTATCTGTTGCTGTGAAAAAAAAACATATTTGAACTTAAAGGCTTAAAACAGGAGCCACTATCTTCATAGTTTCTAGCATGTCAGGAATTCAAGAGCAACTCAAGTGTGCATGGTTCTACCTAGAGTCTTCCGAGCGGCTGCAGTCCGGTGTCTGCTGCAATGCAGTCACTAGAGAGTCTACTGAGGCCATGCGAGCCACGTCCACACTAGCTTATTCACGTGACTGGAAAGCTGGTGCTAGAAAATTGGTCCTGCTCTATGTGGGTCTATTCAATGCCTGCCTGAGGATCCGGATGACATGGCACTGGCTTTCCCCAGACAGAGTAAGAGCAATCAAGGAACTCCAGCTTTCCTGTCCGCCATACCATGGTGGTCACACAGGCCAGCCTGTTCCACATGTTTACAAAGTGTGAAAATTACCCGGTGCCATCTTAAAGAATGGTTATGCCTTGTCTCTCCCACCTGCAAAGCCACTGACCTGCTTCAGATGTCTCCAAGTGACTCATCCTATGACGGCATCTGTTCAAAGCCCAATATCTTGTTATAAAAAAATAGGTCTAGGTGCAGATGAGACTGTCCAGACGCAGGTCCCTGAGGACAGTCTCTGGATCTGAAGACCTGCGATCACACCTAATGTACAACGGCATGACACATATAGAATGACCACTATGGACCCTCTCATTCAGAAAAGGGAGAAACATAACTCGCAAGGGTACCACTGGTCTATAGAAAATCTTAGCAACTCCTTGGCTAGAATCATTTCTCCTGTTTCCTGGGATTGATTCACTATGTTCTTAGTTCCTCCTTCTGAGATCTTGGTTCTGGCCTTTGAGAAATTCTTCCTTTTTCTTATGAAATGCCCAATGTTTGAAGCTGAGTAGTGTTCTCGTTTTGCTTGCTCTCTGTCATAGGTTGGGAGTCCTAAGCCCACTTTTGGTTTTGAACTATAGCTGAACATTTTTAGTGAAGGTGGAGGTGTTTCTGCTAATAAAATATTTAGAAAACTTTGTATATCTCCTCTGTGTCTTACTAGAGCTCACTCCATTGCACAAAGGCTACACCTGCAAAGCTCGTTGAGCTAAGCCTTTCTTTTTTAGAGGTGTTTTACCATAGAGCTCATGTACTCATGACAGAGAGAGAGAGAGAGAAAGAGAGAGGGAAAGAAATCACCCTATAAGGGGGATGACCACACCACAATCCCTTCTCCTCCATTCTCCTCCTGGGATCTTGGGCACACACATACACACATGCACTTGGCATGATTTTCAAGCCACCAGATCCAGGTTTGAACCACAGATGGCCATGTGGGAGTTCAGCGACGTAACCACTATGCCACCTGCTAGCCTGGCTAAGTCCTTTTTTGAAACTTCAGGCTCCTATTGAGGTTTCTGAAGAATGATGCCTTCATAATTCTTAGAAATCCCGTTGTTTGATGTACTCAATCTGTGAAGAACACTTAAAAATATTCCAGAGACCTTTGGTTTGACCAGTTCTCTAAGGTATCATCTCAGATGTTTTTGAAGTCATAGCAAAGGATTTTATTTTGAGACCGTATTTTACTGACCGTGAGTTAGATTTATTCTAAATCACTGTTTTCATTCTGGTGCCATTTGCTGTCTGAGACTGAGAAGAAGCAAAACTTTTACTTTGAATCCAACAAACTCTAGGACGTTTATGTTTTAGCAGTGTTTTAGCATATCTCTCTCCTCTTTCATTTCAGTAAAACTAAGGAGTCAGGCAGTGTCTAAACCAGCCCGGAAATCTTAGCTAGATCACTGAGTTCTTCAGGTGCGTTTTGTACTTTCCACATTATCACACACACAACAGTATTGCTAAACATTTTGCCACTAGATAAAAAGGATTTCCTTTTTCTAATAACAGTGTCTTTTCTTTAAGCGCCCACCAAAAGCCTGTTAATAGCTGAATGGTGTCATTTGGTCTTTCATTATCACTTCCTCGAGGTCCGTCAGCATCCACCTGCCCTCACCTTCACTCCCACATGGCAGTGTTTGGGTCTCTTGTTACAGTGACAACCAATTCCTGTACCAAAATCTGTATTAGTTATCTACTGTCGCATAACAAATCACCCATAATTTAGTGGCTTAAAATAATAGCGTGTTCTGTCTCAGAGTTTGCATGTCATGAAAATTCATGTAGTTCGAGGATGGGGTCTCTTGTGAAATTGCAGTTAGGAGTTAGCAGGAGCTGGAAGATCCATTTCCAAAATGATTTACTCATGCACTTTAACTCCTTTCTACCTGCATTTCTTTATGAAGCAGTGGAAGTATCTTCACCTTGTAGCTGGCTTGCCCCAGAGCACTCCATGATACCAAAACAGAAGCTTCTTTGCCTTTAGTTAGCTAATGTAGTTTTCAGAGTCACACACCGTATGTCTACTGTAGTTAACAGACACATGAACAATCCTGACAGTGTGGGAGGGGACTGTCCAGTACATGGACCCTAGGAGCCAAGGATCATTGGGCCATGTTGGAGATTTGCTACCACATCCGTAATTCCTTTGATGAGGGTTTTATCATTGCAGATCTCTTACTTCTTCCACAGCACAGAGAGTACGCGGACACATTTTAGCTTCTCCAGGCTGGTCTGTTCATTCCTCTAGTGGGCCCTATGGACAATCCTTCCTTCATCTACGATAAACATTGAACGCTGCCTTTCTCCTACTAGATTTTGGAATCCAGCCGATGCTAATAGAGACACTTCCTCTGTGCCTCCTCACTCGGGAGACAGCCCGGTCAGGCCAGGTCAGGCTCCCAGGCTCACCACACCACAGGAGCACAGAGCAAGCTCTCCACTCTACAGAGCGCCTTGGAAGTCCTGGTCAGCCCTGCAATGAAGGCGGGCACCTACTAGCCCTTCCCTACACGGCAAGATATGGGGAGGGACGCGCACAGACAAGAGATTTTCTCCAAAACCATTTTCTTAATCCTCTGACTTTTTTATCCTGTTTTCTCCTTCCAGAGGTGGCAGAATTAAGAATTCTTCTCCAGGTGCTGTCTGCAAACTCCACCACTCGGTCCATCTCCTAGCTCACTTTGCTATCAAATCTGTCACCTTAGGGTAGGTTCAAAATTTCAGTGTGGACCTCTTGTCACAGGTGTCTTATCTTTAAGCTACAATTCTAAGTGCCAGGGACACATCTCCTCTGCTGCCATCTGAGAGACAAAACAAAACAAAACATAGAAGAATTTAAAGTTACAGATTTAAGGTTATGGTGGTATATTTGTCTAAATATTTGCCTATGGTAACAATATACTCCAACAAAGCTAAAGAGAGGGATATAGAATTCCAAACTGGATGACCACCCTTCAGCTCTTTGACTGACCCTACTGAAGGTAGAGTTTATATCTGCAAAAAGGAAAGAAAATATTAAACAATATGTTTTCTTTACAACGGTTAAATTGGAACACACAATAATCAATTCTAAAATGCAGACACATTTTAGCTTCTCCAGGTTGGTCTGTTTATACCTCTAGTGGGCCCTATAGACAATTCTTACTTCTTCATCTACAATAAACACTTAACACTGCATTTAATATGTTAAAATATTATAAAATTATAATCCAATTACAAATAACAAATTTGAACACAACAAAAAAGTGATGATGACTGTTTTAAAACACATCACTACATTTTTTCAGGGAAAATAAAATTTAGAGTTTAGGGACCAGCAGTTGGCGTAATGGCTATGCTGCTGGACTCCCATGTAGTCGACCATGGCTCAAGTCCCGGACCCAGTGGCTTAAACTCACACCAGGAATGTGTGCGTGCGTGCCCAAGGTCCCCAAGAGGAGAATGGAGGAGAAGGGACTGTGGCGTGGCCATCCCCCTTGGGGAGTGATTTCTCGCTTTCTGTCTCTCTGTCTCTCTCTGACTTTCTGGCAAGCGTACGCGCCCTATAGCCAAAACCTCTCCAAAAAAAAAAAAGAAAAGTAGAGTTTATCAGTTTGCTCAGACTTTAACTTGCTCCTTATTTGTGGCCTCCATGGCATCGCTTTCTGTCTGTTTGGGGTCTGTTTCTTCTTCAGTTCCAGCAAGTACTCATGAGCCTTCCTTCTGTGCTGGTCAGACTTTCTCGGACACGGTGACAAGGAAGAGGCTTTATGACAAGGGATGGACTCTCCCCGGCCAGAGGTTCTGGAGAGTCAGGCTGCGGCTGAGAGCTGCAAGCTTCGGCAGCTTCCTGGGATGGAAAAGGATAGATTTCAGCACTGAGTATTCTTTTCAGGTCTCAGATGGTCAGACTGGGCCACAGGTGGAAGGATCTGGGTCAAGCTGACTTTAGGGGCATCGAGAGAGCCTCACTGGCGAATCAGCTCTGTGGGCTGCAGGCTGAGCCCGGGGTACCTGTTTGCAGTCAGACTCAACCTGCAGAGTTTCTTAACATGTTTGAAACAGTAGAATAATAAATGTTTTTCTTACAAAATATCTATGAAAATCTTCATTTAAATATTGTCAAGCTGGGGTAGTGGTTAAGGTGCTGGACTCCCACCTGTTGGAGTCCCAGACCCAGGGCCTTAAAAATCATACTGGGCACATGTGCGCATGTACCCAAAATCTCAAGAGGGGAATGGAGGAGAATGGAGAAGGTACACAATTTAAATTATTGCAATATTTTCAACCATATTTTCAATATTGTTAACATCATATATTTATTATTTTTTCCTAATTAGTCTTAGCATCTAAGTTACACAGAGTAAACAATATTTAACAGTAATTGGTTTAAGAATAGTATCATCAGAAATTACCAGTAATTCCACTTACCTTATGTACAAGGGGGAAGAGATAAGGGTGCCAACTATACATAGCCTAGTGCATCTTTTCAATCAAGTTTTCATAAATTATGTACATTAAACAAACTATGTTAATCTTTCAGTCTGATACAAGTTTTTTAATATCTTTTTTTTTTTTTTGAGACGTTTTGCTACAGGGTGCATGCGCTCACCAGAAAGCCAGAGAGAGACAGAGAGACAGAAAGCGAGAAATCACCCCCCAGGGGGGATGGTCACGCCGCAATCCCTTCTCCTCCATTCTCCTCTCGGGATCTTGGGCATGCACGCACACACGCCCGGTGTGAGTTTTAAGCCACCCGGTCCGGGACGCGAACCGCGGTCAATTACGTGGGAGTCCAGCGACATAGCCATTATGCTAACTGCTGGTCCTTACCCTCTTTTTTTTTTTTTTTTTTAAGAGGATTTTGCCTTAGTGTGTGTGTGCTCACTGGAAAGCAGGCGTAATATTAGTCATTACACCAACTGCTGGTCCCAGTTTTTTTAAATATCTTACAACAAAAGAAATGCATATAATCAGAAACCTGATTTAAGAGAATAATATGTAATTTTGGAAGGATATAACTGGTTATTATCTATGTAGTATATATTAAAATAGTTCATATATAAATACACCCAGAGTCTGCATGAATGAGTCTTTTCAGGTTTATTGTTTTATTTTATTTGAGTTGCTATAAAACGTATTTTATATTTTACAGTACACAAAAATGTCCTTCCACTTCATAAACATATCTTAAGTGAAAATTCTAATACATTTCATCTCTCCCTAGATCATAATTTGATTGCCATATTTATTCTTTTCAGATACTATTTTTACCTCTCAAAGATAAGTAATACACTATTGATTTAAATTTCAGTAGCCCTTGAATAATAATTGAATTTTTTGAAGGATCTCTTCTCTGATGAGAAAATAGTTCAGGCAGGTTCTTACGATTGCCAAGGTAGTTTTTCCTTAAACAAGGACAGCTACAGCTAAAATCGATACTATCCAGAAAGACCTTAACCTATTAAAAGTAATACCACCCTTCAAACCTTTAAGAATAGGAAGCTTGTTCATCGCAGTGACTTGCTTTTAGGGTTCCTGTTTTGTCTCATTTCTTTTTTCTTTCAGCATGCTGCCATCTTCTGGCCAAATTGTATCACTTTACACACACCAGAGATCGGCAGTACGAGGGAATCTGGTGTAATAAATCCCCTTCTGTCATTAGGAATCACACATGTAAGACGTGTGCCCCTTCTGCACCGTATTCACACCTGACCACATGTTATTCGTACAACATCGTCACGAAGCCAGCCAGTAACCATGTTTACCGTGTGAATCCTCACACACTGAGACCCACTGGATGAGTCGCTCGGTAAGAGCTAGGCTCGGATGAGCCACAGAGAGCCACCACACTGCTTCAGTCACGTGGAGACCTCTGTGGGGGGAGGCAGGGAGCCACATTCAGAGCTTTGTATGATGTTACCAGACAGCCTCCTACAGAAGATGGGAAGGGTACTGGCACTGTCAGTTCCACGCCCCCTTTGCTGGTCGTGAATCCACACACCGAATCATTCCCCATGACTCCCACCATCCTCCCTGCCTTATTTCTCAACATTCCCAAGGCTCTAGCATCACAAATTTACACATTCTATTCCGACTATATTCCCTTCCCATATTCAAAAATTGCCTGATTCAAAAGCTTGGTCCTGGGCAGGAAGAAAAGGAAGGCATGCCTGTGAGGCGGAGGCCACCCTGCTTCGTAGCACCCTGAATTGCTCACTCAGAGGCTGCGGAGGAGGGGCGCTGCTCAGCAGTAAGTCCTCCCAGGGTGGCTTCACGTCACTCACAGTGCCCCGTTCTTCCCATTATTAAAAGAAAACAAGTAAATGATCACATGTGTTTTTGAATGGTGTTCACCAGATAATGTGAAAATGTTTTCCATATTCTTTACAACAAAAAGAAAATAGGAGCCACTCATAGACCTTGTGCTTAAGCCATTCAAGTGACCATTTCCTCATAGTCGACCATTGTCTTCACCAGAAGATGCTACTAAAACCACATGGGGCAGCTCTTCTTCTTTTGGGTGCCTTTTCTCGAAGTAATCATTGGAGCAGGGCAATTTGAACTTTTTCAGGTTTTACACTTGCAAAACTACTAGAAGAAAATCAGAAAACCTACAAGTTACCATAACAAGTAGCCTAGATATCTCTCTTCCCTAGATATTTTGGAGCTGATATTGACTGCATATATATTATTTTCTACTGTGCTTTTTAACCCATGATTAATACTCTGCCAAATATTATTCTATAATATAAACCATTATGTATCTTTATACTCTTCTTTGAATTTGAATGGTAGGTAAGCTCAGAAGTATATAAATTATTCTTTTAATTCTCATCGCATGGCAAAAATAAATTAGTTGTTGAAATTTCCACTTTAGATAATATATTTAGAGAATCCGGGATGCGGCCCGGCAGTGGTGGTACAGTCGTAATTCAGTGCTCTGTGATGCTGGGCCTGCAAGGGAAGGTTCCAGTTCCCATCCAGAGGATTCAGCATACCTGTACGTTCCAGGTGTGTGCATGCTTGTGACTCCTGCTGGCTGCCGCTGGGGACGGATCGTAGTTGAAGACACTATGGGTGTGTCTTCGTATCTGTCTCTCCCTTTCTCTCTGTCTCTCTTTAGGATGAATTAGTACAGCAATAGGCTAAGGAGCTCTGAGACGAAGTCAGCCTGATCTTTGGCTTGCTGTGTCAGAGAGCAAGTAGAAGGTTGAGTTTGGAGTGGTCCACCGTGGCAGGGTCTAAATCTACACCTAAAACGCCATCGTTGGCGTTGCTTTCCCATTCTATCAAGACCTATTTCTTTTTTCTTTTTTTTTTTTTTGGAGAGGTTTTTGCTATAGGACGTGTGCGCTCTCCAGACAGAGAGACAGAAAGTGAGAAATCACCCCCCAGGGGGGATGGCCATGCCACAATTCCTTCTCCTCCATTCGCCTCTCAGGATCTTGGGCACGCACACACTTGCGCCTGGAGTGAGTTTAAGCCATGGGGTCCGGGACTCGAACCGCTGTCGACTACATGGGAGTCCAGAGACATAGCCATTACGCCATCTGCTGGTCCCTCTATTGAGACCTATTTCAAGATGCTAAATTTAAATATTAGAAATCACAAATGAAAAGAAGATATAGTTCATTTATTCATAGCATTCCCACACATACCTCATAAGCAGAAAATCCACCTCATGGATCCATATCATTTGTCTTTCATTTACACTTGCTCCATTTTATTGAAGTCTTTTGAAAACTGATTAAACTTATCTTTATAAAGCAATACAAACCCAGAGATTATGCTAAATTTGCCATAAACTAAACCAATATAGAATTATGAATTTATTCTTAATATTTTATACAGCTGGGCATGCTTCACATATAAATGCAGAGTTTATGTTTTGTTAGCTTTTAGTTTACTATAGGATGTGTGTTCTCACCAGAGAGAGAGAGAGAGAGAGAGATGAGAAAGCATCTCCTATGGAAAATGACCATCCTGCAGTCTCTTCTCCTCCATCCTCCCCTTGGGGTTTTGGGGGTGCACCCACATGCATGCAGCTGGTTGTTTAAGCCACTAGCCCAGGAATAACTGCAGAGTCAGCCAAGTGGGATCCTAACCACCACATCACTGAATGGCCAGCAAAGCTCATTTTCTCTTTTTTTAGTATTTTATGCTAAGCCACTTTTTAAAAAGTTTTCATTTTAATTAAATAGTTAAACTAGTCCCTTATAAAGGTTTTCACGAAGATTCAATGCATTTATGGAAGTAAATCTCTTAGCAGAGTGCTCAAGGCCCAGGGAGCCTCCTAGCAATATAGCCATTTTTATACTTCAGTTCACACAGTAAACGAGCTCATTGGAAGTGATACAGAGAATTACTTTCGGTGAATTGAATAGTCTTTTATATAGTGTATTCCCACATTGCTTAAATCATATGGCAAATTGCTCTTTGAGATCGATCAAATTCTGGTATTTTCTGGACCAGAGTATTAAACACAAAGACACACAACTGAGCAAAACAAGACAATCAAGTTAACTGAGAAAATGAGAACACCGACAGTCCAGAAAGGACACCCTTGTCCTGCATGTTCTAGAATAAGATAAGGAGCGACCTACAGAGTAAAATTCTCAGAAACATTAACATATTCAGCCTCTGGGAAAACAGGAAGAAGAAGTCCTGTATCATTGGGCACCATCATATTCAAAATGACACTACGAATGTGGTCATTATCTGGAAGGACGAACATTAAGAAAAAACAAATTTAAGTTTCTTTATTTATATCTTTCATGAGAATGAACAGACAAGAATCCTCTACCCAGTTTTCACACCACCATCCTCCCCCATCCCTATCACCAATCAGTGTGTTTAGAAGGACCCAGAGCCTGCTCACACAATCTCAGCACCCCTCAGCAGTGCCCCTGCTGACAGCGCCACGCAACCAGGCCATCAACGAGATAGAACCCAGTCACCTCTTGGCACCATCTCAAAAACTGTTGTGTGGGTTTGGCCGACAGCCCCTTTGCTGCTTTCTGTGTTAACACTCTGTTATTGCTGTTCTCTGAGCCAGCCCTGGTTGGTGCCAGGTGTGGTGTTTGGTGGCATACTAGCCATCTTGCCTCATTGTGACTATTCCAAAAAGCGCATATCATAAATTATAAATATATCTATTCATGGTAAATGTGTTTCCATGGCTTCCTAAAGCTTGCCACATAGGCTCCTCCTACATGAGTGTGATGCATTCATGACTGTTTTTAAATGGAGTATCTTGTATCCTATTAACTCTCGTCTTTCTATCAATGGTACCTTCCTTCGTACTCAAGAAGGCGAAGGCACCCTTGAACACCTAGTCAAAACATGGCCGAAAGTTCATGAACTGTGCTGTGTAACTGTTGTGAGTCAGACACCAGTGAGTGAGCATTCGTGTCTCAGCAGAGATGAGTACAGACACTTAGAGGAGAGATTTCTGCACGCGGTTGACACTTCTGAAGAAATGCTATCCTTCCACATCACCACAGAAGAATTCGTTTGGACATTGTCCTGGAATGCATTAACTGAATACCAGTCCTCAAACGACACAGCTGTCTGTGTACACAGTGCAGCTGGGTGTAAACAGGCTGCTCATGGAAACGATGATCTCTGTACGTTTTTTTTATTAGTTATGATTAAGAGAAGCCTGATTTTGAACCTTGACTTGAGATTTTTGGGTCCTTTAAAATAGTCCCTAATACAGCTCAATTTTCCTTATTTGACCCCATTTTTTCAGGCGCTTAGTATCTCATTTCCCATTATCAAAGTTATACACACACACACACACACACACACACACACACACATCTTTTAAAGAAGTAGCAAGTGAAATACAGCTGATAATCAGTTTTAACTACTTCCCAGTGGGAAAATCTTACAATATTCATCAATTGTAAGATCTCCCCCTCTATTTTAATGTACTCTTTATTTGCCTCCATCATTTCCTGGTGGATGTATCTGCAAGAGGATTTGGCTCTTGAGAAAGTGCCAAGGTAGCGTCACCACTTTTGTTTTTATTTACTTTTTGCTTTTAATTACTGTACATCCTTACAGCATACATATTTCCTAGCTCAAATACATTGCATATTAGCCTAGACCAAGCCATTGCCATACATTCCCATTTCATTTTCGTGTCTGTTAAATGTTCTTTCTTCCCCTGATCCCCCTCCTCCCACCCCGTTTCTAGTATCTACCGTTGCCTCCCCTCATCATTTGCACCTTCCAGCCTTTCAGTCTCTGCCACAGAGTGAAGATATTTGGTATACATTAAGCAGAGATATACAATGCCTGTCTTTAATAGTCTGGTTTGCTTCACTTAATAATAAGCCTCTGTATTTGTCTACATCGTATGTCAAGGTCTATATGTTTTTTTATGACTGAGTAGCATTCCATAGAGTATACGTGCCTCATTTTTTCAATCCATTCGTCTGCTCTTGGACATTCAGGTGGATCCCATGTCTTAGCAATTGTAAATAATGCTGTAATAAACATGTTTGTGTGAGTGTTCTCCTGATATTGTGTTTTCTTATCCTGTGAGTAGATACCCAGAGGTAGAATTACAGGATCATATGTAGGTTTTTGAGGAACCTCAGTGTTATTCTATGATAAGAGACGTTGAGCATGTTTTCATATGCTCTTTTGGTCATTGGTATGTCTTCCTTGGAGAGTTGTCTGTTCAGCTCATTTTTCCATCATTTAATTGGTATGATTATTTATTTATTTATTTATTTATTTATTTATTTATTTGGCAGGTAATAAGCTGCTTGAATTCCCTGTATATTCTAGTTATCAGTCCTTTATCTGAGGCATACTTTTGCAACTATATTTTCTCACTCTAAGGATTGTCTCCTCACCCTAATTATTGTTTCTTTTTCTGTGCAGAATCTTGTTAGCCTGATGTAGTCCCACTTGTCTACTTTCAGGATTATTAACTATGTTTCTGGGGGCCTCATTTTAAAAGTTTTTGCCTATCGATATGTTTCCAAGAGTTTTCCACCAGAATTTTATATCAGATCATCAGAAAAGTCATGATGTATTTTTTTATGCAAAAATGTGTCATAACTTTTCCTTAACCCATTAGCTTGATGTTTAGATTCTTGGTCTATTTTGAGTGGATTTTTGTTAATGGTGAGAAATAGGGATCCAGTTTCATTTTTCTGCATCTGTATATCCAGTTTTTCCAGCACCATTTGCTGAAGAAATTTTCTTTTCTCCACTGGATTGTCTTGTGCCCATTGTCAAAAATCAGTTTGCTGTATGCTTTGGAGTTTATTTCTGAGTTCTCAATTTTTTTCCATTGATCTACCTGCTTGTTTTTGTGCCATTATCATGTTGTTTTGATAATCACAGTTTTGTAATACAGTTCGAAGTGTGGTGCCACCTACTTTATTCTTTTTGCATAGTATTGCATTTGCAATACAGGGCCTTTTATGCTTCCAGACAAGATTTATGATTACTTGTTTTCTTATTTCTGTGAGTAATATCCCTGGTAGTTTGAATGGAATTGCACTGAATTTATAAATTATTTTCGGTAGGATTTACATTTTGATTATATTAATTCTTTTAATTCAGGAACATGAAATGTCTTTGTACTTTTTTGGTATCATTTTCAATTTCTTTTCAAAGTTTTTTAAGTTTTCCTTGGAGAGGTCCTTCATTTCTTTGGTTTATTCTTAGTTATCTTATATTTTTGTGTGGCTATTGTAAATAGGATTGCTTTCTTCAATTCTACCTCAGCCTGCTCATTGTTGGTGTGTAGACATGCTATAGATTTTTGTATGTTGGTTTCGTACTGGTCAATTTATTGTATTCATTTATCACTTCTAGCAGTTTTTTTGTTTTTGTATTGTTTGTGGATTATTTGGGGCTTTCTATATATATAAACATATCACCTGCGAATAGAGATAATTGCATTTTTTTCCTAGTTGAGTGCCTTTAATTTTATTCTCTTGTCTGATGGCATTGACTAGGATTTCCAGTACTATGATGGAAAGAAGTGGAGAAAGTGGCAGCTTTGTCTTGTTCCAGGTTTTAATGGAAAAGACTTCAGCTTTCCCCATTCAGTGTGATATTAGCTATGGACTTGTCATATATGGCTTTTATTGTGTTGAGAAATAACCCTTCTATGACAATTTTGCAGAGAGTCTTAATCATGAAATGATATTACATTTTATCAAATGCCTTTTCTGCATCAGTTGGTATGATCATATGGTGTTTGCCTTTTCTTCTGTTAATGTGATGTATGACATTTATTGTTTTGCATATGTTGAACCACCCTTGCATCTCTAGAATAAAGCCTACCTGGCCGTGGTGTATAATCTCTTTAATGTGTTGTTGGATACGACTTGCTAGTATCTTGTTGAGAATGTTTCCATCTGTATTCATCAGGGATCTTGAGCTGTAATTATCTTTTTTTTTCCCCTTTCTTTTTATTTATTTATTTATTTATTGTTGCTATGTCCTTGTCTGTTTTGGAGATCAGGATGATGAAAGCTTCATATAATGAATTTGGGAGGGTTCCTTCCTTTTGAATCTATAGAAATTGTTTTGAGGAAAATTAGGGTTAGCTCTTTAAAAGTTTTGTAGAATTTGGAAATGAAGCGAAGGGACCAGCAGTTAGCGTAATGGCTATGTCGCTGGACTCCCACGTAGTCGACCGCAGTTCGCATCCCGGACCCGGTGGCTTAAACTCACGCCAGGCGCGTGTGCGTGCGTGCCCAGGATCCCGAGAGGAGAATGAAGGAGAAGGGTTTGCGGCGTGGCCATCCCCCCTGGGGGGTGAGTTCTCGCTTTCTGTCTCTCTGTCTCTGTCTGTCTGGCGAGCACAGGCGCCCTATAGCAAAAACCTCTCCAAAAAAAAAAAAAAAAAGAATTTGGAAATGAAGCAACTGGAACCTGGGCTTTTCTGTGTTGGAGAGTATGTATTACTACTCGACCTCGTTGCTTATTAGCCTGTGCAGGCTATCTATGTCTTCCACATTCAATCTTGGGAGATTATATGAGTCCAGACATTTGTCCATCTCATCTAGGTTTTCCCGTTTGCTGGTGCTTATACCATTTTCTTATGATCATTTATATCTTGGTTGTGTCTGTTATAATATTGCCTATTTCATCACTGACTCAATTTATCTGGCTTCTTCCTCTGTTCTTGATTAGTCTAGCTAATGCTGTGTCAATTTTGTTTATATTCTCAAAGAACTGACTTTTGGTTTCATTTATTTTCTTTATAATTCGTTTATTCCCTATTTCATTCATTTCTGCTCAAATCTTTATTATTGATTTTCTCCTACTACGTTTGGGGGGTTTTTTATTGTTGTTTTTCCAGTCCCCGAGATGTGTTGTTAGGTTGTCTATTTGCCATATTTATATTTTTGTCTTGTGGGCTCTAATATCTGTACCTTCCCTCTTATAACTACTTTTGCTGTGTCCCGTAGGTTTTGAAAACTCAAGTGTTCACTATCATTGGTTTCAATGAATCTTTTGATTTCAGCCTGAATTTCTTCAGCAGTGGTGAAGTAATTCAAGAGTAGGTTGTTTTGTTTCCATGTGTTCGTGGGTTTTTTTTTTTTTAAGGGTTCTTTATGCAGTTAATTTCAAGTTTAATTCCATAATGGTCAGAGAAGATGCTTGCTAGAATGTCCATACCTTTGAATTTATAAAGACTTGTTTTGTTCCCTATCATGTGGTTGATCTTTGAAAATCTCCCATGTGAGGGTAAGAAAAATTCATATTTTGTAGGTCCAGGGTAAAATGGTTTATAGATGTCTGTCAAGTCTATTTGATTTATGTTATCATTTAGATCTTACATCTGTTTGCCTTTTTTTTTTTTTTTTTTTTTTTTTTTGTCTAGATAATCTGTCCGAAGGAGAGAGTGGGATAGTGAAATACCCAATGATTATTGTCTTGCAGTCGGTGTCTCCCTTAAGATCTAGCAGTCTCTCTTTAATGTATTTGGGTGCTCCAATGTTGGATGCATAGATATTACTAAGTGTTGTATCTCCTTGGTGAGCTAGCTCTTTTAGTACTATGCAGTATCCTTCTTTATTTCTTCTTACAGATTTTGTCTTGAAGTCTTGAAGTTCCACTTTTTCATGAAAAAAACGTCCCTTATATTTCACTTTTCAACTCTTTCACTTTCAGTCTGCATATGTCTTTATCTGTGAGCTGTGTTTCTTATGAGCAGAATATAAAGGGCTCCTGTTTTTTGTCCATTCAGCCATTCTGTGTGTTTTAATTGGAGAACTTTATCCATTAACCTTCAACATTATTATTGATCTTTGCAAACTTATCCCTGCCAAATTTAGTTAGCCATTTCCTGGGTCACTTTTTGTTCTCTTATTTCTGTTTTTCTTTCTCTTTAGTTTTCCTGATAAACACTCCCTTCAGTACTCCTTAAAGAGCTGACTGAGTATTGGTGAAGTTTTCCTGTTTTTGTTTATCTGAAAATGATTTCATTTGTTCTTTTCATATGAAGGGTAGTCTTACCAGGTATAATATATTTGGTTGAATTTTTTTTCCCTGATGGTTTGAATATATCTTCCCATTCTTTCTTTGCTTACATTGCTTTAGTTAAGAGGTTTGATGTTAGCCTAATGGGATAACCTTTGTAAGTTACTTGACATTTCTTTCTTGCCATTTTTAGAATCTTGTCTTTATCTTTGATTTTTACCAGTTTGGCTATAATGTGCCAGAGGGAGGACCTTCTTATGTTAATTCTAGTTAGAGTTATTTGTCTTTCCTGTGTTTGTATGTCTGAGTACTTCTCTAGGTTTAGAAGGTTTCCTGCAAGTATTTCATAGAATAAATTTTCAATGCTCTTATCAAATTCTTCACCTTCTAGAATACCAATTATTTGGATAATTGGGCATTTAATGATATTATTTCCCATATGTTGTTCTCATTTTTGTTGTTGTTATTTTTTCCTTTTTTTGTGATTTTGTCTGTCAGAAGTTTTATATTCTAGATCAGAGATTCGTTCTTCTGCATGGTCTAATCTGCTTTTAATACTTTCGAGGGAGGTTTTGATTTCCTGTATTATAGTTTTCATCTCTAGAAGTTCTGGTTGATTCATTTTTATGACCTATCTCCTTTGGAGTTCCTCCTTGATATTGTAGAAGGACTTCCTCATCTCCTGGAGTTTGGTTGGTTGTTCTCTCTTGCATCTCATTTTTAGTTTTGGCACTATGAATATTACTAATTCTTTTTCTGACATTTCTGTGAGTTCTATTGTGCTGACGGTGGTTGATGAAGAATTATTGTGTTCCCTGGAGGGAGACATATTCTCTTGTTTTTTCCTAATTCTTGTGCATCTGCACTGATTTTTAGATATCTGATGAAGTACATGCATCTTTAGTGAGTAGGTTCTGTGGTGTCAGGGAAAAGAACAGCTCTTCTCCCTAGATGTGTTCTTGGTAGATGGCTGTATCTTTCAGAGTAGGGTGTATCTAGCCAGGTTCAGGTGCTTAGTTCCTTTAACAGCCTCTCAGAATGAGATGCACCTGTGACTAGCCTGGAACTATGTAGCTGGGGGCAGGAAGACACCAGCGGAAGAATTCCCAGCCTCTCTCCAACAGCAGCTGGTTCCCTTGGTTTCTCCTATATCAGTGGATTGGACTCAGGAAGGCAATGGTGGAAGGTGGGACAGGAAAATCATCCAAAAACATACACCTGAAAGGCAGGAAAACACCAGGGGGAAAACTCCCAGCCACTCCCCATCAGCAGCTGTCTTTCTCCCTTGGTCTGTCCTGTTCCACTCAGTGTCACTGCTTTTATCTGACCCTTTTATGATGTACTTGCTCAGTAGTGAAAATGCTTTTGCGTACTTCTACTTATTTATGTTTTACTTACTCATTCAATAACCAGTTATGGAGTGCCTAGTACCTGCTAGGCACTGTGCTAGATATTAGAGACATGATAGGCTTCCTCGTGAGCTCAGAATTAAGCAAGAAGACATGAATACCAAAACCGATTCTTACTCAGGGAAGCCTGGGATGGGATACCTACCCTAGTTTTGAGGGAATTATGGAAAATTGACATGACAGACGATGCTCAAATAGTCAATATTTCTTGACTCTTTGAGGACAGATGGATCTATTCTGGTGAAGACATGGAGAGTTAAAGAAAGACCTTTCCAACCAAACAGGTCCACATGAGCAAAGGTGTCATGGCGGGGGCCCACCTCATGTTTGCAGACCAGCGGTTGGTTCTGTTTAGCACAAGCTTAGTGTTCAGAGCTGAAGGCTGGCTAGGGTCAGATTCCCCTATCACTGGAGTAGTAGAGAAGACCATGATGAGGAAGGACAGAGAAAGAGAGCATATGTGCATTTTGGAAAAATGTTTCTAGAATGGTGGCAGAATCCACTGGAATCACTCTAAGGAACAAAACTGTTCTAAAGGCTATTATAACAACCCAGGCTCAAAACGAGGATGTAGCAGGGTAGCTGTGATGGGGAAGAGCTACAGGTGAGTCCATGATGTGCTCAAGGACATGAATCTACACATCAGAGTAAGTTTGGGGAAATAACGTTGGGTTGTCGGAGAAGTCATGATGCATTTTTGCATAGAAAAACAAATGTCATGACTTTTCTGACAGCCCAATAGTAAAGGGGAGGAAATGAACAAACTTGATAATGGCCAAACAACTAGGAGGGAAATGGCTCCAAGATAGGGCTTAACTTTGGCACCCATTTTCCCTCCTTCTGAAAACAACGCCTGAGTTTTGTTTGAGGATCCCCCACCAATACTTTATTTATATAGTGTATCAGAGCAAACCCCAAGAGTAGAGCGTGGGACCTGGTGAGAGTCACTAGCCCGGCTGCAGTTCTCCTGGTGAAGGTCAGGAATGAGTGTATGTGAATATATGTGCTTGTGCTGGTGTGGGGGGTAAGGGAACCAGGGGTCCACTCACCCTTAGTATTTGAACATCAAGAATTTCATGAGAGACTGTCTCCTTTGTATTTGATTTAGAATGGCTAGGGAGCTGGTCTGTAAACTAATGGTTAACCATGGATCAAACTCCACCCTGGCAGCTTAAAAAATACATCAGGTGCATGTATGTATGTGCCCAAAATCTCAACAGGGTGGAGAAACGGAGAAAAGGGGATCGCAGCATGACTACACCCCGTGGGAAGTTTTGTGTCCCTCTCCCTCTTTCCCTATCCCTGTCTCTGGCAAGTGCACATGCTGTCTGGCAAAATCAAACAAGAATACGAATCTTAGATGCTATACCCATGCCAACACCCCAGAAAGAGAATGTAAGAATGTAGCTGAGAAAGAGGCAGCCCTTACTGAGAGAGCAGAAGCACGTGCCAGGGACGTTGTTTGAGTCTTGGTTTCAGCCACACCTGCAGCAGCCCCTACCAATGTGCTCAAGTCGTTTGTGGTAGAACATACAAAAGTCAAGGATGATGCCTGGGAAGCGATATCTGAAGCTCCAAGAAGAAATCTGCCCTCCTGAGGGTGTTATCTGCAGATTTTAGACACAAGATGTCTATCCAAATGCCGTGAAGAAAAGACCGAAAGAAAGCCATGGGGAGCACCAACATTTAGTCAGTTACCCAGCAAATGCTTACTGAACGCATATTTTACATCAAGCACTACATTAGTGAACGAAGTGGCAAAAACAATAAATAATGATAAATCCTTGCTCTTTCAGAGCTTAAAATATGTTGGAGAAAAATATAAATAACCCAAGTGCATAGTATATTTTAAAACGGTATGTTCTGACAAGGTGCAGACAAGGAGCAGTAAAATGAAAGACTCTGTGAGGAGACCCACCTGAGAAGGTCCCAGGTGTGCACCCTGAGACATCCAAGCACCACAAGCACCTGGATGCTCATTATCCAGGGCTGGCTGAAGCTGAGGGTAGATTATGGTGCTAAAACCCTGTTGGGATTCGGAGACCAGCAGTTAGCGTAATGGCTATGTTGCTGTGACTCCCACGTAGTCGACCGCAGTCCGTATCCCGGACCCATATGGCTTAAACTCACGCCGGGCATGTGTGCGTGCGTGCCCAAGATCCCGAGAGGAGGATACAGGAGAACGGATTGTGGTGTGGCCATCCCCCGTGGGGGATGATTTCTCGCTTTCTATCTCTCTCTCTCTCTGTCTCTCTCTGTCTGGCGAGTGCATGCACCCTATAGCAAAAAAAAAAAAAAAAAAAAAAAAAAAAAAAAAAAAAAAAAAAAAAAAAACTCAAAAAAAAACCCTATTGGGGTTTGAATTGGGGTGTTGAATCCCCACCACTCTGTCTCTCTGACTCTCTGTTTCTCTCTTTCTGTTTCTCTTACTCATGGGAGAAATACATATATAAAACTTTTTTTCTCAGAGAGATATTTTTGCTATACGATCCATGTACTCACCAGAGAGATGGGAAAAGTGAGAAATCACCCCCTGGGGATGGCCACACTGCAACCCCTTCTCCATTCTCTTCTCAGGATTTTGAGCATGCATGCACATGTGCCCAGCATGAGTTTAAAGGCACTGGGTCCGGGACCTGATCTGCAGTTGGCCGTGAAGGAGTCCAGCAGCTTAACCACTACACCACCTGCTGGCCCCAATATATAAATTTTTTAACAAAAATAATATATTTCAGGAAGAATGGGAAGGGTGTGGACTTTTAGATAGAGTGGTTAAGTTAAGCTTCACTAAGAAGTTCCCTTTAACTGTTTGAGTGAAAATTAGAAGGAATTAGGACCAGCAGTTAGTGTAATGGCTATGTCGTTGAACTCCCATGTAGCCGACCATGGTTTGAGTCCCAGACCTGGTGGTTTAAACTCACGCCAGGTGCGTGTGCGTGTGTGCCCAAGATCCCGAGAAGAGAATGGAGGAGAAGGGATCGTCGTGTGGCCATCTTCCCTGGGGGGTGATTTCTCACTTTCTATCTCTCTGTCTCTCTCTCTTTCTGGCGAGCGCACGCGACCTATAGCAAAAACCTCTCCCTCCGCCAAAAAAAACAAATTAGTAGGAAGTGAAAAAGGCACCTGACCAAGAGCATTCAGGTGCTGGGAGGTCACTTTGATAGGCCTGAATGAGCAGGGAGGGGGGACATGGCCGTTCAAGTCCTTGTAGACCATAGTAAGGACTTGACTTCTCTTTGGGGTGAGATGAAGACAGGGCAGGGGTCTGAGTATGGAGGTTACCGGGGGAAAGCTTCAAAAAGTTCACAGAAAATGTGTTTTATGAAAACATTGTGCATGGATTTCAATTTTTTTCCCACACTAAAATTAATTCTTACTTAATTCCATTTTTCCACAAACAATTTGAAGTTCCCTCATACCTGATCTGACCTGGGCTTCTAATGGGCCGGTCTGGCTGCCATGCCGAGAAAGCCGATGTGTGCTAGGGACTCGGGGGGTGGTTCAGAGGGGACAGGGCAGCACCGCCGTGGTAGCAGCAATGGCGGTAAACTTCATCGTCTAAAGACATTATCGGAGAGAGAAAATAGAAAGTTCAATGGTTCACACGTGTCTATAAGAGACAGAAAGAAGTTAAGGATGGCTTCAGGGTTTCTGCCTGAGCAACTGGATAAATGAGAGGAACCTCAAAAGAAAATGAATTGGATCACTCAAAAACAAATATATGAGAGCGCTGTTGGAGAAAACAGCATTGTCTTGAAAAGGAAATCTGATTAATACCTCTAGGTGCTACAGAAAAGCCATGTGAATAAGATAAGGACAAAAATTGCCTGTTTGATTTTTACAACAGAAAAATAGATCTCTTATGACTTTGGTGAGAAAATTGTGTTTTATTTTTGTTTTGCTCCCAAGTCAAAAGTACTGGGCTGGGACCAGCAGTTAGCGTAATGGCTATGTCGCTGGACTCCCACGTAGTCGACCGCGGTTCGAGTCCCAGACCCGGTGGCTTAAAACTCACGCCGGGCGCGTGTGCGTGCGTGCCCAAGATCCCAAGAGGAGAATGGAGGAGAAGGGATTGCGGCGTGGCCATCCCCCCTGGGGGGTGATTTCCTGCTTTCTATCTCTCTGTCTCTCTCTGTCTGTCTGGCGAGCGCATGCACCCTATAGCAAAAACCTCTCCAAAAAAAAAAAAAAAAAAAAAAGTACTGGGCTGATCTAATGGCTGGTAGTGAAGGGAGCTGGATTCCACATGTCCGACCTCATGGTTTGAGTCCTGGCCCCGACGGCTTGAAAAACACACCAACCATGCATGCCCCGTATCCCAACGGGTGGAGAAACGGAGGAGAAGCGACTGTGGTGCGACCAGGCCCCATGAGGGGTGCTTTCTCCCCTTCTCTCTTTTTCTCTCCCTGTCTTTCTGGTAAGCATATGCACCTTCTGGTAAATTAAAAAATACACGTCACTGTTGCTAGACCATGAAAGGAGGTACCAGCAGATTGTACAGTGAATGAACCTATTTGAAGCTCAACCAAACACAACTCACCTCCTGCCTACACAGCACGAGAGACAGAGGCGAGTTGAAGACACTGCATGTGTTCTGGAAGCCTGCGGGCACTTAGGGAATGCCGAGGGTACACACGTACACATGGAGTGTGAACAAAACAGGCCTAGCTTCACGCTCTAACATCCTAACATCACCTGAGCCGGATGAGCGGGAGGAACAGGGCTGACATCGGAACTACTTACCTTCCCTCGGAAGAGGCTTGTGTGTGTTCTAGAAACTGCAAACCCTAAGTCTCCCTCCTGTACGGTCTCTTCTGCGAGGGTGTTAGCCTAATAATTCAAGAACACATGTCTGCACGGACCGTCCAGGGTCACCGCTTAGAACTATGCATGCCGACTCAGTACACAAATACAGGGGCTTGGGACCAGCAGTTAGCGTAATGGCTATGTCGCTGGACTCCCACATAGTCAACCGCGGTTCATGTCCTGGACCCAGTGGCTTGGAGCTCACGCCGGGCACGTGTGTACGTGCGTGCCCAAGATCCTGAAAGGAGAATGGAGAAGGGATTGCGGCGTGGCCATCCCCTCTAGGGGGTGATTTCTCGCTTTCTGTCTCTCTGTCACTCTCTGTCTGTCTGGCGAGCGCACGCGCCCTATAGCAAAAACTTCTCCAAAAAAAAATACAGGGGCTCAAATGGAACATGCCGTCTGATACTTCGTAAGAGTAACTTGTCCCCATAGGAGCACACTGCCTCGCCTTTTCAGATACGTGACCTCTCACCACAGCAGCCGCGGCCCTCCCTGACTCCCGCAGTGAGTAAGAACTGGACCTTACCTTAGTGCACAGCTGAACTGAGCACAGGAAGCGCCTCAGCAGCAGGGATGCCCTGGCCAGGGGGGCGTGCCGAGGCTCGGGGGAAGAAGGACTGAGGCAGGGGGCGAGATGGGGTGTCACACGGCCTTGAGCACACAGTCATGGGAAACATACCGTCCTAGCAGAAAGAACACGTGTTCGAGAGGCCCATGGGGATCAAAGCCTTATCTGTTTGAAAATTCCCTATTATGTCTTTCAACATAACAGTTCTTATTTTCCTTTCCCTCCCTGGGTTACATATGTGTGGAACACATTTGACAGTTGGGGACACCGGGGTCACTGGAAGCCGGGGACAGAGATGTCGCCCTGATTAGATTCGCTAGCTTCACGCACAGGAAACAGCTCTGGAGCCACAGACACCTCCAAGCTCCTCGTGATGACCGGTAGTCTGGGCTAGACGGGCGTGTGCTTCTCGCTGTAAACCCGTCTCTGAATTAAAAAATGTCTCCAGGCCTCTTTCCTAATCACACCGTATTGTCCTCACTTGCAAATTTGACTTGAGCAATCTCAAAGCCCCGCGTCCTCTCTGCCTGGTGCTGGCAGATCCACGCCTGCTGGATCTCCCTCCGGGCGCAGAGGGAGGGAGACGCTCTCAGAAGCCATGGAGTGCTTCTCTCGCCTGCAGGCCTGGTGACAGCAGTCACGGGACCGGTCAGCACTTGAAAGGGCACAGGAGAGCCCCTGGGCTGGACTGCCGAAGGAAAACAGAGCCTTCTCAAAAACAATGGGGGCTCTTGGTCTTAGTTTTGTGTTGTTCCTTACTGTAATAAACACTTGGGACCAGCAGGTGGTGTGGTGGTTAAGGTGCTGGACACTCCCACATGGCTGACCATGGCTCAGCTCCTGAACCTGGTAGCTTGCTTTCTCACTTTCCCTCTCTCTCTCTGCATGTGTCTCTCTGGCCAAATTAAAATAAATGAATAAAATTAAATCATTATTAAAAAAAAAAAAAAAAAGAAAAGAAAAGAAAAAAAAGAAACACTTGTGCAAGGAACGAGTCTCGAGATCTTTGGTGCCTGGAGGCTGCGTTCTGTCCGCCTGCAGTGATCGCTCTTGGTGCGGTGAGGTCTGCAAGTGACACACAGACACAGCCAGAGCGAGAGCTGCACCTGCCACCTGTGCTCCAGAATCTGCCTCAGTGGGGCAGAGCCAGCCCTCCCCCGGCCTTGATTCTTAGGTGCTCAGGGTCTGGGCCGGCCAGGGAGTAGTTTCCACAGCCCTGGTGCCCTTCTCCCTGCACACCGATGGCTGCAGCCTTGCCCCTCAAGGCCGACGGGGTCGCAGTAGATGGGGTAAAGAGGAAAGGGACAGACAGCAATGGCAAGTGACCCGGGCTGAGTAGAGAACCCAGTCAGAAAAGAGTAAGGAAGGAAAGAGAGAGAGGCAAAACGGAAACACAGAATCAAAAGAAATTCAATTGAATTTCAGTCGGCCTCTGTTCTAATTTTTAGCATTATAAAAATAAACATTTTCAGCATATTATGCCTCAAGGGAGACAGAGGAAGAGAAAGGAGGCAAAGTTCGTGGCTGGGGGAGTGGAGCCGTCGGGAGTGGGGCGGAAGAAAGCTGGTCCCTGCACGCAGGAACGCGGGACAGGAAGCTCTGCGAGGCAGTCAGGAATGCAGAGGAGTGGCTGGGGGCAGGGCCACAGCTCTGTCCTCATGTCCTCACTAGGGACAGCGGCTGGTGGGAAAGCGGAGCACTGGCAGCCAGATGACCTCCGACCCACAGAGGAAACGACACTGGGCCGGGAGCCATCTTCCCCAGGTCCTGGACGGGCTGCGCAGCCTCCACGGAGTCTTCACGCGTCACAAGGCACAGAGAGGGAGAGAAGAGCCATCGGGCAAGCCGCCTGACAGGCACATCCTCTCCGGCCGACAGGTCTCTAAACGTTCTCATTCCTTCTCGTTTCTGTCTGAGCTGAGGAGGAAGAACACTGAAGCATAAATCAAAACTTCAAGACTGTCCCCAGCTCTTCAGTTAATTAGCTGTGGGACTCTCCCTCTGGGCCTTGGCTTATTCATCTTCAAGATGAGGAGGTTGGACCCCTCCTTGTGCTTTTAGCATGGGACCTTCCCACTGGCCCACCAAGAGCCTTCCGCCACTGGGCCCAGGAAGCCATGGTCTGGGTCACTGTTACTTTAGCACACGAGAGTGCACCAGGACGCAGCAGGAGCTGACAGATGGGTGCTAAATGAAGTAAAGTAGCCACAACCCACGAGGCAGGGCGAGGCAGAGCGCCGCGACGGCCCCCACCCCCGGGTCCCCGGAGGAAGCCAGCGCCAGAGAACACAGTTTGGAACGGCTGCACAGGCAGGCTGCAGAGGGCCTCCTCTGCCCGTCCACGGTTCTACGGCTCCAGCGGCACACGTTTAGGCTGGAGTACAGAGTTTCTCTGGTTTGGCCAAACACACCTGACCAAAGGCTCACTTTTCCCACTTCACCCTCTACTTTAGGATCTGGTCTTTAACCTTCTCGACGGTATGTTTCCTCCTCTCGCTGCAAAGATGAAAGCATTTTTCCAGACAGGCCTGCTGCGACTGACTTCATGGAAATGAACGTCTCGCGTCCCTCATGTGCCTCTCACATGGGGAACCCCTCGTATTTATTTATCTTTAAGAATAGGGCTGAGAGGCTGACGTGCCCATTAGCAGCTGAGTGATACTTTCTTAAACACGAGCCCTGCGCCCTGGTGAGGCGTGCCTCGCATCCCGGCCTCCACTTCAGGTACTGACCGTGCGGTGGGAGTGACGCACGTCTGGAGACCAGAGGCACCGCGCCCGGCCGCTGCTGCCTGCGGGGTACAACGGAGGGATTGGAAGGGGCTAAGTGAGGAGGGCAGATGCCAGATTCACAGCAGAGAGTCTGTGACATCTGATGCACCTGGCATTTGTCCCTGCCATGCCTTCAGAGGGGTTTCATGTTTGAGTATCACGTGGAATCATCTGATTTTTCCAGAGGATCCTGTAACATCAATAGCCTGACAGGAACTGAGGCCGGTAATTCCGCCTTCAGGAGAAGATTCCTGTGGGGTCACGTGTCACTAAAAGGGACGGGCTGGTCGTGCACAGCCTTTGACGCTGGCATTTGACTCACTGCATTCTATGCCCGGCGCGCTGCTGTTCCCCAGGACACACATCAGCCCAACTCAACCCTGCAGGGTATTCTGTTAGCCCATGTGAAGACGAGTAACGGAACAGAGGTCACGAAATGGAAATTAAAAATGTAGGTGGATTGCCAAGGATTATAATACAGGAATACAGATTGGATTAAATATAAACGAAGTATCAGAGCAGGAAGACATTTGTCCCAGTAGAAGAAAGTGTTGAAAGTCTTTGGGCACAGTTTTACCATGAAATCTCAAGCATAACAGGAATTTGATCCTTGGCAAAATATGAGGGTCATTTTAAAGACAGGAGAAAATTTTGCAATTACCTTTCAATCAACTCAAAAGAGTTTCTTTTCTAATTATTTATTTATTTTAATTTTTGCTATAGGACACATGTACTAGCCAGAGATAGAGAGCAAGAGAAAGCGAGAAACCCCCCCCACACTCCAGGGGAGATGACCACACCCCAATCCCTTCTCGTCATTCTCCTCTTAGGATTTGGGGCATGCGAACACACAGGCCCAGTGTGTTTTTCAAACCACGGTGTCCGGGACTCAAACTGCTCAGTCAGTCATACGGGACCCAGCCACCTTAGCCACCACACCACTGGCTGACCCACTCAAAATTTTCATAGGTGACAATTATTCTCACTGTTTTGATGGTTCACAAGTAAATAAATTAGACATATGAGACCATTTTCCTTAAAATATATATTTGGTTTTGACTGATCTGTGTAAGGTTCAAAAGGAAGTCTAAGGTATATGATAACTTTAAAAATCACTTATCTAGGGATCTGCAGTTGGCATAATGGCTATGTCACTGGACTCCCATGTAGTCGATCATGGTTTGAGTCCTGGACCCGGTGGCTTAAACTCACTCAAGGGAGCATGTGCGTGCATGCCCAAGATCCCGAGAGGAGAGTGGAGGAGGAGGGATTGTGTTGTGGCCATCCCCCCGGGGGGTGATTGTTCTCCTTCTGTCTCTCTGTCTCTCTCTGTCTTTCTGAAGAGCGCACGCGCCCTATAGCAAAAACCTCTCTAAAAAAAAAATGCTTATCTATAGTCTAAAAGGGAATCCCCATAAGGGTGAAGATTTACATGCCAGTACTTAGGGTCATCAAACAAAAAGCAAAGTGAGGATGGCATTTCCCATAGACACGGAACAAAAATAATGCCTGACTGCGAGCAGAGAGCAATTTGGGGGCACACGGGGAGAGAGGGCCTGGTGCTCCCTGCCGCTCACGTGCCGTCACAGCCTCCACGTATGCCACCTCCTTAGCGCTCTCTGCTTCCCGCAGACTCGTCTCCCTCCCGTTCTCCTGCCTCTTTCCCCTTACGTGTAAGTCTAAACTGTATACACGATCTGAAAGAAGAAATCCTGGGGCAAAGGAAAGCGACAAAAGGATGGATATGGCCAGCATGCACACGTGAGTGCACACACACACACACACACCTCTGTTCACACTCGAGTCATAAGCAACAAAGGATCCCCGTAGGAATCCCTTCCCAGTTTCGGAGAGCTCCTTAGGGTGCAGAAGAGTGTACCTCTGTACCTGGTCTCCCTGAGCCAAGGAAAGCACATGCCTCGCCAGAATCCGGCTTCGTTCTTGATCATTCAAGTTATCATTTTGGTGCCAAATACAGAGCAATCCAAATGAAATCCGATTTTGCAATCCCCAAATACTAAGAAACGTTGGAGCATGCTTGGCGGGGTTAGACTGTGCCGGCCCTGCCGCGCCGTTAGAAAATGAAATGGAAGGGCTTCACTGAACGGTGGAAGACTGTTTTGTTCTTGGCTTTTTTTTCTAATGGGAGAACATGTGAAAATACTTTCACCATGAGCATAAGTTCTATAGCAAAGTGGAACAACATGCAATAATATTCTCATTGCCTCCCCTTCCTCCTTGGGGTAACTTGTGTGACTCTCCGAAAAAGAGCTGGCTCCATTTCCACTCCTGTCAGCAGCTTTGTGACGTGGACTCATTGCTCATCTGCAGTTTGGGATCGTTAACCCATTAGACAGACATCATTGTTCACAGTCCTCATGGTGAAATGAAACCTGAAAGTAAACGCAAATGCTTAGCATGCAGTTATTGAACGGTGCACTGAGATATATTCAGTGTGAACTAGTAGACACTGAAAATACTTGTACGTTAACATGCTCCAGAGATCTGACACAGAAGGAAACAGAAAGGACTCTGCCTTTAGGGAGCAAATATTCAAACTACAGAGAAACCCAGAGCGAAACACTGAAATTCTCACAGGTTAGTGCTCCTGGTTTCATGTACAGGCCTTAACAGAATTCCGAGTTTACAGTGATTTGTGCAATTGTCTGCTGTTTCTGTCCTCCACTAAAGTAGTACTTCCGGACGGCAGAGGTCAGCCCTGTACACGGGCTCCTCGCACAGAGCAGGTGCGGACACGTAATGACTGAAAAAGTGAATGAATGTCTGTCATAAGGAAAGAAACAAAGGATGGAATGCAGGCGGTGGAAGAGTGGGAAGCCTTTCCTGTTTGGGATTGGTTGTGTGTGTGTTCTGAATTTGGGGTGTTTGGGGCAAGGTCTCCCCATGTTGTGATCCTCCTGCTTCAGCCTCCCCAGCGACTGAGACCACAGGCACGCCACTGTGGCCCGCTCGGGAGGAGTGTGTGTTGGGTAGGAGAGTCTCAAAAGCCTCTCTGGGACACTGGAACAGTTAAGGGAGAAGAAGT
This sequence comes from Tupaia tana, assembly GCA_026018925.1. Taxonomy (NCBI): domain Eukaryota; kingdom Metazoa; phylum Chordata; class Mammalia; order Scandentia; family Tupaiidae; genus Tupaia; species Tupaia tana. The sequence goes on along the minus strand of JAKSZU010000002.1, from coordinate 143,515,310 downwards.
CCCCGTGTTGATGAGAAGAGCCAGAAGAGAATCTGAGACAGGAAGCGTCGGGGCAGAGGCCCTGAGGCAGGAAGGCTGTGGAATGCAGGGGCAATGAGAAGGGGCCAGCGTGGCGAGCACTGGGCAGGCGGCAGCTAGGTCACCCCGGCCCGGAAGCAGGCGCTGAGGAGTGTGTGCTCTATTCTAAGAGTTATGCAAGTTCCTTTCGCTCTTCCACACCTCCCCTGTTTACAGTTTTGTTTTAGTAACAAGATTAACATCCACTGAAAAATTAGGCAACAACGCTAGATAACAGATGAATAACCATGAATTATTAGAAGCAAGTGTGTGTGCTCAGAAGTGGAAGGGGTGTGAGCTGATGCACCCAGGAAAGTTAACCTGTCAGGCGCTACCTCCAAGTCCAGGCATAGCCGGGCAATCACCACGCTGTAGGAGACTCGGCTCCCCACTTCACAGAGCTCAGGAGTCTGCTCCAAGAGAAATGTCCTAGTCTGACACTTCATTGTCCTCCTTTGGAGGATGGCAAGGACATTCTCCAAGCCAGACTTTCCCAGGCCCCAAACCTGGGCTCTCTCTCCAGTCGTGCGGGCTGTCTCCAGCATGTCTGCGGGCCCATCTCGTGTCGAGGTCACCGTCCTTGCAGATTTCCTGCTCAGCTTCTGAAACTCACTTCCTGCCCAGTGTGTGCTGAGAGCCGATTCAAACAAGCCACTCACCCGTACTTACTCCCTCAGAGCAGGGGGCTGGAAGGCCAGTTGTCTTCTCAGAAGTTAGGGCCACCTCTACTGTGTCCGACTGCTCTGTGTCTGAGTTTGTATTTATTCCTTGAGGGTTTTGTTTTGTTTATAATTTAATTTTATTTATTTATTTATTTATTTATTTATTTATTTATTTATCTTATTTATTTACTTATTTATTTGGAGAGGTTTTTGCTATAGGGTGCATGAGCTCACCAGGAAGACAGAGAGAGACAGAGAGACAGAAAGTGAGAAATCACCCGCCAGGGGGATGGCCACGTCGCAATCTCTTCTCCTCCATTCTCCTTTTGGGATCTTGGGCACACACACACACACGCACACACACCCGGCGTGAGTTTAAGCCACTGGGTCCAGGACGCGAACCGCGGTCGACTACATGGGAGTTCAGCAACATAGCCATTACGCTAACTGCTGGTCCCCTGGTGCCTGATTTCTTGAGTTTTAGGAAATTCTCTGTTCTTCCTCTTCTTCCTGCCTTAACTGTGTCGAGATCTATCCTAACTTGGTCTGGCATTCAGACTCCTGCCTTACCCAGTTCCCAGCTTCTCAACCCTTATAGCAGCTGGAGGGTGTGTGTGGTTGATGCAGAGAACTCAGGGAGCTGGCCTTCTGGTGGGCCCTTGGACTTCTGCCCTGAGCAAGAGGTTGGACTCCACCCCTTCTTCCCTCCCAGGAGGGACATCTGATTTTGGTAGGGGACGTTTGCCCAAAAGTTCCTAAATACCTTCTCTGGAACTGTCTTTGAAATATCTGAAATAATAATATATAAAGGGAACTTTTAACACATATGCCATTTCTCTATAATGAGACCTGAAAAGAGTCTTAAATGACATTGGCATTAACTGTGTTGTAATGTTCAAATTAAAAAAGAAAGGGATACAATGTCAAATATGTCACATGAGCCCAACCACGTAAAACACAATCAGCATTTTAAAAAATTAGCACTCCCACGTAGTCGACTGCTGTTTGCATGCCAGACCCAGTGGCTTAGAACATGCCAGGCATGTGTGCATGCGTGCCCAAAATCCCAAGAGGAGACTGGAGGAGAAGGGATTGTGGCATGGCCGTGACACGTGGTGGGTGATTTCTCGCTTTCTGTCTCTCTGTCTCTCTCATGAGCACACACACCCTGTAATAAACATGGAGTCCATCTTCCACGAGAACAAGAAGGCTCCCTTTGTGCTTAGCATCGCCTGAATAACCTGCTGCACGGAGAACACTTCAGCCCTGTGGGATTACCCTCAATTGCACGTCAGCTCGATGAAGAAGAGAGGATGAGAATGGCGGGGGGAGTCACTAGTGAAGACTCTCACACATCTTTACAGCAGCCTTCTGGGAACACGGATGCCAGCTTTTCTCTACTCAGGTTATAAGCAATGCCTTGGAAGTTTGGGGTTTAGAACTGATCCTATTCAGCAGTCCAGAGTATCAGAGGCTCAGGATCGATCCCATAAACCAAAGATCATTTATACGCCATTATAAAGAACACTGGTTTACAGTTAGAACACAAGGAAAACAGGAGTTTAACTTGAATTCTCTCTTGAGGGTCCAGAATTCGTATCAGATGCATACCTTGCACATTTCCTGGCTCGGTTACAGCAGGAAGGTTATCCTACATTTGTCGTTCAGGGTAACCTGCCGCATCGTGAAGCTGACCAACTCCTACAGATGATCAGGGTCCAACAGATGCATCGACCAAAACATATTGGAGAAGAATTAGCACAACTGAAAGATCAGAGAGTCCATAAAACAGACCTAGAACGAGTCTCAGAAGCCAATCGTGGGTCAGGAATGTTAGACGAAGAGGAGGAGGATTTGCAGAGGGCTCTGGCATCGAGTCGCCAAGAAGCTGACGTGGAGGATGAAGAAGCAGATCTCCAAGCTCAGAATACAAAGCAGCTCCAGGAATCTACCTCGAGAGAGTCCACAGACATCCAGCACAAACCTTACTTGAGAAGAGCTGCGAAGAGGAGAAAAGCCTGCTTTGAGAAGAGGCAGTGGCAGATCCACCAGGACAGGCTCCCGTCCGTGTGCAAGGCCGACCACAGGTTCAGGAGCACTCGGGACCGATCCAGGTGGTTAAGCTGTGAGTGAAGAAGACGTGCTTCAGGCAGCTGTCTCCCTGTCTTTGGAAACTGTTAGAAATAATTTGAAAACTGAAGGAAAGAAATAATACCTTTTAAAAATCATTTAGGTATTCGCGCTTTCCAACATCATCCTTGCGATTGCAGGAGAGGGTCCATGTTGATAATGTTATCACAGAGAACAATGTTCAGCAGAGGAAATAAGACTTTCAGGTGGTTTGCACACAGAATGATGAGAACGTGGAAATATGTATGTGTAGGGTAAATAATGCTCCTCCAAATACTAGCCAAAGAGGCATTCAGTAATTAAAGAAATTGTAAATAGTTTAAAAAAATCTCTTTAAAACAAAACAAAACAAACAAACAAAAACCATGATCATGGAAAGAAGGGAACGGAGCCGGCCAGCAGCAGACAGGTGGATGTGCCGGATCCCAAGGCCGACTCCACGGCTTGAGTCCTGGACCCCGGCGCTTAAAAACCACCCTGGGTACGTGTGTGCCCAAGACCCGTCATGCCCTCGGGGGTGATGTCTCACTTTTCCTCTCTATCTTCTCCACATGTGCCCTATAGCAAAAGCTTAAAAACAAACAAACAAACAAATCAAACTATTGACGCCGTTTGTGCCTGAATTGGGGATTTTTTAAAATAATTTTCTCCATAGTTTTTTACACCAACTAATTTATGAGACATATGACTTGTGTAATCAGAAAAATTACACCACTTAAAAGTCATACTGTGTAAACAGAAAGCACTGAGGAAGTGTTACCTCATGATTCTCAGTGCTTTGCAACCTCGGAGTCATTAGATTTAACAGGAATTTTCACCAATCTCAGCTCAAGCTGAACCCTGTGCCAATCAAATCAGAAAGAGAAACGCAGGCCTCAGTATTTTCAAGTTCCCCAAGTGATTCTGTGTGTACCCAAGGTTAAGAACTACTGATAGAGGGACCAGCAGTTAGCATAATGGCTATGTCCCTGGACTCCCATGTAGTTGACCACGATTCGAGTCCTGGACCCAGTGACTTAAACTCACGCCAGGCGCATGTGTGTGTGTGCCCAAGATCCCGAGAGGAGAATGGAGGAGAAGGGATTGCGGTGTGGCCATCCCCCCAGGGAGGTGATTTCTCTCTTTCTGTTTCTCTGTCTCTCTCTCTGTCTGTCGGGCGAGCACATGCGCCCTATAGCAAAAAACCTCTCCAAAAAAAAAAAAAAAAAAAAAAAAGAACTATTGGTAGATTAACCGCCTCGCTTGGCTCAGGGGTTCCCAACCCTGGCTGCAGCAGTTATAGACACTCCTAGGGCACTTTTATCAGAGGCTGGTCCCTACCCCCAGGTTCTACGTTTAACTGGTGTGTACTGTGGCCCTGGCACCAGGTATTCCAAGTCTCCCCAGTGGTTCTGAGGTACAGACAGGACTCCTGAGGGCCACCCGGTGCAGGTCCTTGTGGTGCTTTACGGGCATCGTTTGATTTAAATTCTCAAAACCCAACAAGGTGACTAGGATTATCTTTACTTTTCAGAAGACAAAACTAGCACTGAGAGACATGAACTAAATTGTTCAAGGCAACCCATCTAATTTGAACCCAGCTTGTCTGTTTCCCGTGGGATAGGCAAAGGAAAACTCATCTCCAGGTCCAAGAGAATGCTTTTCAAATACCCTCGTGCAGAGCCAGCATACTCCCTTTCCAAACGCTGCTGCAGTCACTCCTTACAATTCCTTCCATGAGCAGCCGTTCCATTCCTGTCAAACTATGTCAAGTGTAAATACGTGTGCACTGTCCGGGACACTTCCGTGCTGACATTTCCTAACAACCTGAATAGCATTAGAACGTAAAGAACTTATCGTTTGTTCAAAGTTAAACGATGGGACCAGCAGTTAGCGTAATGGCTATGTCGCTGGACTCCCACGTAGTTGACAGCGGTTCGAGTCCCGGACCCGGTGGCTTAAACTCACGCCAGGCGCGTGTGCGTGCGTGCCCAAGATCCCGAGAGGAGAATGGAGGAGAAGGGATTGCGGCGTGGCCATCCCCCCTGGGGGGTGATTTCCTGCTTTCGGTCTCTCTGTCTCTCTCTGTCTGTCTGACGAGCGCACGCACCCTATAGCAAAAACCCTCAAAAAAAAAAAAAAAAAATGAGTGTCTCATTGCTTAACCTACCGGCACAGCCCAACTTGTCTCCTAAAGCAGTGGCATGGTTCTTATTTGCATTTTATTTGGTATCATTATTTGCTATGAGACAGTTCAGTGTAGTTTGAGAATTCCTTAAAGAATTGTACACAGCTTCTTAGAGAGTTGAAAGCATCCATGGATATCGCAAAGCCGGTTTTAGAACTGCTGTTCCAGGCAAACGTCAGCCTCACTGGGTCTGCAGAGCTTCCTCCTGATACTGCGCTCAGATTAAGTTCTGTTTCGCTGAACCGCCTGGAAGTGCCCTTCCCCACTCCGGTGAGCAGGAATCTCACCGCCTTCAGAGCGAGCTGCAGGTGGCTGTTCCATCAGAGCCGGCCCCTTCATTTATCACTGGAATCCCGAGTCTTTGAAGTCAGACTCACTTGCCCAGATTCATATGGTATTACCTGAGCACAGCATGACCTAATAAAGTTATGGTGAAGGATGCAGATACACCATTTCAATGGCCAGGAATTCAGAATCAGCCTAAGAGTCAGGTTCTGTGAGAGACCAGAGAGACCGAGGGCAGACGGCATATGGAAGAGAATTCGCTACTGCTTTTCTTCCACGTGACAAACAGACATTACTGCTCAAGTCATTTTACAAATAGGTATCTTCCGGCATTCTCAAAACTTGTAGTGTAACATAGTGTTCCTGTTTAAAATGTTGTCCATGAGTATATACCAAAAGAGAAAAAAAAAAGTAAAACTGCAATGGCCATCTCCTCCAGGGCCTGGGTCCCCCGATCAAAGAAAAATCTCAACACACTGCTTCTTTTCTATTTCCTTTTTCTTTGTTAGCATTTTTTTTTTTGGCTCATTCTTTAGCACGAAGTTTACTTTGTGTATTTGGAGGGTATTTTAACCCTGTGCTTTCTGGTGGAGTTACATGGGAAAGAGAAACTCGATAAGAGACAAAAATGGGGAAACATTTTAATATATATTTTTAAAGAAAAATAGCTTTATTACATTTATTTTTACCCACTCTAGGTGGGAAGAAAACACAGGAGGCAAATACTAATAGCCTGTGCTGCAAAGCAAACACAAAAGAAAAATACGCTTTCCCAGGATAACCAAGCGCTTTATAGGCTACCTGTGAATCAAGGCCACGCCCACCCCAGTCTCCCCGAGGGTGTGTTCCCTTTGCCATCTCACTAGTGTGGAGGTAACAAAACTGATACTTGAAGATCACTGTCTGATGTGACCTTACATGAAGTTTCTGGGCTATTTAACTATCAAGGAAAGCATTATGTACGTGTATGTTCACATACGTGTGTAGAGTAGACCGAGACTTGCACTCATTGGGTTTGGTTAATCAGGAGCTCTGATTTATAGCCGTTTCTCCCAGAAAAACTTAGGGGAGTAGAAGGAAATGTGTTGTAAGCAAATTATGATAGTGGGATTAACCTTTCAAGTTTCGTGTTTGTTGTTTGGTTTTGGGCACATGTGCACAAACCTGTGAGAGAAGGAGAGAGAGAGAGAAAATGGCCCAGACCCACCTGGTCCTGAGCACTCCCTTTCCCCACCCCATCAGAGTCCTGGTTTTCATGTTTGGTTTGTTTTGTTTACCATATATATATATATATATATATATATATATATATGTATATACATACATATTTTGTTTTAAGAAATTATTTTATTTAACTTTATTTTTATTTTGTTTATTTATTTCAGTTTGACCTGAGAGGAACAGAGTGAGGGAGAGAGAGAGGGGGAAAAGCGAGAAAGCAAGCCACCAGGTCCAGGACTCTAACCGTGGCTAGCCATGTGGGAGTCTAGTGCCCTTAACCACCATGCCACCTGCTGGCCCCCAGGATCCTGTTTTTAAGCCAGGGCTGGCGTTCAGACTGTGGTGGGCTATGTGGGATCTGGTGCCCTCTGAACATTGCTTAACCACTGTACTACCCCACCCCCTTGCAAGGCTTAGCTGTGAATTTTCAGAAAGTGCTTGTCTCTTTCAAGATAATATCTAATTGTATACAATTTTATCTGTCAGTTTAATCAAATGAATAAAAAATATCTAATTTACGAGAACAAATGTACAGGTATCTTTATAAAATAGTGTACAATAAGCAGAATTTATATTTTTTGCAAATAAGTGGCCTTCTTCTCATTTCTTGCAAGGAGTCTTACATGTTCAGGGAATTGCAACATTTCTCTTTTTTTTTTTTTTTTGAAGTTTTTGCTGTAGGGCCCGTGGCTCACTGGAGAGAGACTGAGAGACAATGAGAGATCCACCTCCTCCTGCACCCCCCGGAGAATGACCACGCTGCAGTCCTTTCTCCATTCTCCTATCGGGTTTTGGGTGTGCACGCACACACACCCGGTGTGATCTCCAAGCCGCCGGGTCGTAATTCGAATCGCAGTCAGCCAAGCAGGAAGTGAGCACCCTAACCACTATGCCACCTGCTGACCCACCAAAATTTCTACTAGTCTAATAATTCTGGATATTCTTACAGCAATGAAAACATAGGTGTTTCTGCACATCTATTGCAAATATATCTCAACTAATGTTAGTTATCAAGAAAAAATCGTTTCGAAGATGAAAGCGGTTGGGAGCCAGTTCATGAAAGGAGCACCAGCGGGCTTCTCTTCTCGCAGCCTCATCGCGTTTCACAATCCTTGCTAAACTGGAAGCAAAGGGCCACAGCAATAAAAGAGCAGAAACCCAGTAAGAATGTGCTGGAGTTCAGAGGGCAATTGCCCCAGGCTTAGCTGCTGACCTCTAATCTCAGGGCATCAGCGCTTTTTCTATAAAACATCCCTCGACGTGACCGCAGTCAGGCCTTCCTAGTTTTCCTGCAAGCCTGAGTCATCACAGGGAATGTCAAACTTGACTTTTGGTGCTGAATACTTGGGATCAATTTGCCCAATCACGAGTGAGACAGTTTTCTCCAGCGCGGTGTATTTGAAACATGGATGCTGGAGACTCAGAAAGACCATTTGCAGGCTTCTGTGACGGGTGCTTATGAATGGCTTACCCCAGAGGACCTTCTAGAGCTCTAAAACTAGTCTGAAGAATGAGGTGCAGTCTAGTGGAAGTCACTGATCAGGAAGTCAAGAGCCCAGACTCCTATTATTGATGGATCAGTTACGAGCCACGCGACGTTCAGAAATGAAGTCCGGGGTCGTTTGCTAACCTGCTGTAACGGGGTAGCACCAGCTACTGTCAGACAGAGCCCCGTGACTGAGTGCACGCAGCTCATCACTGCCTGGAGACTATAAATGAATACAAATTCCTACGGTATCATTTAGACGTTTCACACAAGCATTGAACAAATTCTAGAGCCCGAGAGAGAGGAACATCTGTTCTGTTTGAAAGTGTGTAGACGGGACTGCCTGGAGAGACCAGGACAGGACCTCGAGAGAGAGGAACATCTGTTCTGTTGGAAAGTGTGTAGACGGGACTGCCTGGAGAGACCAGGACAGGACCTCGAGAGACTGACAGGTGACTTGGTCTGGCGAGACTGTACGCTGCGGGGGAATGAAGGAGGGTTTGGCTAAAATAGAAACTGAAGCAAATTGTAAGACTCCAAATGTCTGGCTGAGAAATTAGGGCAGCCCAGACTAATTTCCTGATCTTTAAATGAGCAAGTCGGATGGATGATTTCTGAGCTCATCAGGTCTAAAAGTCTCAATAAGATCACATTAAATGTTCCAGGGGCCATGCCTGGTGACACCTGGTCAGATAGGAGCAATTTCTGTAAAGATGATACATCAGTGGCTCTCAGTCCAAACTCCAGGAAACGACTCCCCATACAGCGTCGTATAAGTGACTGAGTGAAATGTTTAAATACGACCTTTTAATCAGTTCTAGTACTCTGTGTTATCGATGCTAAATGAACACGTCCCAGGACTTCGCGTTGAGCCTAGCTTATTTTCAGAGATCATGAACGAATCCAGAACTATGCCACCAATTTCTGAAGTGCAAAACGTTAGGACTCAGAAGAAGCTCGAGAGACTGCCTTTTGTTGTTTTAAGAACACAGGCAGTGTAAGATGGCGAAATCTTTTCTAGGTAGCGTGTGTGAGTGCCAACATACTTTCTCCTGTAACCCAGAAGAAGCGCCACATATGTAGCTGGGTGGGAATTCCTAGATCAGCCAACACCCCAGATCAAATGGCATTTGCCTCCTCTTCCCTGGCATGGTCCTTCCGAGCGCTGGGCAGGGCAGGCCCCGTGGCCTCCTCTGCAGGCTGTCTGGGTTTCAATCTGGAGAGCACGGCTGTGCCTGGCCCCTCACAGGGAGGAGGCTCTGCAGCAACAAGAACAAGCAGGAGCAGTGTCGTATCACGTGAAAACTGGACAGTGTCTTCTTTTATATCTTAATCATTATTATCATTATTATTATTATTATTATTATTATTATAGCCAACCACAATTCAAATCCAGACCCTGATGGCTTAAAAACATGCCTGGCCTGTGTGCATGCATGCTCCAAACTCCAACAGGATGGAGAGATGGAGAAGGAGCTGCAGCGTGGCCACGCCCCACGGCGGGTGCTTTCTCCTCTCTCTCTCTCTCTCTCTCTCTCTCTCTCTCTCTCTCTCTCATGAGCACACATGCCTCTGTGCTCCCCAGAGATAAAAATAAGCATAAGTTTATTTTCCCATTAATGAAAGAGAAAGACACAGAAAGAGAGCACTCCCAACAAGGTCCAGCCTTCAGCCAGTCATAGGTCATGGCACATGGGAACTCAGAACACGCTACATGTGATTGCCTCACAGTGCGCCCATGCACCATTTCACCCTCCATTCTGCCATCTGGTCCCCTACAGTATTTTTTTTTTTTTTTGGAGAGGTTTTTTTTCTATAGGGCGCGTGCGCTTGCCAGACAGACAGAGAGAGACAGAGAGACAGAAAGCGAGAAATCACCCCCCCAGGGGGATGGCCACGCCGCAATCCCTTCTCCTCTATTCTCCTCTCGGGATCTTGGGCACGCACGCACACGTGCCCGGCGTGAGTTTTAAGCCACCGGGTCCGGGACTCGAACCGCAGTCGACTACAAGGGAGTTCAGTGACATAGCCATTACGCTAACTGCTGGTCCCCCCTACAGTATCTTAAAAAGGGATGGAGGTCCCGGATTATGGCCTGGTGGTTAAGGCAGCTATATCCCACATAGCCAACTGCATGGCTCGAGTTCTGGACCTCGTGGTTTGAAAAGCATGCTGGGCACATGCGAGAGCCCCAAATCCCAAAATGCAGGGAGGACAGAGAAGGATTGCAATGTGACCTCTCCCTGTGCGGGACGGCTTTCTCTCTCTCTCTCTCTCTCTCTCGCTCTCTCGCTCTCTCGCTCTCTCTGTCTCTGTCTCTCTCCAGCAAGCACACATGCCCTCTGGCTAAAACAGGGAGGAGGCGGTGGGAATGGGGACATATAGTCTTCAAATATCTGGAGCCTTTTTTTGTTTATCCTTGTTTTACTAAGGTAGATATTTTTAGAGTGCATTCTACACATTTCAGCTTTTATTTCCACTGGTGACATGGGCTATTTCTTTCTTTTTTTTTTTTTTTGGAGAGGTTTTTGCTATAGGGCGCGTGCGCTCACCAGACAGAGAGAGAGAGACATAGAGACAGAAAGCGAGAAATCACCCCCCAGGGGGGATGGCCACACCGCAATCCTTTTTCCTCCATTCTCCTCTTTGGATCTTGGGCACACACGCACACGCACCTGACGTGAGTTTAAGCCACTGGGTCCTGGACTCGAACCACAGTCAACTACATGGGAGTCCAGCGACATAGCCGTTACACCAACTGCTGGTCCCAACATGGACTATTTCTATCCCTGGAGGGGAGGCAGTCAGCATTATAGATGTTTTGACCACAACCTAAGTGCAGTTTTTCATAATAACAGTAATCGGAATTGCCTAATAACTCTTCTTCTCCAAAAGATAATGTATCATTTATGGTCAAATAATAATGACTGTATTAATCAGTTTTTGTTGTTGTTGTTTTTGGAGGTTTGTGGGTTTTGTTTGTTCAGTTTTACTATAGGGAGTTCACTGTCTCTCACTGCAGAGAAAGTGAGAAATCAACCCCAGAGGGATGGCCGTGCAGCAATCCCTTCTCTCCCGTTCTCCTCTTGAGATCAGGATTTGGGGGGCACGCACTCACACGCACATGCACGGCATGTTTTTCAAGCCACAAGTCCAGGGCCTGAGCTGTCAGTCAGCCATGTGGGATCCAGCGCCTTCCCTGCTCTGTCACCAGTGAGCCCTATCAGTCATTTCACACCTGGAAGTAAATTCACTTACGAAGCAGAATGGATAAAAGATCTTTCTTCACTTCTTTTCTCGTCTAACGGCTTTCTAGGCATGTGCGTGTGCCTGTGCGTGTGCGTGTTCTGGGTGCAGCCACACACCAAGCATATGCGGGCACACATGCTCTCCGCAGCAGTCACCGCGGTGCCGGTTACTCGTCCTGTCGGAAACTGTGTTTGCAAACCGTCTTAACCCGGCTAGCACAAGAAGCTGTCTGTTAAAGATAAATAAGGGGACCAGCAGTTAGCATAATGCCTATGTCGCTGGATTCCCATGTAGTCGACTGTGGTTCGCGTCCCAGACCCGGTGGCTTAAACTCACGCCGGGCGCATATGTGTGCGTGCCCAAGATCCCGAGAGGAGAATGGAGGAGAAGGGATTGTGGCGTGGCCATCCCTCTGGGGGGTGATTTCTTGCTTTCTCTCTCTCTGTCTCTCTCTCTCCGTCTGGTGAGCACACACGCCCTATAGCAAAAAAAAAAAAAAAAAAAAAGAAACCTCTCCAAAAAAAAGAAAGAAAGAAAGAAATACGAATTAATGAGACAGAAGCTTTATTTTAAATATGCATGAATACTTTATCACATGATGTCTTAAAAATTGGATATTTTAAATATATGCCTTCATTAAAATATTTTTATATTACTGTCCAATTGATATAATAAAATTGGAATTCTAAGTGCAAAATAGTTCCCAAAATGAGCCATTACCCAGGTCTACATTATCTCTAAATAAATCATGTTTTCAACTGAAGAATTCAGGGGGAACTTACACATGTATTGACTAAAACAGCTACTCAATGTTAACTGTCATTTCGGACAGTCATTTAGGAATAAGACCTACCTATAACATTATGCACTCAACACAAATGAAAAGACCAATATGTTTATGTGCACATGAGTAACCATTCTACATTTAAAGAAGGAGTGGCTTTATCTAACATTACAAGCAGCCTTTAGTCTCAAGCATATAAACCTACAGAAGGGGAGACTGAGCTGGGGGTGACGCGTCCAACTGCAGCTTCCGGGCTGTCCCACGCCAGGCTCTGGACTCAGCGCTGTACTGGGGCTGACGCATCCCTGTCAGCTTATGAGATCCATACTCGGTGGCTTACTAGTAAACCCGCGGGCAGCAACTGGCAGCAGGGCCCTGCTTTATAGCAGTTCCAATTTCTATGAAGTAAATATTTGCAACAAGGATCAATTCAAGCTACCAACACTTTAATAAGTGCCTCACAAAATTCCTGAATATTAAGAATCAAGTTTCTACCTGGTACCGCCCAGAATACCAGGAGGAGTTCTCTTTCCCACTGTACAAGATGGCAGGCGAAAAAGCTGCGAAGCAGGATACTGAGGAGAGGAAACCTGAAGCCAAGAAGGCTGATGCCAGGGGCAAGGTTAAAAGGGTGACCCCAAGGCTAAAAAGCCCAAGAAGGGGAAGCCCCATTGCAGCCCAAACCCCGTCCTAGTCCCGGCCATCAGCAAATACTCCCGTCTGCCATGTATCCCAGGAAGACCATGTACAAGAGGAAACACTCGGCCACTAAATCCAGGATCGGAAAGAAAAAGGAGAAGGTTCTTGCAACTGTCACAAAACCAGTTGGGGGAGACAAGAATGGTGGTACCCGGATGGTTAACCTGTGCAAAATGCCTAGGTATTATCCTACTGAAGATGTGCCTTGAAAGCTGTTGATCCACGGCAAAAACCCTTCAGTCAGCATGTGAGAGAGCTGCGAGCCAGCATCACTCCTGGGACCATCTGATCATCCTCACTGGACCCACAGAGGCAGGAGAGTGGTTTTCCTGCAGCAGCTGAGCAGTGGCTTACTACTTATGACTGGACCGCTGGTTCTCAATAGAGCTCCACTGCATAGAACACACCAGAGATTTGTCATTGCCACCTCCACGAAAATTGATATCAGCAAAGTAAAAATCCCAAAGCATCTTACCGATGCTTACTTCAAGAAAAAGAAACTGCGGAAGCCCAGATACCAGGAAGGTGAGATCTTCCACACAGAGAAGGAGAAATACGAGATTTCAGAGCAGCGCAAGATTGATCAAAAAGCTGTGGACTCACAAATTTTACCAAAAATCAAAGCTGTGCCTCAGCTCCAGGGCTACCTGCGATCCGCGTTTGCCCTTACAAATGGAGTTTATCCTCACAAATTGATGTTTTAAATTTTTTGCCAAGAGCCTAATTAAATAACTGATGAATAAAACAACAATAACAACAAACAAACAAACAAAAAAACACCAGGAGGAGAGAAAGGAAGCTTAGGCACAAAGAAATCAGTAGTGGTGTGTCAGCCAGCCACAGGGCCGGATGGTTAAGGCAGCAGGACCCCACGTGACATACATACGATGCTGTTTGAGTCTGGCCTCAGCAGCTTAAAAAACATTCCAGGCTTGTGTGCTCGTATGCCCAAAATTCTGAAGGACAAGAAAAATGGGGAGAAGGGATTGTAATGTGACCACGCCCCATTGGAGGATGCTGTCTTCCCCTTTCTCTCCCTGTCTCTGTTGCTCTTTGGCAAAGGCACACGCCCTCTGGCAATAAAATGCTTTAGCAAATAGTGGCCTTTCTGGGGCCAGCAGGTGGCATAGTTGTTAAGGTGCTGGACTCTCATATGTCTGAACTTGGTTGAAGTCCTGGATCCAACGGTTTGAAATTCATGCTGGGCGTGTGTGTGTGCATGCCCAAAATCCCCCGAGGAGAATGGAGAAGAGAATCCGGCATGGCATTCCCCCAGGGGTGGTTTCTTACTTTCTCTCTGTCTCCCCAACGAGCTGTAGGCACCCTATGGCAAAAACCTTAAAAAAAGAAAAGGAGGGATCAGCAGTTAGCATAATGGCTATGTCGCTGGACTCCCATGTAGTCGACCGCAGTTCGCGTCCTGGACCCGGTGGCTTAAAACTCACGCCGGGCGCATGTGCATGTGTGCCCAAGATCCCAAGAGAATGGAGGAGAAGGGATTGCGGTGTGGCCATCCCCCCTGGGGGGTGATTTCTCGCTTTCTATCTCTCCGTCTCTCTCTGTCTGTCTGGCGAGCGCACACGCCCTATAGCAAAAACCTCTCAAAAAAAAAAAAAAAAAAAAAGGCAAAAAAGAAAAGGAAAGAAAAGAAAGACCAGTGGCCTGTCGATGGTAGCTTGGCTTGGGAAAAAGCAGTGTGGCAGGATTTAGGGCAAAGCGTCTGCCTCCAATGACTCCCTCAACCACAGGGCCCCATCAGCTTTACTTGCAGTTAGCAGGATTACATGTTTTCTCACTCAGCTGTATCTCTGTCACCCCCTTTTCTCTCCTTAGAAGAATATGGAGCCATTCAGTATGTAATGTCGACACATTCTACATGTAAAATACAACGAAATGAATTACTAATCAAGATTTATTGATCATTTTTGATGTGCAGAGCACCATATAGATGTTTTCGGAAATGCAAGAACTAAGTGTAAAATAATGATACCAAAGTTTGCTTTTTACTCTGTACTTTCCTATGTTCTTAATTTGTATTTACAAACAACGTCTGGTATAAATTAATTAAATATTTGGTGACTGCATGAAAATTTTCATTTAAAATAAGAAAAATCAAATCAAATCACTGTCATTTCAAATACCAAAACTGATAGCTTGTGAAATTTCTTTGCAGAATGTGTCAGAACACGGATACCCAGGCACCTATTTTTCTAAGTGAGGAGTTGGCTGGTTGGCTGGTTTGCTGGTGGACCAGACTCAGCTCTTTTGGAGACGTTTCTCAAATGCTGACCTCCACTGACCTTTGCCCTCTGACAAGTTTATCCAGAAAAGTATCCCCTAACACTTCCTAGCTGTAGGTACTCTCTGGCTGTAAAAATTATCTTCTTTCTTATCTGTTGTCCTGCCTTCTAAGAACCTCTAACTCCCAAGCTAATTTGCTTGTGGGTCAAATCTGCCCACTGATGGGGTGTAGACCGGACTGCATGCTGCAGAGGAGAGGCTAAATTCCCAGACCCCTTCTCGGGTGCCCCCAACACTCCTCCCAGGGCATCCAGCCCTGCTGCCCTGTCTCAAACCTGCTCGCCCTCCAGCTCCGTGCCGACAGTCCTCAGAAACATCAAAAAGCTTCCTCTGTCGCCATCACTGCCAAAATGTGATTTTGCTTCTTCATCAATCAGGAGAGAGGGCTGGACTAGAGAGACTGAGTTAGTAAGCACCTAGGTTTTCTTTTCCTTTGTTTTCTGAAAAGCGTAGAAAATACCCGCAGCAGCATATTCTGCTTTTTTTTTTTTTTTTTTTGAGAGGTTTTTTCGCTATAGGGCGCGTGCGCTCGCCAGACAGACAGAGAGAGACATAGAGACAGAAAGCGAGAAATCACCCCCCAGGGGGGATGGTCATGCCGCAATCCCTTCTCCTCCATTCTCCTCTCGGGATCTTGGGCACGCACGCACACGCACCCAGTGTGAGTTGTAAGCCACCGGGTCCGAGACACGAACCGCGGTCGACTACGTGGGAGTCCAGCGACATAGCCATTACGCTAACTGCTGGTTCCCAGCATATTCTGCTTTTACGGACGTATCCTCGTCCTGGACTCAGGTGATGCAGCCTTGTCAGAAACACCTGCTGCAGCAACAGAAGGAGAGCAAGAGAACTTGCCAGGGCGCAGACGCGAAGGGCGCGTGGGCCTGCGGTTCCCACGGGAAAGCTCGCCGCACCGCCCTGCACACCCCCCTGAGCTCAGCTTTGGTCTGGAGGGTCGGTTATTCTGCTGAATTAGAGGGACTGCACACCCTCCGCCATCAGGTTCCTGTGACACCTGGGGCTCGTGTTACAAGGACCTGAGAGGATGTTACACCTGAGGTGCATGAGGCTTAAGAGAGGTTTTGTGAACAGACTGGGCAATTTTATTACCATGTCAGTCTTCTTGTCTATGAGAAGATGATTTTAAAGTGCCAAAGCGCAGACTTGAAAGTGACTATCTCGGCCACGGCGTGTTGTGAATTCCGAGTAGCTCTGATTCCCCTGTGAAATATCGCTTTCCTTGACCTAAAATGAAGATTTTCTGCTGAGACTGCTCCCTCCAGATTTATTTCTAATGGGTAGGGCTACCTCTGTCTCCTTCTCTCCATTTCTCTCCGTCTCTGTCTATGTCTCCCTGTGTCTTTTAAATTTTTTTACATTTTTTTTAAGGTAAAGTATTCTCAGGGCTCTTAAGTCCCTCCTTTATTGTGCTAATTTGTGCCTTTCCCCATTCCATTTAGGAAAAACACAAACCCAGGCCCATCCTGACATGGATACCAAACTTGAGCGTAAAATATTGCTTTTACACTGCATAGTTTTCATTTTTTGATTTTTAAAATTAAAATCTAAAGTTTTTATTATCTTTTTTTCCTTCTTTTTACTTTACTTTTTCTTCTTCTTTCCTCTTCTCTAATTTTTTTCCTTTATTTTTATTCATTGGCTGCTCAGTCTCTATGCACCACAGGTCCAAGTGAACAGGATCCAAACATCTGAATATGATTAGGGTCCGAATATTCCTCCATTCCCTCTGAATCTGATGCACAACGAGTGAAAATGGAACAGAAGCGAGACTGCAGATCACCTCCTCTTGCACGCCTCTGAATGCTCAGATTGAACTTCAAGAATTAGGAAGAACTGCACCATCCATCAGATGACTAGAACACCACAGGGTCACAGGAAATATGGGAAAGCAAGAAAATACCTCTCCTCCAAGGGAAAAGAATAACTCCTCTTCATCCTCAGTACAGTTAAACTCATGGAAATGTCTGATAAAGAATTTAGAATATTGGGACCAGCAGATAGCATAATGGCTATGTCACTGGACTCCCACGTAGTCGACCGCGGTTCTCCTCCCGGACCCGGTAGCTTAAAACTCATGCCGGGCATGTGTGCGTGTATGTCCAAGATCCCAAGAGGAGAATGGAGGAGAAGGGATTGTGGTGTAGCCATCCCTCTGGGGGGTGATTTCTTGCTTTCTGTCTCTCTCTGTCTGTCTGGCGAGCGCACGCACCCTTACAGCAAAAACCTCTTCAAAAAAAAAAAAAAAAGAATTTAGAATATTCATAGTGACAAAGCTAGCACAGATGGAAGAGAAGAGAAACAATGAAGTGCAGAAGAGACAGGAGAAAGGAGTTCACAAATTCCAGGAGGAGAGGAAATTCTTGCAAGATCTAAAAGAGGAAATACACACTATAAAAAAGAATCAAATGGACCTGTTAGAGATGAAGGCTATAATACAGGAAGTCAAAACCTCCCTTGAAAGTATTTAAAGAAGACTAGATCATACAGAAAATCAAATCTCAAATGTACAAGATAGAATCGCTGGCCTAGAAAAATCCACCATGAAGACTGAGAAAATTGCCAAAAAAAAAAAAAAATGAGAATAATATACAAGAAGTACTAGATACCATCAAACATCCAAACACCCAGATAATTGATATCCCAGAAGTCAAAGAGACTCATAAGGGCATTGATCATCTATTCCATGAAATCCCAGAAGAAAACTTTCCAAACCTAGAGAGGCATTTAAAGATCCATTCCCAAGAAATATAAAGGACCCCAAATAGAATCAACCCAAGAAAATCTTCTCCAAGACACATTATAGTAGATTGACCAAAACCACAGACAAAGACAAGATACTAAAATTGGCAAGAGAGAAATGTTAAATTAGCTATAAAGGGTATCCCATCAGGCTAACAGTGGACCTCTCATTGGGAACAATGTGAACGAGGAAAGAATGGGAAAATATATTCAAAGTGTTAAGGGAAAAGCAATTTCAACCAAGAATACTGTACCCAGCAAGATTATCCTTCATATGGGAAGAGAAAACAAGAACATTCTCAGATAAACAAAACCTAAAAGAATTTGCCAGCACCAGACCAAATCTCCAAGAACTTCTCAAGGGCGTGCTATACCAGGAAAATTAAATACAGACACACAGAAATAAGAGTTCAAAAACTAAGAAAATGGCCAACTTAATTGTAGGGACAAATCTGGAGTTGAATATTATATGCCAGAATTTAATTGAGAAGATCAAACCACAACAGAAGATAGATTAAGTACATAAGACTGAACCGGTGAAATAGCATTTTATGACTTTTGACTAAAACATTGCTGATTTTCTTCTAGGCCTTGATTTCCAGTTTTAAGAATTTTTGTCCTTTCTTGAGCTGCCGATAGGTTCATGCACCTACTATTTGAACAGAATCCTAACCTGTTTCCTGGCTTTAAGTTTTATGCAAAGTTCTTAAGCATTTCTTTGATTTAATAAAGTGAAAACTGCTTTTCTTAAAATTAAAAAATGTGTTTAAAAATACCTTTAATGACCATAGTAAGCTATATAGCATCAGCTAAGTGCTACCTTATAGTATATTCTTTCTACTCATCTACTCAGAGTTTCATGCCTAAAATCAGACATGTATTCATATATATATATATATATGTGTGTGTGTGTGTGTGTGTGTGCGCGCGCATGAGTGCATGAGTGCATGTGCATACATATATATATATATATATATACACCAGCTGAACTTGCTATTGAAAGTAGATTATTTAAGAAATTTTGTGAATCAAGAAAATGTTGGGGACAAAAAAGGAAGGGAAAACAACTGTAGACACCTGAGATAGTGTGGGAGGAGGGTGGGAAATGGCAAAGGGTGAGAAATAGGGAGAAAATAAATAAATAAATAAATATATATATATATATATATATATGTTTATGTATATATGAAACTAGAAATGGAAAATTATTGATGATAACATGTATGATTAAGCCACTATGCAATATATTCTGGGCAGGAAATCACATTTTGTATGCTATGACGATGCTCAGTGAATGAATATTAATTAATTAATTTAAAGAATGTTAAAGACGTCCAACTGCTCCGGCTGGTTAGTTTTGTCATTGATATTTGCTATATTAGTCAGAATTCTCCAGAGAAACAACTGATAGATATG
The DNA here is from genome assembly GCA_026018925.1 of Tupaia tana. Taxonomy (NCBI): domain Eukaryota; kingdom Metazoa; phylum Chordata; class Mammalia; order Scandentia; family Tupaiidae; genus Tupaia; species Tupaia tana. The sequence goes on along the minus strand of JAKSZU010000002.1, from coordinate 143,496,093 downwards.
CTGAAGAAGATAGAGAGGGACAGAGAGAAAGTCACGAACAATGTAGGAGAGATTTATTTTAAAGAACTAGCTTGTGCAATGGTGGCTGAGTCTTTAGGCAAGCTGACAGGCTGGGAATTCAGCAAGGCAAGTTGGTGTTGGAGTCTTCAGTCCGGACTGTGCAGGCAGCAGGTTGGAAGTTCGAACATGAGTTCTATGTTGCAGTCTTTGGGCTGAATTGCTTCTTGAGAAAACTTCTGACTTTGCTCTCAGTTGCCTTCAACTGACTGAACGAAGCCCACCCATATTATGGAGGATCATCCGTTTTACTCAAAGTCCACTGATGAAAGTAGTAATCACACCTACAAAAAGAAAAAGAAAATGCTTTCACAGCAACATCTACACTGATGTTTGAACAATGAGGCACGTGGCCTAACCAAGTTGCCACATAAAATTAACATTATACTAGTGTTTTATTTTTGTTTTGTTTTGTTTTGCCAGAGGGTGGTTCTTTCACCAGAGAGAAAGAGATAAAAAGAGAGGGAGAGTGAGAAAGCACGCGTCCCGGCTCCTAGGGCGTAGTCACACTGCAGTACTTTCTCCTCCCTCTCTCTCTCTTTTCGGGGTATTTGAGCACGCCTACACGCACACCCAATGTGTTGGCAAGCCACTGGGTCTAGGACTCAAACCACGTGGTTGGCTATGTAGCATCCAGCCACCCTACCCACCATGCTACCCTGGCCCTGTTTGCTTTTCTTGTTATTCTATTCATGTAGAATTTTACAAAGTCTCCTTCAAGTTTACTATGTATGTGTAAACACTTTTCCTAAACTATGAGATGATAGTTTCTCAGTAGAAACATTAGTTTGTATCAATAAATAGCATAGTTCCTATTTCTTGTTGTGTATTACAAAGGAGAAGAGATTATTTATGATTATTATTTGTTACAAAGAGGAAAAGATAAGGCTTTACTTCCATTTTGTCATAGTTTATCAATCATTTTTGGATTCAATACCAGAAATGGTTTTCAGTTTGGAATTCACAGAGTGAGTGAAAACAAAAAACACTTTTAACTCACATTTCCCAAATGTAATAGGGCGCGTGCGCTTGCCAGACAGACAGAGAGTGACATAGAGACAGAAAGCGAGAAATCACCCCCCAGGGGGGATGGTCACGCCGCAATCCCTTCTCCTCCATTCTCCTCTCGGGATCTTGGGCACGCACGCACACGCGCCCGGCGTGAGTTGTAAGCCACCGGGTCCGAGACGCGAACCACGGTCGACTACGTGGGAGTCCAGCAACATAGCCATTACGCTAACTGCTGGTTCCCCCAAATGTATCTTCTTGATGGGATACATTTCAACTTTGGCATAATGGCTATGTCGCTGGACTTCCATGTAGCCAACCACAGTTCAAGTCCCGGACCTGGTGACTTAAACTCATGCCAGGAGCATGTGCATGCATGCCCAAGATCCCAAGAGGAGAATGGAGGAGAAGGGATTGCAGTGTGGCCATCCCCCCTGGGGGGAGATTTCTCACTTTCTGTCTCTGTCTCTCTCTGTCTTTCTGGTGAGCGCACGTGCCCTATCACAAAAGCCTCTAAAATAAAAAAAAAGTCTCTTGATCACTTAAATAAGAACCACTTTGCTTATATAATCCCAAACAGGTTAGAAAGTTTATTATTTTACTTACTGAAAGATTATTCAGCCAAAAGCTTGACTGTTCCCACGTGATTTAAAATTTAACGGAGGATGCTCAGTGCTTCCTACTCTGGGTAGAGGTGGAATCCGCCCACACTGTCAGTGCTGTGACGGAGCTGTCCTTCCCGGGGAACCCAGTCCACATGCGGCACCCCGCGGCCTTGCAGCCTTGCAGCTGCAGCTGACACCAGCGCGACAAGCCTGCCTGGTTCTCCTCCCGGACGCACCCTGGTGGCTGCCCTGCTCCAAGGCTTCCCTCAAGGATTCCTTACAACCGTCCACCTGCACTGGCCTCCTCAGTCACTGGCAGTTTTCCAACCAGGAACTAGCTGGGAATTCTCTAAGCCAGCAATTCTCAAAATGTGGCCCAATCTGCATCACCTGGGAACTGTTAGAAATGACAGGCCCCATTTCACACCTAGAGAATCAGAACTTTGCCCTGGTCCAGAAGCTTGCATATTGAACAGCCCTGCGGGGACCAGCAGGTGGCGTGGTAGTTAAGGCAGCTGAATCCCACACACCCAACTGAGCAGTTCAAGTCCTGGACCCAGCGGCTTATAAAAATCAGTCTAGGTGTTTGAGTGTGCATGCCCGGAATTCAAAGAGGAGAATGGAAGAGAAGGGTTTGCCATGGTCTTCTCATCTCTGGAGGGGTAATTTCTCTCTCCTTCTCTCTGGAGAACACATGCACCTAGCAAAACTTAAAAAAGAAAACAGAAGAACCTACAGGTGACCCTGCTGTGTGTTGGAATTTGAGACCTGCTCTGAGCCACAGGCATGGCACACATCCATTTCAAAGCTCTGAGTGATGTCCAAAACTGTCAACAACTTCCTCACAGTCTTCATGACTATTTTAGGACTGGTCTCAGTTCTGAGGAAGACAGTAAAGACTGCACAATTCCCAGCGATAGTTGTACGTGAACAATGAACAGGGCTTTTCAATTTTTTCAGGGCTTTCTTTTCTTTTCTTTTCTTTTCTTTTTTTTTCTGTTACTTGCTACTAATTTCTCTTGAAGTGTTTTGGCTATACACTTAAAAAATTAGTTCAACAGGAATAATAATGCTTTTGCTAAACTGTGTTCCTTAGTACATTATTCTCACTCATACCCTACTGAGCAAGCTGCTTCCCCCAGCCTGAGTCTCTAAGCCCCAAACTTGACCCTGGATATTCTAATATCTTGACATGAATATGCCTTTGTCAGTATCCTGATGTGGAAAACCCAAACTTTCAGACAGATGTAGATGCTTGTAAAAACCACCACAAGGCATAGGATTAGTTTACCTGCAACTGGAAGTAGCCACAGAGCGTACTTGAACTTTTCGAGAAGTCTGTCTCTGTGAGATTTTCTTTTAGTGTGATTTCTGGTTTATACATAGTCATTGTATATCGTTGTGGGGTACAGTATGGTTTTTCAAAACATACAGTGCACAATAACCAGATACATAATGTAGACACATACATCTTGTTTGATACTGAATAGCACATTTTGTCATGCACATTTGATAGTACTTCTACTAGGTTTATTTTTTTGAGGGGGAGACGTATATATTGAATTGTCAACAATATTTTTTACTCTGCTATGAAGCACCATTACTCTCTCTCCTATGCCATCAAGTCCTTCAGTTTCTACCGTAGTGTGCAGACATTTGGTACTTGTTAAGTGGGGACATACAGTGCTTATCTTTCATGGCCTGACTTAATCCTCTTAGCATTATAGCTTTTTAAGTTTGTCCACCTTGTGTCAAATGACAGGATCTGATTGCTCTTTATGGCTGAGTAGTTTTCCATCCTGTATATGTGCCATTATTTGCTTAATCTTGTAATCAGTTTTGGGGGACTTTAAGTTGATTCCATGTCACAGGTATTGTGACTAATGCTGTGATAAACATGGATGTGCATGAGACCAGCAGATGGCATAATGGTTACATTTTGGATTCCCACATAGTTGGCCATGGTTCAAATCCCAGACCTGGTGACTTAAAACTCATGCTGGACATGTGTGCATATGTGCCCAAAATCATGAAAGGAGAATAGAGAAGGGATTGCAGTGTGACCATCCCCCTGGGGGGGGGGGGGGAGTGTGATTTCTTGCTTTCTGTCTTTTTGTCTCACCAGCGAGTGCAAACACCCTATAGCAAAAATCTCTCTCTAAAAAACAAAACCATGGATGTGCACATATCTTCTGAGTGAGTGATTTCCTGTCCTCTGGATAAATATTTCTGTGAGAGATTAGGCCTTCCAAGACAGAAGTGTGTATTTTACATGTTGGTAAAACTTTGGTGGATGAATTAATTGGGGGGGTGCATAACTTAGGCAAGATTGTTACTGAGTTTGAGAGAACTTTGAAACATATGAAGTTTATAACAAGAACAAAACAACAATAGACACCATAAAATTTTAACATTTTGAGAAATCAGCTAGTCAAATACCCTGGTTTTATAGGACAATAAATTGGGAGCAGCAATTCATATCCATTGAGCCTATTAAAGAAAAAACAACCATAATAAAAATAGTAGCAACAAAAAGTAAGCAAGACCATATGAAAAGTAAAGTTGGAAAACAAAGCTGAGGATGCAGCCGGGCCTTGGTGCCTAGCATGTTCTTCACCAGAGAAGTAATGGCTTTCTCCTGAGCTCGTGCAGGTATCTTTCCCAGGTCTCCTCACCACAGGGCCTTCCCTGGCCCCGTTTCTAACTCTAACACCCTGCCCACCTCAACTGCCTGATTTTATCTTACTCAACTGCTTATTTTCTGTCTCCTAATGAGTAAAAAAGAGATTTTATATTTGGTTCATTGCTCTAACCCCCTGTTCTCCACACATAGTAGACATTCAATCAGTTTGTGAAATGGAAGTATGAAAGAAAGAAAAAAAGGAATGAATGCAAACCTTTGAGTCATGAGTAACCCACCTCATAGGATATTTAATTGTTATAGGCTTCCTGTACCAATAATCCCTAACTCAGAGAGAATCATAATCTCTTTGTAGTATTGGTAAATAACTAGGGAGTGTTTCTTTCAGGGGAAAAAAAACACACATGCGCAAATAAATTAGAGTTGCAATTTTAAGAGTTCAACAACTAAGGGCCCTGGGTTAAGAAATGTAATTTATGTAATTTCCGTTTACTGATTCAGGTTTGTAAAAATGAACTTTTAAGTCAGAAATAATCTCATATTCTTAAAAAGTTTTCTGGAGATGAGACCCATCAACTCTCTTTTTCCAAGTGGCTAATGCATCTCTACCCTATGTCATGCGTGAAATCAAGTGTGATTTTAAAATAGCATGAGAATATTAACAGAATATCTAAAATACTCCACTGTAACGGTTCTTAGAAGTGTACCCTCTGAAAGAAAAACGGTAAAGTACAGCTAGAGGACTGAGTGAGCAACAGGCCGTATTTTGTGAGCTCTTGTTATTTGCAAAGTACCTTGCTAACTACTTCATGTTATTGTCTTATTCTTATAAATATTCAGAAGCCAGAAAAGTCATACATTGTACCTTCTTCAGCATGATCAGAGGCTACTTACTGCATCATTTGAATACATCCACCCATTTGTATAACTGGTTTTAACTTTGAAAATTGTTCTTATATACATTATCTAATTGCCTTTTAATCTACAGCAACTCTGTGACAAAGGTAGTTTGATATGTAAAGTTCCTATTTGACAAGCAAGAGTTAATTAACTCATTATCAACCTTTCCACACTTACTGCGCTCCTCCTCGTAGAAAATGTCCTGTCTTGTTGCCAAACACGTTTATCATATATAAAGCACTTCTAGTATGAAAATCAAATCAGTAGACATGTTTGGCTTAGTTGCTTGGTTACAAACATTTAACATAAAAGAAATGAAGTAAACAAAAGTAAAACCATAGATGTTTATGACAATTACTGATTTCTGTGGAGTTCTTTGATTTCTACACACACATTATAAAGATTATTTATTGTTACTCTGTGATTTCGAGAACCAAGGATGCTGAAGCTTACAGGATGTTAGCACCCTGGTAGCTTAACTTCCCGGACCTGGGTGTGGAGCGGTGGCATGTCACAACAGGTCACCCTTCAAGACCCTCTAGCTTATCTCCACATGTGACTGAGGTCTGCAGATATGTGAAGCAGACTCCTCTGAACTGAACACATAGGAGTCAAAAATCACCCTCCGGTCTTCATAAAAAGAGGTACTTGTAAAGAATCGGGAGATGCTGGAGATAGTGTGGGAAGAGGGTGGGAGAGGGGAGGAGGAAGAAAGGCATCAAGGAGAAATAGAGAGGCAAGACATCTACGGGACACGGAAAAGAACGGTTATCTTTCAATGGTAATGTGCGTGGTATCTTCATCTGGACTGGTGTGCAATGTGTTCATGTCGGGTAAACTCACTTTACAAGCTGTGGTGATATATAGTGATTGAATTATAAAATTAAAATTCGAAGTCAGGGGAGACTGAGACAGGAAGAGCGTGAGCTTGTAGACAGGTGGACAATATAGCAAAATCCTGTCTAAAGAAGCTGGGCACAGCGCCTGTAGTCCTAGCTACTTAGGAAGCCAGGGCAGCCGGCAGTTGGCATAATGGCTATGTCACTGGACTCCCACATAGTCGACCACAGTTCAAGTCCTGGACCCGGTGGCTTAAACTCATGCTGGGTGCATGTGCGTGTGTGCCCAAGATCCCGAGAGGAGAATGGAGGAGAAGGGATTGCAGTGTGGCCATCCCCCCAAGGGATGATTTCTCACTTTCTGTCTCTCTCTCTGGTGAACACATGTACCCTATAGCAAAAACCTCTCCAAAAAAAAAAAAAAAGACCCCATTGGTAGTGCTATCTCTCTGTCTCTCTTTCTCTCTCTCTCATTCATGAAAGAAATAATATTTTTTTAAAAAGGAAAAGGAAAAAGAATAAATGCTCACTGAGTATTGATTTGCTTGATTGGTATACGTACTTGGTTGTTTCTGTAGTACGTAATACCATTGGCTACATTAAGGACCATATCTCCGTTCTGTAGCAGTAGTTGCTGTGTGATTTGTTTTCCTTTTCAAATGAAACCCATGAGCGAGCCCCAGTGGACGGCCTGACCTTCAGATCTGAGTTCGGTTAGTGTGGCAGCTGCAGACGAAGCACATTCCCCGTTTAACTAAAATAATGTATTTTTTAAACCATGCCGTCGTTGCTCTAACTTATTTTTGACCATTTCTAACATGTATTATCTCACTTCATTTCCTCACAAGCCTGTGATTGAATGGATGGTCATCCCGTTTCCATGAGGTGGATTCAGGGCAGGCTGGCCAAGTGACTCATCTAGGTCCAAAGCAAGTTGGGCAAAACTGCGACCAGTCCAGTTTCTTTCAGTCACATCAAACCACATGCAAAAGCAACGTCAAGGCAACTCTGAGGAAAACCGTCCGTATTAATGAGATACTCAGTTCTAGCTCTACTGTTTGCCACGTAACTTTGACGTGTCTACTCAACATATGAGACGGAATCAGTAAATATTGGTTGAATAAAAGAATAAATGAGTAGAGCCTAATAGGTCAAAATTGTATATACACTTAATATTATGAAAATATATCGCTTTTTGTACAGTGCGTATCATTAGCAGTATAAAGAATAGAACTCACTTTTTGACGCTAAGGAATCTCGATTAACTCAACACTATACTAATATTTTTCTTTGTTGCCCTGACCTTACCTGTTAAATGTCAGCAATATCACACTTTCTAGTCTTTTTTGGCCAAAATGAATGGGAATAGTGCTCTGTAGATAAAATTATGTATGTACATATTATAACATATATGTTATCTTGGAGATCCAGATTTCTTAATTTTGTCTTACCTTCCTAAATTCTCTGACATACACACAGTACAATGAGCAATGAATAAGCATTAGAATGTGTTTCCTTATTTGTGTTCATCTTTTTACAATTTGTGATGCTAACAGGATTATCAAATCAAATCAAGGCATTAAAAACAATTACAAAATACAAATTTCCTAGAATATGTTGTTACCCTGTACCATGACCTTTGAAAATATTGGACCCATTAATTTATGTAACTATGAGTACATTCAGCCTTAACTGCAAATTAGGTAATTCATTATTCTGAAATGAGGCAGATAAGGAATAATTAAATTTTAAAATATTCTTAATTGAGTCAGAAACATGTTTACTTGAACACAGAAACCATGTTGGCAATATGTAATGTCCGTTATGGAAATAATACTCACATTCTATACATGCCTGTAGAGACCGTCTTTTACGTGCTGCGTGGTCGAGATTTTAGTTTGGCAGAACTGTAAAGAAATGAAAGGCTCTTGCAATATTCTGAAATTCAGTCCTAAACTAAAGATATTGTCAAGCAAGTATGTGAACAACTTCCAGTTCTATTCCCGCTTTTTCCTCTACGAGGAAAGTTACTCTTTTCCCTCTTTCTTTGGGTGGAGACAATTGATTTTGCTTTTGTTTTGTTTATATTTTTCATCTTCTCTCCTTTAGCTAACTGTTAGTATATCATTTGTTTCTACTTAGTTGTTTTGTATCTTGAATATTAGAAAAAGATGACCGAGTTGATACTAGTCTTAATACCAGGATTCTGTGTTCCTGAGGTATCATTAATGTCACATTGCAGTAACATCAGTTTAGATTTGTGTGGCATATTCCACAACGTTTTAAGTTATTTTACATTAATCATCGCCACAATCCTGCAAGCACTATTATATTTTTGTTTTATAGATACAGAAGATGAGACTGAAGCCCAGAGCATGTAGCAAGAACATGATAGCGCTTGTTTTCAAACGTAATCTTCTGATCATTCCAGTTCTTTTTCCACTGCACAATGGATCCCATGATAAAACAAATGGTTTGGCTGTGTGAGCCAACACAATTGCTTAATCTTGGTTGCTTTATTTCTGTAAGGTCTCAGTAGCTATAAGCTTAGTGGTAAAGCATAAGCTAACCTTATAAACTGAGAAAAATAGTGCTGCTCTTTTTCAGGGTTAAAAAAACCTTCCTCTGGAATTGTTACTTTTCCTAGTCTGGAATATTAATATAGTTTTCCAAATATCATAACATATACCAACACATCATCATGCCCATCATTGTAATTCTATCTTCATTCTCATTTATAACCCACATTACTTCATGGGCAAACGACTTCACTTTAGGACTGGCTATAAGGTAGAAAAACAAACCTATTGAAGGTTTTGCTTCTTCAGATTTTAGCAAATAATGAAGTACTCTTTATAGAGTAATGGTCTCTAGTTCCCTCTAGAAGGTCTAGAAGGAAAATAATTCACTTTGTTCTAGTTTCCTAAGGAAGATGAGCCTTTGGAAATAGGAATTCTTTCCAAGTTTTTATAAAGAATTTGAATATCATGTCTTGTGTCAGTTAAAATTAAAGTACAATATGTAATAAATTGTACTTCCATACATGAAAATAAAGATTTTTATAATTTGTAAAACATTTATGAAAATATATTTTCTCATCAAAACTCAGGTGGTTTTGAAATGTGTAGAGTCATATTTGTGCCTGTGTGAGTGTAGGTCAATGAACACTGGCTGGTTAATCTGCTTCCTTAGAGAGTCACGTGCCTGTGGCAGGCTCTCTACGGCATGGGAAAATGAGCTGGTCTTCAGGGTCTGTGAATGGGAGAGCCAGATTTGGTTTAAAGTTTTGAGTGTTTTCTACAAGTAAGCCATTTGATATATGTCTTGCTATACTTTGGGGGGGTGGGGAGGCCTGTTCCTATGAAGAGCCAGGTTTCAGTCAGCTTGGTCAAGGATAACTTTACTATGAGGAAGAAAGGATACTGGTGTCATGTATGTTTTGAGAGACTTCCACCAAAGATTAGACAACCTTCCCTTAATGGTCTTCTACCCTAATCAGAAAGTCTCATGCCTTGAAAGTAAACATGAACTGTTTCAGAAACGTTTCCTTGTGGGCTCAGTTTGTTTACCACAGAGAAAAATGTTGATCAACATGCTCTTGGTTTTCATAGCCTATGAATCCAATTTCTTTTCTATTCTTCCTTTTTTACAGCTTATTATTTACATTTAATCATTGTACATCTTTGTGCGGTATAATATGATTTTTCAAAGCACGCATGTAGCGTGTGATAATCAAATCAAATCTTCAATATCTTTGTTGTACACCTTCAATTTACATGGTCCTGGTTTTTTGGGTGGGGTAGATAAAAATCGATCATGTGATATGATTAGCAGCGCCCTTCTCTTACGCAGTTCTGGTATACAAGTCCATAATCTGTTCATATGTATTCCGGGTCTGTTAGTCGCTTTTTCCTGAGCCCCTTTCCCCAGCTCCCCACTCACTACCCCCAGAGTCTCTGGTCTCTAAGTTACCTGTCTACTGCTATGCCTTCAAGTCTTCCTGTTTCCGTCATAGAGCAAGACATTCAGTCTAAGTTAGGCAGGGCCAGTGTTCGTCTTTCAGAATCTGGCTCATTTCACTTGGCTTTATATCTTCTCGATTCACCTACTTCATGTTGAATGACAGGATCTCACTATTCTTTATGGCTGAATACTATCCCATTGTGTGTCTGAACCACACTTTCTTAATCCAGTCATCAGTTCTGGGGCATCTAGATTAATTCCATGCCCCTATCTTTAACTCCACTGCAGTTTAAGCAGATTCTATATCCATTTGCCTGATTTGCTCCAATCATACTCGCTGCAAGTCTTCATGCTTCTTTGCTATTCCTCCTTCCAGAGGTTTCCAAGGTGTCGAAGGTCCCAAGACACTATCTCCGATGACTATTTCTTTCATCTCTGTACTCTTAGGATGGATTTAAAACTACCCTGTGGACTGATGAGTCTGAAAAGTATGTTAGCTGCTTGGACCTCTCCCCTAAAACCAGCCTCCTCTTCTTCAGCTTAGCACAGTGATGACCAGCAAAGGCCCTTGAGCCAGGATTTCTGTGGGCTCCTTCAGATTGTGCCATTCTTTATAACGTTGGCCGTTGTAACGGCATTCCCCACTTCTAGCCAAACTTGAGAGACATAAATTAGTTACTGAACCTGAAAGTGCTTAGAACAGTGCCTGAACACAGTAGACACTGATAAATCATAACTGTAGGTATAACTTAATGTTCCCACGTGGTCCTCTAACAATAGTCTCATGTCTAACATGACAAACATAACCCTACATAACTGGTTTCTTCTCCCACACGCACCGTTTCCAGCCAGTATCCTAGGTCAAACACCCAGAAACTATGGGCTCTTCTCTCCAAATGACCCTTCCAAACCCTGTGTCAGGAAGTTCTGCCCACTTTACCTATACAATATCTCCTGGTATTTCCCCCTTTCTTTCATCTTGATCAGAGGAGACTGGTGTTCGTCTCTCACTAACCACATTGAAGCCACCAATGTTCCTTAGTGACACAGCTGATCACCTGCCTTCTCTCCTATTCCCACGGTCTAGCCTCTCTCTAAGCATTATTCTATCAAGATAACTCTTCCTTCTGAAACCCGTCCAGCAGCTTCCCAGGCAACCAGCACAACCCTCCAGGGCTCTCAGAGCTGGCCTGTGTCTTGCCCTTGGTCTCTGTTCCCTCTACGCTCCACCTCTTTCATTACATGGTTGTGACTCTAGGATTGTCTCTGTCTTTCGAGCACACCCAGCTGCTTTCCATGCCAAGGGCTCTGCATTGTTTCTGCCACTCTTCCCCATCTGTGCAGGACTGTCTCCCTCTTGTTATTCAGTTTGCAACTCAAATGCCGCATCCCTGGCTACCTCGGCGAAGGCCCTTCCCACCCCTCGCCAAGCCTCCCTCACCGCACCATTCAGCCTTATTTTGCCTTCCACCTGCCATCTGTCTGAATATGACATCCTCTTCTTTGCTTTCCATGTGTTTATCTATTGCCTACTGGATACTTAGCTTTATGAGATCAGGGGCTTTACCAGTTCTGCCCATTCCTGTGTCCCCAGTGTTGGAACGGTGCCCAGCACACAGAGAAGACACTCGGAAGTATCCTGATGGGGTCCGGCTAGAATTCCAAGATCACGTAACGAGTTTCCTACTGTAGTGCCGTGCCTAAAAAAATGAAGTTTGTGGCTATGGCAAATTGATGTGAGCTACAGGAGGAGAATGAGTCATTCTGAACCCCGTAGGCACTCTGGTTGAGTTTGCGTAACTGTGGACTTTGTTTTATGTGGTCTAAATAAAGCCACAGTTTTAGATGGGTGGAGTCAGGCAGCGAGAAGGTGTAAGGAGTGGCAGAGCCACTTCCCTCTGCAGCATGAAATCTCCCATCTGAGCAGTCTGAGTCTTCTTTGAGCAATTTCATTTGCATTTCAAAGAAAAACATATATAGCATAGATAGGAAATGGATATTTTGCGAGAATTTATTTGTGCGTGTATAATACTAAGAGAAAATAAAGAAGTTTTCACATTCCTATACGTAATAATAGGTGCTGTATGAAAAATGCTCTAATGTTCTGTTTAGTTCAGTGAACTAAAAAGCTTAGTTCAGTTTGTTATTTTTCTAAAATCCCAGTGATGCAGAGATTCTACAAAGAGCATTTAATTACTTCTTCTGCCTTTAGCAGGGGAAAAGCAAAGATCTAATTTTTTTAAACTTCTGGGCAGGAGGTTACAGAAAACATAACATTTAAACATATTGTTCCAAGTAAACGATCTTAACTCTCTAAAATATCAATTAACTTGGGTTAATTGGTGGGTTAATCAAGTAACCCATAATTTACTTCTCACAGAAAAGACAAACCCAAGAAAATCAGCCTACAGGTATGTATTTAAAGTTTCCAGCAGCTTCCAGCACACACGAGGCATACTCTCTTCATTCTCTGACCTGCAGGGATGCTGCATGAACTGGGGGGGGGGGGGGGGGGGGGGCACAGTTCAGATGATGAAGAGTCAGGAGCACTGCAAGAACCCGAGTCTGTAAAGACTGCATTGTGTTCATTATGCTTTATTTGCTAGGGCAGGAAAATATGCTAACCAACTTTACAACAATTTCCAAGAACAGTTGAAATACTTTCTTTTTCTTTTTAAAGCAGCATGAAGGAAAAAATGCAACTTACATTCCATTTCCAAAATATTCTGGTCAATCAAGATTTTACAATGTGTGATTTACACGTTATTAAAACTGCTGAAACTAATTTATCGGTTAAAAAATTGTTGTTGTTTTATGGAAGCTGAAGTCAACCTAACATGGCTTGAGTCTTAATGTTTAGAAGTTATATACATTGCCCTGTGGTCACATTCTCAATGTGTTATGTCAAGAAGCAGACTAGCAAAAGGGAACCAGGCACAGAGGGGATAATATTAAAGCCACTTAAAACAAGATGCAAGGGCTGACTGAGTGCCAATATCAATATTTTATTCTTCTTGGTATGTAAAAATATTTTTGCTTCAGAAATCTTAGAAATTTCAGAAAATAGAAGTATTTTTAAACAGAAATTAGATCCTGAGTTTCAAACTTTATGTTAAGTATTTTGTTTTGGACTTTTGGTTTTTTTGTTGTTTTGGGTCATTTGCAGGTTTCTTTTGATGTTACTAACTGCATCATTTCTTAGAACAAAGGCATTTTTATTTGAAGCATTGTAACTGAATTCATCAAAAAATCAGGCATAGAGTCTTTCCGCTTCTTGATCCTCCTCAAAAATAATTGTTTTAACAAAATAATATATACAAAGGAGTCTTCAAAAATTCATGGAAAATGTGTACTATGGAAAAATATGCATGTATTTCAAATACTTTTTGCACCAAAATAAAGTTGTGCTTAATTCTACTTTCCATGCATTTTTTGAAATCCCCTGGTAGTCTCGAACACCATCCTCTTTTGGAAGATGTTTGTTTGTTGAGAGAGTATTGCTATAGGGTGCATGCATTCATTGGTGAAACAGAGAGACAGAAAGTAAGAAATTACAGAAAGTAATTTCTGAAAGAAATTACAGAAATCACCCCCAGGGGTGATGGCCATACTGCAACCCCTTCTCCTCTACTATCTTCTTGGGATTTGGGGCATGCACGCACATGTGCCTGGCATGAGTTTCAAGTTACTGGGTCCAGGACTAGAACTGCAGGTGACTATATGGAAGTCCAGTGACATAAGTATTATGCCATGTGATGATCACAGAAATCTTTACTTTTGCCCTTCGTTGGAGTATTGCCTTCTACTGATTAGATCTATTTAAATGTATTAGGGCTAGAATTTGTTTGCTATACATTTAGACCATAGCTTCACAGCCTCAGATCTCTAAGCATAAAAGAATCCTACAAATTAGAATTGCCGCTCAATACCATTCTCTCCATCAGTCATCATTTTCTGCTTTTGAAGTAAAGCAGAGTTTATCTTTTGTCACAGTATCCATCACTCATGAGGTCTTGGCTTTCTTGTTGAAAAGAGAACTTATTTTGCGATCATCAGTTAGCATAATGGCTATGTCGCTGGACTCCCACGTAGTCGACCGCGGTTCATGTCCTGGACCCGGTGGCTTAAACTCACTCTGGGTGCATGTGCATGCATGCCCAAGATCCTGAGAGGAGAATGGAGGAGAAGGGATTGCGGCGTGGCCATTTGGGGGGTTATTGGGGGGTAATTTCTAGCTTTCTCTTTCTCTGTCTCTCTCTGTCTTTCTGGCAAGCGCATGTGCCCTATAGCGAAAACCTCTCCAAAAAAAAAAAAGAAAAAGAAAAAAAAAGAGAAAAGAACTTATTTTTGTATTTTTGCTAAAAATTGTGACTCACAATTAAGGTCGACCCAGACGTGTTACTTGGGTGACCGTCTTTTGTTTATAAACAATGTAAGCTGAGACAAAAGCATGACCGTCCTCACCAGGACCAGAGGCGTCTCCTCACCAGGGTGGACTGTGAGACTCCTGAGCTTCGATGCAAACGGGCACTACCTGGACAGACAGGACACGACATGGAAAACCCAAGGCCGCCAATCTGACACAAAATAACAAACATTTAAACTGTAATCGAAATTCGGGGCTTGTTTACACACCGTCCCTCCATGTGAGTTCCCAGCATGACCACTGTGAGAACCTGCGAGCTAGAAACCCGGGACAGCAGAAGTCAGGAGACCACCAAAACCGCCAGGAGCAAAGGAACCTGGCCCCGGGTCATAAGTAAGGAGTGAGCTTTTCCCCTCCTTCGAGGCTCGTTTTCAGTCTCCTTGGCGTAGTGCTTGCTTTACCTTTCATACTTTTCATATCTGCCCACTCCATTTCCGGTCACGTCCCACATAAAGTTTCCATCAACCACAAAGTGCTTATGCGATGGTGGTCCCCCGGGATTAGTGGAGCTGAAAACCCCCTGCCACCTCCTGAGGCCAGAGCCGTGGGCACAGTGACATGGTAGCCCAGCGCACAGCCACATGTCTGTGGTGATGTGGTTGGACACAGCCCACTGCACCGAGAACACAGCACACTCCACTACGTCTGCACACAGTGTTGACATGCTCACGGCCAGCTCCGTGGCCAGCTAGTGTAGTGGCTGTACTGCACTGCCATTATTTGAAGTCTATCCCTCTGTACCTAAAGCACACGTCGCTGTAAAACAGCAGGCTGGTTACAGCAGCCGCCGCTTCATTCCTCTTGGGTTGGCCCCATGTTGTCATCGCATTTCCCCTTCGCTTCATCCAGTCCATGCTGTTTTGTTCATCATGGCCCCTAGGCATATGAAACCACTACTACCATTGCCAGTAAGAGTTCACGTGAAGTGAGCGATATGCTGGTCTACGGGCTAACACAGCCTCGGTGTGTGCAGACCACTTACACTAACGGGTTGTGTAAGTTGTCTCTGTGCTGTTCATACAAGCATGAGATGGTCGTGGGCTCGTTTCCCAGACACTGCTAGTAAGTGACACACAGCTATACTTCAGCATATGTTCAAGTGAGAGACGGAAGCCTACCTGTGAGGGCGACCTGTTTCCAGGCACTCCTCTGTTAAAAAAAGGAAATTTTGAATCCTTGTGTTCAACCTGTTGTGCCATAGTCAAAAAAAAAAAAAAGTTAGACAAGCAAACAAAGCCAAAGTAAAAAGGAAGGCAGATGTATGTAATCCCAACCCCTGACCAGACAATCAACTTCCACCCCCCTCAACATGTCCATCTCGCACCATGATGGGGAGTGGGGCTTGAACTATGCAGATAGCACTGCGGCCATACAGTAGGAAGGACTCGGTCAACAAGGACGACAAGGGGGAAGGTAGTTGGTGGCTGGTTTGAGAATGTTGACCCATGTAATTATCTACAATTACTATCCACTCAGAGATCACAGATACACAACATTCTATTTAAAAAGGTGGAATGAAAGAAGAGGCAGAGTCAACAAACTTGTAGTCTATTTCAGTAAGGTAGACCTTTGGGTTCAGTTGAAGGTTCATGATTATTGTGATAAATATCTAATAATCAAAAAAATAAGCTACATGGTCTGATAAAGTTCCATCTTAGCCACATTTTGCTGGGTTCTATTGGTATCGTATGAGTGAACTGGGCAAAGATGAAAATTTGGCTTGTTTTTAAACCTTGGATAACAAAACAATATCTCTTTCTCAATTTCTATACAAATAAACAAAACTTGAACTTTAAATGTGGATTTTACATACTTGTGTATCTATCAATCCATAAGATTTACTTCCTAAATGAAAGATACTTCAGTGACATAAAAAAGATAAAAATATATATATACATAGCTCCTGTCCTAAGGATCTTAGAGTTTGTTTGGAAAAACAAGACATGACATTATAAGTGTATAATAATAATATGTAAACATATTTTAATAGTAGTATATGTCAGATAAATTATGCATCATCAGTGAAAAGGTTTTTAATTATAGAACAAATGAAGGATTAAAAAATCCCCCCAAAAAGCATCCCCAAAATTCAGTATAAAATTAGTTCTGAAATTCTTTCCTTTCCTCTAGGCCCTTTAAACCACAGTTTTTGTAAAAAGAATCTACACAGGAATTGAATTTACCATATATGAGTTGAGGTGGGTTGACCCAGTCTGGGGCTGACTGAGATCCCATTCATCCCAGGCTGGAGCCAAGGACAAAAATGTGTCCTAGTAACCCCTAGCACACACTCCAACCTTGGGCGAACTTTTCTTCACCCCAGTGATCTGTACCAATGTCATCATTTTCTATGGATATAAGTCTTGACATGAAAACACTGGAAAGTTCTGTGAGTCCAGCAGATAGTCAGAAACCAGAAAGGCATCCATGCTGGAGGAATCAGTCTGGGGATGAGGAATAAGGAGGTGTGTACTTGTTTGCCTCCCCTTCTAGACCATGCTGAGCAACTCCAAGGCATATCCTGATTCTTCTTTTCCCCAGGGCTGAGTTGCTTCTCACATATTGTTCAAAGAATGAACTGGATGAATCGATATCTCAGTCACAGGTTAAATGAACACAGTGGCTTCCTCTCCTCTCATTCATTCTTCATCTGGTTCTTACCTCCCTTTGATCACTGTGTTTCCATATCAGTCCTTGACGGTTTCTTCCATGACTCCATGTTGCTAGACCCAATGATCACATCTTCGTTCTCATCCTACTTGATCTCAGATTACTCCAGGCAACTGTCCATCTCATTTCAAAACATCCCTTCTTTAGCTTCTATGGCATCATGCCCTTCTTTGATATCATTTTCTTTTATGACATCAGTCTTCTGTGGCCTCACCGTGGTCTGTTTTTTTCTCTTTCTTCTCTGACTGATTCTCACTAGTTCCCTGGCTGGTTCACTGCACGACTTGACCCTTCAATGTGGCCACCTTGCTTCAGGCTGACTCCCTTCTCATGCCACATTTTAAAACTGTAAGTTCCCATCCTTCAGTTTCCATCAAATTCTGTTGTTGTTGTTATTTTATGCACATGATATTCTGTGAAAGGCAAAAACTACAGGCAATTAAAACAAATAAGTGATCTCAATCCAGACTTCTAATTTAACCTCAAGACCCTTGAAAACAGTGGTTTAAAAATCTCACAGTGGCCAGTAGTTGAGCTTGTCCAAAATCACATTCAGATCCTGCTACACCCAACTCACTGCACTTGCAGCCTTCTCCAGTCCGCATACGTACCCACCTGCTCAGTCTCTAGGGCAGGAATCGGCCTTCTTGGACAGCTGCCTCCTCCATACCTCCCAGTCAGTCATCTCTCAGTTCACTGCTGACTCTCCTCCAACCCAGAGCACAGGCATGACCGCTTCTCTAACCTCATCACCAGAATTACATTCCGAGCAGATGCCAATTCTGGTTTCTGAACTGTTATCTCCAGTCTCTGCCCTGCTCCCCTTCTTCCTAATCCATTCTCCTCAGAGCCAAAGTGATCTTTCTAAAAACATGCATTACATATGATCTTCTCTCTAGGTGATATTCTCTTTGTTTTTATTTAGTTTATGAGAGGGAGACAGAGAGAGGGACCCCGACACAATCTGTTGGATCACAATTTCCCTCCCCACCCCCAGCTTCTCAGCTAGCCAGGGCCATGGGCGTGTCCACAGGCACACACAGTGTGATCAGGATCCAAACTCAGGGCCTTCCTGTGCAGCTCCCTTGTCATGCACTAGCATCTTAGCACCCGTGCCCCCACGACAAGGCCAGAGCGATCTTCTAAAATCACAAATCACATTATTCATATACTTAGGACCCATGGGCAGATGCTCAGTACCTAACAGAAGTCGCAGAGCCCTGCAGGACCCTGTCACTGCCTAGTCTGTGGTACCGTCGCCTGCCACCCTTCCCATCGCTCTAGGCTAGCCCAGCCCCGAGACCCCATCCGCGTGAGTTCACTTCAGGACCCTTAACTACGCCGAGAGTCCTGCTCGTGTCTGTGCCATGCTGTCCTCCGTCTGGAACACTCTGCCCACACTGCCTAGTTAACTTAGGCATCAGGTACCATCTTTCTTCCTTGGGAAAGCTAGCCGACAGCACCCTCTCTCAGCCCCTCCTCCAAGCGCTTGACAGTGCCCACCTGCCATTCCCTTGGTTATTCCTCGAACACTGCCTGCCTCTCCACGCGGTGGCGGCACGAGCCAGAGACAGCATTTACTCTGCTCGTCTCTAGCAGCCCAGTGCCTGGTGCACAGAGAGCAGGGCCCACCTGTGAGTCTGTGAGTGGGTAAATGCAGTGGGGTAGGGAAAGGGAATACGCGTCAGCCTTTTAAAAGTAGGGACCAAAAGGTCAGCCAGCCAAAGTTGCACGTATTTGTAAGCACGGCAGTTTCCACCTCAGGCCTAGAAATGACCTTGGCCTGGTCAGACCCCACGGCTGGCCTCACTCTTCAGGGCCTGCTCCACACACCGAAAACTGCAGGTCACCTCCGTTTCTGCTCGGCAGTGACAGTCGCCTGGGGCGCAGCCATTTGCCACAGCACTCACCTAAACTGGACCCTGTTCTTCCCAGCGTGGTCCTGAGAGCAGAGCAACTGCATCTCCGGAAAGACTGAAGGAAGTAGAAATCCTGGAGCCCGGCATGGACCTACTGACCTACGCAGTCAGGGAACTCCAGGAGCAGGCCCTGCCGAGGACGCTAGTGCACACCGAGGTTGATCACTGCTTGAGCCAGCCCGGATGGAAGTGCCTGGGGGTGCCAGGTCGACCTTCTAAATACTCAGGCTCTTCTGGGTGGCCCAACGGAGGACAGACCCTGGGAGCCCACGTCGTTCGTCCACCTTAACTGGGCCCCAGCTGGAGTGGAGTATGCAGCAGGTGGCTTTTGAGTTGCAAGCGGCAAGATTACATGCACAATTACATGTGCGGCTTTGTAAGCCTTTAACGTTCCACTCCACCAGGCCTCAAACTCTCATGCAGACATCACCGATACTCACAGGGCTGTCTTCTAGGTGCAAGAGAGGCCTGCTTAACCGCCAATGCCTCCCTCCTGAACCAGCAGAGAAATAGGCATGTAGGTGCGGTTTCCTCTTTCTTAGCTCTTGTATTTCCTAATTCGTAATGCCCTCCTCCTTGCCGTGCAACGCTGTCTTTAATGTATACTGGGTGATGGGTCCATAGTGCCATTTTCTTAAGCTTGGAATACATGCAGGCACTACAGGTTTTAGAATTCGATGTGAGAAGACACCCTCTGCCTTAGGGCCCTCCCTTCCTGGCTTATTCAGCCACGCCCTTCACCCCTGACAGAGCCACAGTTCTTTGTCCATCAAATTACATCTCTATAGCATTGTCCAAAACTTTTCAGCAGCTGTTCAGCGAAGGAAGCACTGTTTACTGTGAACTGTGCCCTGACAGCCTGCTTTGTTGACGTCTCTATCTTCTGACCTAGCTTCAGAGTCCGCCCACTCACCAACTCCTCTTCTGTGGGAAAGCGGCACCCTGCTCCGAGGCCCGCCTGTAGACTCTTGTCGCGGAGCACGTGTGAGAGCTTGGGCACATAGCTGTGTTGTGCAACTTAGCACTGTGAGAAGCAAGAAAATATGCTCTTGTCTACGTACTTACTACGCAATCCCTTCTTGCCACACATAAAGTAACCCAACAGTCTTGCGAAGGGGCAGGCTTTGGTCTGAAAATCAAAGCTTGGTAGCCCTAGTTCTAAAGCCTTTTCAGGCTTTCAGAGTCTGGACAAGCATAGCAGCAAAACCCCAGCTTCTGAGATTTCCTTTTCATGTTCACTGTTTCTTCCAACTGTTTTATAAAATAATTGCCACAGGGCGCAGGATTCTAAAAGCAACGTTTTCGGTTATGATCCTCAACCCCAGTACCTTTGTTGTGTCTGTTTTGTTGTGGTTCATTTATAGCCTATGTAGTTTCAAGAAGCTCTCAACATTTTCTAACATTTGAATGTTTAAGCAAATGACTCATCCGGATTCTCTCATGGTGAGTAACCTTCACACGCGGCTCCAACGTGTTGTCCAAAGGCTATTCCACTCCAATAGTTGTCTTTGAATATAAACGACGGTGCAGCTGCAGTGACACACACGTAGCACCACCGCCTCGGAGCCTGGAAGCTGCTTGGAAGGCCCGAGTTCAGTTCTGGGGTCGACCTGAACACTCCAGCCATGTATGTACACACCTGTAACCCAAGCTAATCGGAGGCTGGAGCAGGAAGACTGTAACACAGTCAGGGTCTGTCAAAGGGCCTCTCTCTGTCTCTCTCTTTTTTTTTTTTTTTTTTTGGAGAGGTTTTCGCTATAGGCGCTTGCCAGACAGACAGAGAGAGACATAGAGACAGAAAGCGAGAAATCACCCCCAGGGGGAATGGTCACACCACAATCCCTTCTCCTCCATTCTCCTCTTGGGATCTTGGGCACGCACGCACACGCGCCCGGCGTGAGTTTTAAGCCACCGGGTCCGGGACGCAAACAGCGGTCGACTACGTGGGAGTCCAGCGACATAGCCATTACGCTAACTGCTGGTTCCCTCTCTGTCTCTCTTATAAAGGAGATATACAGGGGACAGCAGGTGGTATAGTCAATCGCAGTTTGGGAGACTATCCTCTGTGATTTGGAGGTCTTCTTCAAGAAGCTTTGCCTACTCTAAGGTCGCCAAGAGTGTGTTTTCCACCAGTAGTTTCATAGTTTGAGGTTTTATGTTTAGACCGTCAATCCATTTTGAGTTTATTGTCGTTGGTGTGAGAGATCAGGGCCCAGTTTCATTCTTCTACAAGTGGATATCCAGTTCTCCCAGCACCATTTGATTAAAAAATTTTCTTTTCCTCACTACATTATCTTGCACCCTTTGTCAAGTATCAGCTGGCTGTATGTTTTGGGGTTTATTTGGGGGTTCTCAATTTTGTTCCATTGGTCTGTCTGTCTGTTTTTGTGCCATTACCCTGCTGTTTTAATTATCATGGCTTTGTAATATGATTTGAGGTTGGAAGTGAGAGGCTTCCTACTTTATGCTTCCTGCACAGTATCGCTTTGGTGATTCAGGGCCTTTTATGATTCCAGACAAATTTTGCGATTGTTTTCTCTTTTCTGTGAGGAATCTCTCTGATAGTTCATTAGGATTGCATTAAATTTGTAGATTAACTTGGGTAGGATTGACATCTTGATTATAGTAATTCTTCCAATCCAGAGACATGGGATGTTTTTCCACTTTTTGTATCATTTTTAATTTCCTTTTCAAGTGTTTCATAGTTTTCCTTGTAGAGATTTTTGACTTTGTGGTTATTGTAAATGGGATTTCTTTCTTCAATTCCGTCTGTCCATTGTTGGTGTATAAAACTGCTAGAGAGTTTTGTATGTTGATTTTGTATCCTGCCACTTTACCATATTTATCACTTCCAGAAGGTCTTTTTGTGTATTCTTTTGGATTTTTTTATGCATAGCATCATATCATCTGCAAATAGAGATAATTTCACTTCTTATTTGAATGCCTTTTATTTGACTGTCAAGTCTAATAGCATTGGTTAGAACCTCCAATACTGTGTTAAAAAGAGTGGAGAAAGTGAGCAAGTGAGCAGCCTTGTCTTGTTCTGGTTTTCAGTATGATGTTAGTTATGGGCTTGTCATAGATGGCTTTTATTGTGTTGAGGAAAGTCTCCTCTATGCAAATTTTGCTGAGTCTTAATCATGAAAGAATATAGTATTTTATCAAATGCTTTTTCTGCATTGAGTGATATGGTCATATGGTATTTAGCATTCTTTTTAATAATGTGGTGTATTATATTTATTGTTTTGCATATGTTGATCTATCCTTGCATCCCTGGAATAAAGCCTACTAGGTCATGGCTTTATTTTTCCTAAAGAATTATTGTATTTAATTTTATTTATTGTCATTATTTTCTTTTATTTTATTTCATTTTATTTTGAAGTTGACCAGAGAGAGACAGAGAAAGAGAAGGAAAGTGAGAAAGCAAGCTACCAGGTCCAGGACGCAAACCGTGGTCCGCCATGTGGAAGTCCAGCTGCCTTTGCCACCACACCACCTGCTGGACCCTATGGTGTTTAAGCTTTTTAATATGTTGTTGAATATGATTTGCCAGTATCTTGTTGAACATTTTCCCATCCATATTCACCAGGGATATGGGCCTGAAGTTTTGTGTTTTTTGTCATGTCCTTGTCTGGTTTTGGAATTAAGATGATGGCTGCTTCATAGAATGAATTCAGGAGGGCTCCTTCCTTTTGAGTTTTTAGAAATAGTTTAAGGAGAATTGGGGTTAGTTCTTCTTTAAAAGTTTTGTAGATTTCAGAAATAAAGCCATCGGGACCTGGAATCTTCCATTCTGGGAGACTGTTCATTACTGATTCAATCTCATTGCTAATCATGGGTCCATTCAGACGTTCTGTTTCCTCCTGGTCCAATCCTGGTGAATTATACATTCCAGAAGTGTGTCCATCTCCTCTAGGTTTTCTTGTTTGTTGGTGTATAGTTGCTCATAGTAATCTGTGATGATGTTTTGTATTTTTGTTATGTCTGTTGTAATAATGCCTGTCTCCTTGCTGATTTCATTTTTCTGGTTCCTTTCTCTGTTCTTCTTGATTAATCTAGCTAATGTCGTGTTAATTTTCTTTATCTTCTCAAAGAAGCAGCTTTTGAGTTCATTTATTTTCTGTATAGTTCTTTTATTCTCTATTTATTTCAGCTCAAATCTTTATTATTTCTTTTCTTATGGAATTTTTTTGGGCTTTTTATTGTTGTTTTTCCCAGCTCCCTGAGTTGTGTCATTGGGTTGTTTATTTGCCACCTTTCTGCTTTTTTCTTGTGGACACTAATCGCTATGAACTTCCCTCTTAGGACTGCTTTTGCTGTGTCCCAAGGTTATAAACACTTGTTTGTTATCATTGGTTTCTATGAACCTTTTGATTTCAGTCTTAGTTTCTTCTATAGTTATAAAGTCAATCAAGAGTAGGCTTAGTTTCCACGTGTTTGTGTATTTTTGAGGGCTCTTTCGATAGTTGATTTCAAGTTTGATTCCATCATGGTCAGAAAAGATGCTAGATATAGTTCCTATGCATTTGAATTTGTAAAGGCTTGTTTTGTGCCCTATCATGTGGCCAGTCTTCAAAATGTTCCATGTGGGGTCAGAAAAATGTCTATTTTGTGGTAGTTGGGTGAAATACTCTGTAGATGCCTGTCAAGTCCATTCATGCATGGCATCATTTAGATCTTGTATCTCTGTTTATATTTTGTCTAGAGGAGCTGTCCAGAGGAGTGTTCAGATTTCCTACAATTATCGTGTTACAGTCTATCTCTCCCTTGAGATCTAACAGTCTCTGATGTATTTAGGCGCTCCAGTGCTAGGAGCATATTTACAAGTGTTCTATCTTCTCAGTGAACAAGTCCTTTTAGTACTGTATAATGCGCTTCTTTGTCTCTTCTTACATCTTTCATCTTAAATTTTATTTTGTCAGATATCTCTATTGCAATTGCAGCCTCTTTTTTTGGTTACCATTTGCATGGAATATCTTTTTCCAGTCCTTCACTTTCAGTCCTGTATGTCCTTATCAGTGAGGCGTGTTTCTTGTAAGCAACGTATAGCTGGCTTCTTTTTTTGTATCCTTTCAGCCAGTCTGTGTCTTTTAATAGGAGATTTTAATTCATTAGCATTCTACTGATATTTGCAGACTTATCCTTGCCATTTTGTTAGCTGTTTTCTCAGTTGTTTTTTGAACTCTTGTTTCTATTTGCCTCTCTTTAATTATCCTGATAACAACACTCCCCTCAGTACTTCCTGTAGAACTGGTCTAATATTGGTGAATCCTTTTAGTTCATTTATCTGAAAATACTTTTATTTGTTCTTCCCATTTGAAGGATAATCTTGCTATATATAGTATTCCCAGTTGGAACTTTTATCTTTTAATGTTTTGAATACATCTTCCCATTCTTTCTGCCTGCATTGTTTCAGTTGAGAGATCTGATGTTAGCCTAATGGGACGACCTTTATAAGTAACTTGACATTTCTCCCTTGCCACTCTTAGACTATTGTCTTTGTCTTTAATGTTACCCACCTGGCTGTGATGTGCTGGGGGAGGGTCTTTTTGCACTAATTCTAGTTGGGATCCTTTTTATTTCTCAGGTGTGAATTTTTCCACGTCCCTCTATATTTCAAAAATTTTCAGATAGTATTTCATGAAAGAGGTTTTCCATGCCTTTATCAGCTTCTTCACTTCTGGAATACCATTTATGTATATTGGATATTTCACGGTGTCTAGAATTTCCTGTATGTTGTCCTCATTTTTTTTTTTTTTTGGCCATTTCTCCTCTGTGCTATCCATTGTTAGTGAGGGGCTGCTACGCCCTCCTGGGGGAGAGTTACCCCCCTTGTTTTCTAATGTTTCTTTGGGGTCTGTGCTGGTTTTTGGTCATCTGATGCAGTAGTCACTTTTTCCGATTTATTGGAGTAGATTCTGTTAGTACCAGAAGAGGAAATTTCTTCCTTAGTTCCTAGGTTGTTCTTACTGAAGGGCTGTGTGTCCCAGATCAAAGCAGTTATGGGTGACTTCAGGTGCTTGACTTCTGTACCACACATTCAGCTGTTAATGAAGAAGCAGCAAGCTAAGGGGATATCACTCCGTGAAGAGGATCAAGTAGTGTGCAGGCTGGTGTACCAGAAGTTCTCAAGTTAGTCCCAGGCCCCGAGGGTGGACTCAAAGAGGAGGCCTGCAGAGATCAGGCTCGAGTCTCCAGATTGGGTGGGCTACTACTAAAAGTCTTGAGTTTGCTTTATAGTGGTATTTCTGGAGTTTCTCTTGTTAGCATATTTGGAAGAGAACAGCAAAAAACAACAAAAATTTAAACAGCAAGCCATACCACTCTCTGAAGCAAGTGCCCCCCACCCTGCATCGAAATTCTAGTCTGGGGACCAGCAGAGGGCGTAATGGTTATGTTGCTTGACTCCCACATAGTCGACGATGGTTCAAGTCCCAGACCCAGCAGCTAAAAACTCATACCAGGCACATGTGCATACATGTCCAAAATCCCAAGAGGAGACTAGAGGAGAAGGGGTTGAGGCATGGCCATACCCCCTGGGGAATAATTTCTTGCTTTCTGTCTCTCTGTCTCTTTCTGGTGAGTGTATGTGTCCTATAGCATAAACAAATTTCTGAAACAAAAATTCTAGCCTGATTTTTCAGACTACACGTTAACTACTGTCCTCAAGTAACACACCTGTTCTACTGTGTTCAGCAGAATCTTCTGATAGGTTCTAATTCAGCCAGAGGATCAGGAGAAAGTCTCTAAAATATATTTCTTTTTTTTTGAGTTTTTGTTGTTGTTATAGTGAATGTGTGCTTGCTGGAGAGACAGAGAGACAAGATTAAGAAATTACCCCCAGGAGGATGGCCACACTATAATCCCTTCTTCTCCATCCTCCTCCTGGGATTTGGGGCACACACCATACACGCCCAGCATGAGTTTTAAGCCGTGGAGTCCAGGACTCAAACTGTGGTCAGCAGCACCAGAGTCCAGGGCTTTAACCATCGTATCATCTGCTGGCCTCGAATGCATTTACTTTTAAACAAGAGAAATAGAATTTTCAAAATAAATACTATCCCCAAATAATAGAAGTCTGTTTGAAGCCTTATAGAGTTACTGTGGGTACTAAATAAAATAATGCATGTAAACTACTCAGTAACTATAAGGTGTCTATTTTGCTGCATTACATTATTTCTGTGTATATGTACATATAATATGAACATTGCATGTTTGTGCATGTACACATCGTGACTTGTTAAATCTAAGTTTCTTAAGGGTAAGAAATAAATTTTTACTATGTTACGTGTAGTTTCAGTTTTCAATTAAAATGTATAAGGGTGCTCAATAAATTACTGAGTGGTGACTGTCCACCCCAGAAGAATGTTTAGCTGAAAAGCGATGAAACAGAGTAATTATAAAGAATTATTATAAAAAATATAATAAAGAGTGGAGACCAGGACCAGCTGCAGGGACACAAATGGGAAGCAGCAATCGCATGGTGGCTGAGGCGATGCAGAGTTCCCAGTTTGAATCCCAGCACAACTAAACAGGCCAGGGGCAGTGTTGAGGAGCTGGGGTCTTGGCTAATCTGGATCCTGGACCAGGAGGATCAGAACAAGGTGAGACCTCGTGAAAAACCCTGTCGCTCTCTCCCTCTTTCTCTCCCTCCCACACTGCCTCTCTCTTTCTGTCTGCGGGGGAAGGGGGAAGACTAGAGACCAGCTGGCTGTCTATTTTCATTTAGCCTTTGACAAAAGAAAATGCTACTTAACTGAAGCAGGAGAAATTTCTGATTCTTATATTAGGGATAAATTAGTGTCTTGGAACATAAAATCACCCTTTAAAGGAGCTTTTAAAAACCTAATTCAGGGGACCAGCAGTTGGCATAATGGCTATGTCGCTGGACTCCCATGTAGTCCACCGTCGTTCAAGTCCCAGACCCGGTGGCTTAAACTCAAGCCAGGCATGTGTGCTGGCGTGCCCAAGATCCCAAGAGGAGAATTGAAGGGAAGGGACTGCGGCATAGTCATCCCCACTGGAGGGTGATTTCTCGCTTTCTGTCTCTCTATCTTTCTCTGTCTTTCTGGTGAGTGCACACGCCCTATAGCAAAAATCTCTAAAAAAAAATAAAAAAATTAAAAAAACCCTAATTCAGGGATCAGCCAGTGCACGGGGGTTGAAGGGACAGGATCTCACTTGGCTCACTGCGCAGTGGGTCTTGGACGTGGTAGCTTGGAGAACACGCTGGGTATGTGCACCTGCATGCACGAACCCTGAGAGGAGAGTGAGGTGAGGTGTGTAGAGTATGATCACCCCCTGGGGAGTACGTTCTCACTTTCCCTCCCTCCGTCCCTTTGCCTCTCTCTGGTGAGTGCACACACCCTACAGCAAATAAAATCTAAAATTTAAAAACAAAAACAAATTCACTAGGGAATAAGATTAATTTTAGTTGAGTCAAAAACTTACAGATGCGTACGAGCACTTGGTAGTAAGTTTCCGGTTTACGTGTGTAAGTAAGTGCATCGTTATGGCTCCAGCATGGCAGGTTGCCTTAAACACAGCAGCCTGGAACGGGGAGCGTTTCTCCCACATCGTGTCTAGGGGTCAGATCTCAGGAGCTGCTGACTTGGTGCTTGTCACCCAGCACCTCACAGGAGGTTACTGTCAAGATGTGCACACCCGGCAAGGCCTACAGGTCTGTTTCCAGGACGGCATCCACACATGGCCACCGGCATGAGACCTGGCCTGCCATCAGACTACTTCAGCACCATCGTGACGAGGAACTCACACTCGCCACTGCATACCTTCCAATAGGGGGGACGAGGAGGAAGCCACCAGGCCATTAAAACAGAGTCAAAGTCACACACCTGACTTCTGCTGCAGTCTACTAGGGAGGGGATCTCTGATCCACTGTGGAAAGGGAGAGGCTTTGAAGAATTTGTGACTGCATTTTAAAACCATTACAGTAAACTCTATGAGTATTGTCGTCTCCAGCGGCAAAGAAATATGACTTCCTGGAACTCAGATGGTTCTAGTTTGTGTAAGCTTTTTACTGACAGACTTTTCCTTGAGAAACAGACGTTTCAGTACAGATTAGAAATTATTTAAAATTTCTAAGTTTAAAGATAAGCTAAAACTTTATAACTAAGAAAACTGTCATTTAAAGTATTCTACCTTTCAAGGCTAAAACTAAATACTGTTCCCTAGAAATCCAGTTTAAATTCTAATCCAGGTTTAATCATATGTTAGAATGTCTGATTTTCATAAAATTCAAGGTTACAATCTAAATGCAATGTAATAGTTTATCTCCAATAAAGTAAGAAAGTTAAACAGAAATACAAGTAGGTAATAAACATTGCATAATGCTTGGCCTCAAAATACTTGAAACTTAAGCAGAACAAAAATATTTTAAATAGATAGCTAAAACAACTAAGACTATATGACTTATTTGTTTTACAACTGACATGTGGTTTCTTTTTTCTTTTTTTCTTTCTTTTTTTAGAAAAATATTTTTGCTATAGAGCATGTGTGCTCACCAGAGAGACAGAGAGAGAGAAAGAGACAGAAAACAAGAAGTCACCCTTAGGGGGGATGGCCACGCCACAATCCCTTCTCCTCCATTCTCCTCTCGGGATCTTGGAAACATACACATATGTGCCCAGCATGAGTTTAAGCCACCAGGTCCAGGACTTGAACCACAGTTGACTACATGGGAGTCCAGTGACATAACCACCTGCTGGTCTCATTGGTTGTCTTTCAAAGATAAAATGATCAAGGATATTCAACTGCAGTGGGTACCAATTAAAATAATGAGTAGATATCATCTTAAATGTTTTGATTAACAGATTAAAACATTTAAGAAACCAATTTTATTTTCTATTCTGAATTGTTCTCTTTATGAAGAAAATGTATTATAGTTCTTAAAACAAAAGTGCATGTTCAAAATCTCAATATAAATAATGCATTTGAATAGGAATACTTTTCAGGCCTACCTTAATAAATCTTTAATTTTTTCATACTCAAAGTTCCTGGAGTAAAGAATGTAGAAAAGTGCCATTTGTTAATGGAATTTTGACCCAAATACTAAATAAAAGATGTGTGAGATTAAAAATAGACTTAGAGATTGTAGCATATTTACTGAATTCCTAAAACACACTCTTAAAAATAGGTCAGCTTTTGCATGTGGTCTGTGTGGATTTGGTGTGACTCGGTGTCAGGATAACTTGCAAAAAACACCAATTAGAACAGGGCGGGAGGGGGAAGAGTGTGAGGAAAAGAATCAAGGAGAAAAATAAAGGCAAGACGTTTACGGGACACAGAAATGGATTATCTGGTGATGATAACAAGAATAGTATCTTCAGCTGGACTGGGGTGAGGTGTATTTCATGTTGGGTAAATTCACTGTACAAACCGTAGTGACGTACAGTGACTGAACATGTAAGAGACATAAAACGATAATCACAAACACATTAAAAGTGCATTTGTTTCTTACGATTGAAAAATTATAGAAATTTTTGAAAAACGGGTTTCCTGAAAATTGTATAAAGTGGCTTCGGGACTCACAGCTCACATAATGATGACTCTTTATAGAGAAGGGCTCGTTAATTGGAAACAAGAAAGGCCTCATTACAGAGGGAACATTCTCTTTGTTACTAAAATGAACTGAACTGCTTAGGTATCGCATTTCATTTTCACTTTATAATCTCTAGTTCTTTTATGGACTATTTTTCTATTTAACAAATAATTTAACAAACACAATTTTTTTTTTTTTGAGAGGTTTTGGCTATAGGGCAGATGCGCTCACCAGAAAGAGAGAGACAGAGACAGAAAGCGATAAATCACCCCCAAGGGGGATGGCCAGGCCGCAATACCTTCTCCTCCTTTCTCCTCTCGGGATCTTGGGAACGCACACACACACACACCCGGTGTGAATTTAAGCCACTGGGTCCAGGACTTGAACCGCAGTCGACTACATGGGAGTCCAGCGACATAGCCATTACACTAACTGCTGGTCTCAACAAAATTAAATATTTTTAAAATATGTTTTTCTCCCCTGCTATTAGATTTTACATTTAGAGTAAATTGAAAGTACACCAGTTTTGAGGGTTTGGACCATGCTATATTCTAATCCCTAAAGGAAAAAAGGACACTTATTATATTGTTATTTTAAAATGTGCTACAAAATTCATTTTTTAATTACAGAAAATAGATAGTTGGATGAAGTTCCACCCAATATCCTAAGAGGCAGGGTCTTTTGGTATGCTTTGTTTGTTTTCTTCTCTCTCCTCTTTAGGAGGGGGGAGGAGAGAAAAAGGGAACTCAACTGAGACAAAGAAATTTTTGATAGTATTGTTACTGAAACAACATAGATATGGTCTGTCCTTCCCATCAGAAAAGCCATACTTAGAGGCATGAGCTTTGTCAAGAAGGAGGACTTCCTCACTGGTCACCTGATCCAGGAGACACCGGATTGGCTCAAAAGGCTGTCTCCCCAAATGTGTTTGGGGAATGGGCTGTTCTAGGGAGATAATTTCTGCCTTACTCTTTGATTTAGTCTGCATATGCAAATTAAGGACTGAAACTTGCTTGGCCAACTCGAACAGCTCTCCTAGTTCTGTTCCTGAAAATCCCACTACTCTGCCACTGTTGCTGTCGGTCATCCCCCCTCCCTGAGGAGGACAGTCCATTTAGATCAGCAGCCTTCCCCTCACGCCAGCATTTAAAGTAAGCCCAGTACGCAGCCGTCAGCCCCAGGTCTCTCCCACCTGGCTAGTTCTCCATTTACAGCGTCTCTGTGAAGTCTCCCCGCCCTGGCCTCTCATCAGGTAGGATCACAGCCATGTACAGCCAAACCCTGCTTGTTCAGGTTGGCCCTGGACTGGATTCGAACCTCCTGTGAAGTTTTCAGCTTCCCCTGCAGTGGGGACCCCTGGGCATAGCTCTGGGCTGATAAGGCCAGTGTTGTCTGTGTGTGTTTTTGGTTTTGCTTTTTTTTTTTTTTTTTTTTGGAGAGGTTTTTGCTATAGGGCGCGTGCGCTCACCAGACAGACAGAAAGAGACATAGAGACAGAAAGCGAGAAATCACCCCCCAGGGGGGATGGTCACACCGCAATCCCTTCTCCTCCATTCTACTCTCGAGATCTTGGGCACACACGCACACGTGCCTGGCGTGAGTTTTAAGCCACCGGGTCCGGGACGTGAACCACGGTTGACTACGTGGGAGTCCAGCGACATAGCCATTACGCTAACTGCTGGTTCCCTTGGTTTTGCTTTGAGAGAGCTTTTTGCGATAGGGCAAGTGCACTCGCCAGAGAGACAGGAAAAGACAGAGAGACAGAAGTGTGTATCGTATCTTTCACTGGACAGGCATGAGGTTTATTCGTGTTGGGTAAATTCACTGTACAAACTGTAGTGATGTAGAGTGATTTTTATTTTTTCGATGTGCCCATAATCAAAAATAGCTTTTTAAACTAAACAGCTGCTTGGGGCCAGCAGATGGCATAGTGGTTAAAGTCCAGACTCCCACATGGCCAACCGTAGTTCAAGTCCTGGAACAGGTGGCGTGAAACTCACATTGGATGCGCAGTTGTGTGCCCAAAATCCCGAGAGGAGAATAGAAGAGAATGGATTACAGTGTGGCCATCCCCCCGGGGTCATTTCTCACTTTCTGTCTCTCTGTCTCTGTGTCTGTGTCTCCAGCTAGCATACATACCCTATAGCAAAACCCCCTAAAAATAAATAATATAAACAGCCACGGAGCCAGTTACTTTTGAGTCTGATGAGAAGGATGGCCTCCCTGCTGCCCGATGGGAAGTTCTAGGTCCCTCTCCAGTGCCCTGGTCGCCGTCCACATTTGGAGCTGACCTCACCGCTGTGTGTCTTTGGAGGAGCATGACACCAGGCTACACGCAGCGCGGTCGCTCTGTCTCATGAAGTGTGCAAACATTTTCTAGTGTGGCCATAA
The DNA here is from genome assembly GCA_026018925.1 of Tupaia tana. Taxonomy (NCBI): domain Eukaryota; kingdom Metazoa; phylum Chordata; class Mammalia; order Scandentia; family Tupaiidae; genus Tupaia; species Tupaia tana. The sequence goes on along the minus strand of JAKSZU010000002.1, from coordinate 143,464,116 downwards.
AAATGAATACTCCTCCTTTGACTCTGGCCAGAGGAACGGGGGTGGGTTCAGCTAACCCTGAAATGATGTGCAGAGAAGGGCGATGTCCGGGGTTCACCTCTGGCTTAGTGCTGCCTGCACCTCTGAAACTCAGACCACCCACTTTCAGGCGTCTAAGGAAGACCAGGGTTCAATTACACCCCTAGGCCCACCTTCCATTTAGGTGGTGTATTCTGTTTTATTTCCCCAGTAGTTAAAAACAAAACCAGTATCCTCAGTTTCTAACTTCCTTTTTATTTTTTTATTTTTTGGAGAGGTTTTTGCTATAGGGCGCGTGCACTCACCAGACAGACAGAAAATGAGAAATCACCCCCGGGGGGATGGCCACGCTGCAATCCCTTCTCCATTCTCCTCTCGGGATCTTTGGCACGCATGCACACGCGCCCAGAGTGAGTTTAAGCCACAGGGTCCAGGACTTGAACTGCAGTCGGTTACATGGGAGTCCAGCGACATAGCCATTACGCTAACTGCTGGTCCCAATATCCTCAGTTTCTAACTTCCTTTTTTGTGTTGCTGTCTATGGCAGGAGATATGTTCAGAGAAAAGGGATCCCACAGAGGCTGTCTATGGGAGAGACCGAGTGTGGACAAACGTGGGCCAAAGTCCAGCATCACAAATGACAGATGGTTCTAGTCAGAACGTGCTAAGGGTTTAGAAAGTGCCTGACAGGATACCCGCACAGGGTCATTTCTTAGTGAGGGCTGCCTGTTCTCCATGTCAGGGAAGCATCTCGTTATAGTGTCGCTTCCCCTCGTTGTCCACTGCATGCTGATCCCCAGGTCACTACAACCGGATCTTCCAGACCGCAGGTTATTCCTCTGACCTTCCACTCTCCGCAGCTCCTGCCCGCCCCGTACATGCAGTCCTCTTCATGTCCGGACTCAGGCTCGTCCCCGTCCTTCCAACTCTCTCTCCTACCCGGCCTTCCCAGTACTTCAATCCAGTTCGCTCCTGCCACCCTCTCTCTCCACACCCTACATGCAGCCCAGGATAAGGGTCAGAAAGTGCTGAGCAGGATGGCGTTATTGCTGTCTTTTCTCCTAGAATTGTAGTGTACTTCCTTCTCTCCCTATTTCTTATATTCTACCCAGCCTTGGATAATTTCAGGAGTTAATGAAAATACATTTCGTAAGATGTTTAGTTAGCTTAAAGCCAAGATTTTGATCCAAGTTCTAAAGCCATGTGTAAATCTCCATTAACCATGCCTAATAAATATTTCCTGCTATGTCTAATGAGCAAAGCACTTAATGAGCTTCCTATAGAAAATTAGCATTGAAGCAATTCAGTCTAATGATTTTCAGATGAATTATCCTCGCAGCTATGTTTACAAACAAAACTATGACTTATTCCCAATGCCGTTACTTAATCTTCCTTACTCTTGGTGATTCTCAGCTTTTTATCACTAGCCTATGTTGAAAATACATCAGTAACACAGACTGCATCTCACAGAAGGCTCGCTAGCCACTGACTCATTCAAAAATGCGGTTTCCTGGGATGAAGACAGATTCAAGGATACATCAGTGGTTCTTAAGACCTTTTCACTTATGATAGTCGATGCCCCCCCAAACCCTCCACACTGGAGGGTCCAGAGAGAGAATCCAATCTTATTCACAGGAGAAAGGAACAAGTTCAGTTTATCAACCAGGATCCACTACAAAATAGAAGCAAGTCTTGTAAGAGGGTTATTAACAGCATCGGTAACATGGGGACTATTTACGGAGATGCAGGAGAACCCCGGAGGGTAACCAGGGTCTAGTCTCAGCTAAGCTGATCACCCTAAGCCCGAAAGACCAGAGAAAGAAGCTATTAGGAGACCGTTAGAGGGAAAGCCCTGCAAAGCCAGCCTTAAGAAAAGCAGCGATAGGCGACCAGCAGTTAGCATAATGGCTATGTCGCTGGACTCCCACGTAGTCAACCGTGGTTCACGTCCCAGACCTAGTGGCTTAAAACTCACGCAGGGCGTGTGTGCGTGTGTGCCCAAGATCCCGAGAGGAGAATGGAGGAGAAGGGATTGCGGCGTGACCATCCCCCCTGGGGGGTGATTTCTCACTTTCTGTCTCTATGTCTCTCTCTGTCTGTCTGGTGAACGCACGCACCCTATAGCGAAAACCTCTCAAAAAAAAAAAAAGAAAGAAAAGAAAAGCAGCGATCTTGGGTAAAAGGACACAACCAGTTCAAGACAACCATGTGGGTTGGGACGGCAGGAGGAATTAACACTCCGACTTCTCTCTACCTCCCATGTCTCCTCCTGGAACCAAGGGACTTGAGACGCTGTTGGCAGACCCATAGACAGTGTTTCCATATACATTTTAATCCAAACTAGAACACTTTTGAGAGCTAAAAGGGTTGTTAAATTTCATTTTAATGGGCTTGCCCCGTGGCCTGGTGGGTAAGGGAGCTGGAGCTTACGTGACCGAGCACACTGCTAGAAACTGGGGCCCGGCGACTTGAAAAACATGCTGGGCATGTGGCATGCGTGCCTAAACCCTGACGAGAAGACATGCAGAAGGGATTGCGGTGTGTCCATTCACCAGGGCGCCCCATGCATTCCACCTCTCACTCTCCCTCTGCCTCTCTGTCTCTCTCTGGTGAGTGTCCAAGCCCTATGGGTTATACACACAACAAAAAGTTGACTTTGATTACTGCGAAAAAACTATAATTGATGAGTAGCAAGAACTGTTCTTCTACTGCATGCAGCCAATGGCAGAATGGCTCTGCCTCTGTCTGCCCCACGTTAGGTGACGTTTCCCATCACCTAACCCCATTACCTCCTACCACGCTGGGCTCCCTGTGTCCCGCCCCAGGCACCAGAGCACAACCAGCTGGAGCACTCAGTGACCGGATGGGGACGCTTCCGTCCCCACCAGAAATTGGGGGAGTTATCCGTCCTTGGCTATTTCTGTCCAAGTGCACTTCTTTAAACTGGAGAGTGACCTGCGTGCTGTTCTTGAAAAGGAGATATTTGATCAATTAAAGCCAGGAGGGGTCAGAGAAAGAGAAGCCACTTATCGCCAAGCCATCACTTAGACTTAAACGTATGTTTAAGTGAGAACTTGGTTCTCACATGATACTAGACAAGACTCCAAGAGCTGAAATGCAAATCTACCCTGGCTTCTTTTTTCTTTCTTTCTTTCTTTTTTTTCTTTGGAGAGGTTTTTGCTATAGGGTGCATGCGCTCACCAAAAAGACAGAGAGACAGAAAGTGAGAAATCACCCCTCCCGGGGTGGGGAGGGGGATGGCCACGTCACAATCCCTTCTCCTCCATTCTCCTCTCGGGATCTTGGGCATGCACGCACACGCGCCCGGCGTGAGTTTAAGGCACCGGGTCTGGGACTCGAACTGCAATCGACTACATGGGAGTCCAGTGACACAGCCATTACGCCAACTACTGGTCCCTACTCTGGCTTATTTTAATGCAACCATAAATAATGTCACATCATCAAAAAGTGAACATGCTGAGGCAAACGTTAAACTGAAGAGAAGGCCCACATAGACCAGTTAGCCCAGGCAAACCAGGGCACACGGCCCTCTTCACCACCCAGGCCGGCCCTGCCGCCCAGGAGACAGTGCGATTCAGGTCATGGCGTAGTCAAAGAGACACATCTGGGCTCCATGACCTAGTGATTTGGTGAGAAAGGTCCTAGAATAACTACCTTGTTATTAAAAATGGGCCATTGAAAGGCTCCAGCATCAAATTTCCCATGGAATTAACCCATTTTTCTTCCTCACATAGAAGATAGCACCTACATTTTGTAGATGATTTCGAGTTTGAACCACAGAAATGGTAACAAGGACATCTTTCTACTTAAGCACCCATCCTCAAGAACAGGATAAAGATTTCAATGCACCTTACGGTTTTTAAAGCACCTAATACTGAGTTGTTTTGTGATCAGCATCCTCATTTCAAAAGCACATGGGATTATTTTTATCAATTTCTAGAAATTTCTCCCTTAGTTCACAGTCTCTTAGTGCAGTGGGTTCTAAACTCAGTGGGTCTACAGCAATGAGCTTCATTAGAGTGGCAGAACATTGGAAAACTTCGTTTTTCAGCAGAGTAGAACCTCTATTTTAGCTGATCCTGGAATTGCGGTGTAAATAAGGCATCACAGGGTGCAGAAGTGCAGGGTAAGGGTTTCACACCAGTCTGTTACGGGTCCCCTGCAATGCACATCTCCCTGTAACCGATGTTTCTGGGCCCCAGCCGAGAGCCCGTTACACTCCATGAAACAAGTCTGGATAAGAACAAATTTCAGCTCAGTGATCGAGGTTGTAGCGTCTCACAAAGAGGGTTCTGTGTATCATGTAAGCAGTTTTAGTCTGTAAGATCCCAGCACTCCTGGTTAGTAGTGTAGTTCTCAGTTTCTCCTGAAGCCTGATTCTACTAAAGGATTTAGGTTGGACGATAAGAAGCTGTGGTGTTTGGTTAGGAGATGAACCTGAATTATGGGGAAGGGTCTGTAACTGTAGGGACTCACCTGACCAAGATGGTATGGACACAGTGTCTTATCTCTCAGCCTGCAAAGAGATAAGTAAAAATATGCAAAACGCAAATAGATTCACAGGCAGGTCATTTTGTTTGTAAGCTAGATTACCCTGTGCTTATTTATATTTTATGAAGGAGAGTAAGAACGACAGAGGGCCACCCCAGCAGGACTTTCATGCCAGGATTCAACCCCAGCTCCAGCAGCTGGGACCACAGCCCCATGCACAGGTGCCTGATGAGCGCATGGCGACTGCGGGATGCCACGCCAGGGCCTTCCCAGTGGACCCCGCACCGCAGGGTGTCGTGTCAGTGCTGCGCAGTGCTGGACTGGAACCTAGATAGCATTGTAAGTCTGCTAGATCATTGCAAAGACTTTACCACTCTCCTTTCATCCAAGAATATCGGCCAGTCTTGTGTGACTGTGTGTGTGAGTGTGTGTATTTTGAGTCCCATGTGGAATTCATTTCAGTTTAGGAAAATTTGGTAAGTGATAAATCCCATTAAAAATTCTGATTAGTGGGACCAGCAGTTAGTGTAATGGCTATGTCGCTGGACTCCCATGTAGTCGACCGCAGTTCACATCCTGGACCCAGTGGCTTAAAACTCACACCGGGCGCGTGTGCGTGCGTGCCCAAGATCCCGAGAGGAGAACGGAGGAGAAGGGATTGCAGCGTGATCATCCACGCTGGGTGATTTCTTGCTTTCTGTCTCTCTGTCTCTCTCTGTCTTGTGAGCGCACACGCCCTATAGCAAAAATCTTTCCAAAAAAAAAAAAAAAGTTCTGATTAGAGCCAGCTTGTAGCGTGGTGGTTAAGACAGCTGAATCCCACATGACCGACTGTGTAGTTCAAGTCCTGGACTCAGAGGCTTGAGAGACACGCCAGACATGTTTGCTCGCATGCCCAAAATCCTGAGTGGAGGAAGAGATGGAGGAGACAGGACTGCAGCAGGGCCATTCCTCATGGGGGGTGCTTTCTCACTTTCTCCTGTCGCTCTCTCTCTGTCTCTCACTTGCAAGTACACGTGCCCTCTGTCCATTTTTTTTTTTTTTGTAATTCTGATTCGGCCAACTGAGGTGGCACAGCAGTCACACGAGGCTCCATGATGCCGAGATCCCGCGGGAAGGTCCACGGCATATGTCCCAGGTCTCCATCGCATGCTCGGTATGAGCGTGTCCGCGATCCTGGCTGGCCGAGTCTGGGGTGGGTCCGTTGTGAATCGCTTGAGACTGATTCTCTCTTTCTCTCTCAGAAGAAGCAGATAAGTTAATAAAAAAGAATCTCGGGCTGGCCCTGATTTGGTAGTTAAGGGAGCCAGATCCCACGTAGGCCATCATGTTAAAATTCCAGCCCTCGTGGTTTGAAAAACACTCTGGGTGTGGAGGCTGGACCAAAATCCCAACAGGACAGTGAAATGGAAGAGAAGGGATTGCAGCATGACCAAACTCCATTGGGGGTGCTCTCTCCCTCGTTCTCTTCTTTCTCTGGTGAGCAAGTACACCTTCTGACATTTTTTTTAATTCTAAATGAAAGAATCTTTTTTATTTTTGGAGAGCTTTTTTCTATAGGGTACATGCACTCTCCAGAAAGACAGAAAGCGATAAATCACCTCCCAGGAGGGATGGCCATGCTGCAATCCCTTCTCCTCCATTCTCCTCTCAGGATCTTGGGCATGCACACACACACACCTAGTGTGAGTTTAAGCCACCGGGTCTGGGACTCGAATCGCGGTCAACTACATGGAAGTCCAGTGACACAGCCATTATGCCATCTGCTGGTCCCCTTCAAATGAAAGAATTTTAATTAAATATGAAGTGGTGGTCCCAAGCACCTCCCACAATTCAGAGGTTCCCACACTCAGATCAATGTCTGCACCTTCTGATCCGGACAGCACTTGGGATTAAGTCCTCAGGCCCAGCTCCTCCGAGTACACAGACCAGCAGATGGCATAATGGTTACATCACTGGATTCCCACGTAGTCAACCGCAGTTCAAGTCCTGGACCCAGCAGCTTAGCACTCAGCTGGGTGCATGTGCATGCATGCCCAAAACCCTGAGAGGAGAATGGAGGAGAAGGAAGTGCAGTGTGGCCATCCCCCCTGGGGGGTGATTTCTCGCTTTTTGTCTCTCTGTTGAGCACACACGCCCAATAGCAAAAATCTGTCAAAGGGAAAAAAAAAAGAATCGACACATGTCTATAACATTTCAGTGAGGCATGTCAAAACCAGCATCTCCCCAACCATGTTTTCTGTTAAAAAACACAAACCGTTATACAGTCTGAGCTCCCACACGCAGCCTTCAAAGAGCTCATTAAGAGAAAACAAATTGCTTCCTCTCCTTTTACTAAAAAGTTTTCTCTTTAATGGCTTTGTAAAAAAAATCATTATAAAACCTCTTAACAGGCCAACTTCAATGAGGACCTTTACATGTAGAAAACTAATAGAGGGTAAGAATGCTGGGGACAGGGGTGGGTATGACCATAGAAAAGTTGTTACTCTATCATTAAAATATCACAGAGAGGAATGAAAATAGACTATGAATTATTTTTTTTCTCTCATTTGGAAGTTATTAGAAGATTTTGCTTTGTTCCATTGAGAAACAAGGGAAGAAAACGTGACGTTACAGTGAGTCCATATGGCCAGCAGGAAAATCCTATTTAATTGCTTTATTGCCAGAAATGTTAAATCACTTCCTGAGGATACAGTTCAAATGAGACATATGGCATCTGTTAGCAAAAGCCTCTAATGAATTCAGAAATATGCTTTTTCTAGGCGCTTTCTCATAAGCAGCAATTGCGTGTGTTATTTAAACTGTATATACAAATATGCATTTAGTATTTCAATTCCACGGACATTCGATGAACATTTACTCTGTACCAGATTATGTCATCAGCTTAGGGGGAACGTTCCTCTCCGAGCCCAGAGGAGATAGGGCACTACGGGACATCTGTACCCGGGCCCATGTTTACCCAAGTCTCTTCTCAGAAGCGAAGGCCAGAACCTCCTGCTCTTTCTCACGTGTTCAGTGCCCAGAGGTTCTGTTTCCACCTTGGAAGTCCTAATTTTCTTGCTATCTTGCCACTCCTTTGAACGCCTCACTAGTGATGGTGCTAACCATTGCCACTGAGCATACACTGTGTGGAACGAGTCTGTCTTCTCATGCATCTTCTTCAGTTAGATTGTGATTGCACAAAGAAAGTTTTCCTAAGAGTTTTTGTGCCTGGGACAATGTGAGTCATGTAAGCGAGAGCCAAGGAGTAAGTGGCCCAGCACAGTGACGTGCACCCTTAATTCCGGCAATTCGAAGAGACTGAGGCAGGAGGCCCTCAAGCTCACAGCTGGCCTGAGCGATATAGGAAGACCCTGTCTTACACACACACACACACACACACACACACACACAAAGCTGGATGTGACAATGCACATAGTCCCAGCTCGCTTGGAGGCTGAGGCAAGTCTGTGACAAACCTCATCTTTCAGAAAGAAAAAAAAAAAAAAAAAAAAAAGGCAAAAGAAACAACAACAAAGTAAACAATGGACAGCTTTAATTCATTGAAAACCAAATGTCATCATTTCCAATTTCTTTTATTTTTTCATCTCAGAAATTCCACAGATCTTAACCAATTTATTCTTATACCACGTTTTAGGAGACAGTTAGCCTCTGAGTCAAAGCTAAGTCAGTGAGGTCTGTCCGACTAGTATTACTGTGTAGTCTTAGCGTAGAAATGAAGGTGAAGGTTCTAAGCACGGGGAACTTCGATTGTCCCTCCTCTCCCGTGCAATACGCTCATCACAGCCATCATGGAAGCAAGCCTCTGTGGCTTAAAGAACTGTGCAGGATAGAAGATTCCAAAGTAATTTGCAGTGGCATAAAATGTTGGCACTGGGCATAGGTAGGGTAAAATATTTTTGTCTCCTAATCCAACACATATTATTTCTACTAAATATTAGACATGCCCAGTTAAATACTTGCATAAGGAAATAAAACAGGGAGAAGATCTCTCTTTGTCACTAGTCAAGTTGTGATTTGGGCAAGACATTAAGTTTGGTTTAAATGCCTTTCTTAGCCATAAGAAGAGAGATTACTTAGATAATTTCTTAATGTCCCATACAGGTATTCCTGTGCAGACACTGAAATCTAAGACAACGTCTTATCAAGAAAGCTCTCCACGCTTGATTTCTCCTTCAATTCGAAACGGTCTGATTAACGAGGTCTCAGAGGCAGCAAACCCATCAGTGGCTGTGACCTCCGTTACTGACCATGTGACCCCACAAAAGTTATTCTATTTCCTAGGACTTTGTGGGATTGTTCTAAGGACTGAGTGAATTTATGCAGGAAAAACTTAAAACTGGGCCAGTTAACGCCACACTCTGGGATGCTCGAGCCACGTAGGAAGGTCCAGGGTTGGCATCCCGAGGCCTCTCTGTACACACCGCGCATGCATGCACATGCACAGAATCATGGCTGGCCGGGACCAGCAGTTAGCATAATGGCTATGTCGCTGGACTCCCACGTAGTTGACCAGGGTTCGCGTCCCGGACCCAGCGGCTTAAACTCACGCCAGGCGCATGTGCGTGTGTGCCCAAGATCCTGAGAGGAGAATGGAGGAGAAGGGATTGCAGCGTGACCATCCACCCTGGGGGGTGATTTCTCGCTTTCTGTCTCTATGTCTCTCTCTGTCTGTCTGGCAAGCGCACATGCCCTATAGCAAAAAACTCAAAAAAAAAAAAAAATCCTGGCTGGCTGGGGCTGAGTGTGGATAACTCTGGGAAAACCCTGATGGGTGTCCCTCTGTCTCTTAGTCGGCCCTCTTCTCTCTTCCTCTCTCCCTTTTATACATGAAAGAAATAAAAAAATAAACTTTAAAAGAAAAGCTTAGAACTGTGCCATGCACGTGCTGATCCTCCGTGGGCCTTTGCTATTTTTATACCGAGGAACGTTTTCCGTGAACATCCTTTACTGCCTATCTGCAATATTGAATGAAAGGATTTCTGTTGTGTTCTATTGTTCGTTTGTCTACTTTATTCAATGGAGAACATGTAATTTGAAACCCCTGATATCTGCTGGGGAGGGGGGTAAATCCAGGGGCTAGACTTAACATGTAACGCATAACATGGATTTAATGCCATTTTAAAATATGTTTTCAAAGAGACACATTCAAAGTAAATAAACATCATCAAAACTGTAGGACAGCTTTCCCGCAAGGGAGGAAGTGACTTTCCTATAGTGCTGGATCACCCGAGTTCTCGAAGGAGAAGGGAAACCAGATGACTCTGCTGTAAATGCAGAACACACAGGAAACGCTGTCTCTGGCTCCGATCCTGTTATTTACTGGCCTGATACTGTTATGGTTTCATCTCTGACAAGCTGCCGGGTTGACGTTCATACCCAAAGAACAAGTGCTGAACACCTAAATGTGGACTGAGCGGTAGGCAGAGCACACTGTCAACATAGAGCTATCTTGCCAGAGCAAAAATCTTCTCTTTTTATCCACAGGAAGATCTTTACCTTAAACAATTGCATCAGTCCTAAGTTGTTTACGTTCAAAGTCCCATGGCCTGTGGTTAATGCGGCTGATCTCTCATGACCCACTGTGCAGTTTGAGTCTCAGACATAGTAGCCTGAAAAACACTTGTGTGTGTTCTTGCTCAAAATCTCGACAGGAGGAAGAGCTGGAGGAAAACGGGTTGCAGCGTGACCATCCTCACGAGAGGTGCTTTCTCCTCCCTGTTCCCATCTCTCTCCAGCAAGGGCATGCTCCCTCTGGCAAATTAAAAAAAAAAAAAAAAAAAATCATACCTGACAATCTCAGCAGTAGTCAATGCCTCACAAGTTCAATGGTGTCTCGATGTTTGATATTTCTTCATTTCATTGAAGGCCGATGTTCTGGTGGGCCAAGCTGCAGCAGAGGTGTGCTTGGGCCTCCCTCCCCGACATACACACAGAACACTCCTAACAGAATTAGTTGGGCCAAACAGTGGCACATGCATGCAACTGAACCCACATGGAGAGGTCCTCGGTTCGCATCCCTAGACCTCCCTGTCCACACTAGGCGTGTGCATGCCCATGATCCGGGCTAGCTGAAGCTGAGGGGGGACTGTGGCGAAAGGTCTTACTGCAGGTGCCCCGTTTCTCTTTCTCTCGTGGAGGAAATAAGCTTTTTTAAAAAATTAATTACCCATTTGAACATCCTTTCTTCTCCAAACTCAGTAGCTGGTGTCCCCTGGAGAAGGGAGAAGACATCACTTTCCAATCCATCCTATGGTCAGTGATTGTGGGTTAGGGTTAGGGTTAGGGTTAGGGTTAGGGTTAGGGTTAGGATAGAGTTAGGGTTAGAGTTAGGGTTAGGGTTAGGGTTAGGATAGGGTTAGGGTTAGGTAGAGGGCATCTGATCCCAATAGGTCACACAGATTTATATACAGCTCCAGGATAAGTGAGCACCTCCTTGGTAACTGTATTTCATACATAATAACTTAGATGAGTAATAATCAGAAGTTCAACTTCCTTCATTGTTTTACAGTATCCACAAATATCTCATTCTGAACCATATTTTTAAAATAACGGAGCCAGCTCCATCGCCCACTGGTTAAAGCAGCTGGACCCCACGTGGCTTATTATGCAGTTCAGATTCCGGTCCTCACAGCTCGAAAAGCACTGTGGGCACATTCGTGTGCTCCAGTCTGGACAGACTCAGGAAATGGAGAAGGGACTGATCACAGCATGACTCTGCCACATCGGGAATGGTTTCTCCCGCGCCCTATCTCCCTATCGCTCTGTCCCGTTCTCTGAAGAGTGCATGCATCCTCTAGAATATTAAAAAAAAAATAGTTACAATGGGGTCGGCAAGTGGCATGGAAGTTAAGGTGTCTGGATCCTACATGGGCAACTCCTCAGTTCAAGTCCCAAACTCAGCAGCTTGACAGTCACACCAGGTGAGTGTGTGTGCATGCCCAAAATCCTGAGAGGAGAGTGAAGAAGACTTTGTGGCTTGGCTATCCGCCCTGGGGATGATTTCTCTCTCTCTCTCTCTCTCTCTCTCTCTCTCTCTCTCTCTCTCTCTCTCTCTCCAGCAAGCACATGCACCCTATAGCAAAAAAATGAAAAATTAATTTTTAATTTTAAAATAAAAATTGAACATCCCAACTTTTTCCATCAGTCTGGACACACCGGGCTGCTGCTCATAGTGATCGGCGGTACGCAGGGCCATGTTTTCCTGGTGTCAGCTTTTAAAGGGGTCACACTCATTTCTCAGCATGCCTGGAAAGGGATGTGATTGTCCCTCTTACACGAAGGAGGAATTTGAGACTTCAGAGCTAAGGAAGTACAATTCGAGGGCAGAAAACAAGGAACAGGATGAAATTTTGAAATACCCAGAAGCTGACCCAACAGTTTGCTTTTGTCTTTGCTTGTTCTTTTTTCTTTCTTCTTTTTCTTCTTCAGGGCTTTTGCCATATGGTGCATGCACTGGCTGGACAGAGACAGAGAGAGACTGAGAGAGTGAGAAATCACTCCCTGGAGGATGGCCACACCACAGTCCCTCCTACTCCATTCTCTAGTGGAATTTTGGGCACACATGCACATGCACCTGGTGTGATTTTCGAGCCGCCAGATCCGAGACCCAAATCACAGTTGACTGTGTGGCAGATCAGTGCCTTAACTACACCTCACCTGCAGGCAGAGAACACAAAAATAAGACAAAGAAATTGTACTTTTACATTTCTACTCAAACTCAGTGATGGTTTTCAGTCTCATTTGTGCCTGACATCTTTTGAAGATAATATAATTACATATCAAATTGAGTCAGAAAATAATTACATGATTTATAGTCAACACCGCTGGACATAGTGACTTTACGGACAGTGCCACACTGCTTATCTTTTTATTGTCCGGCTCTATTTAACCTGTATGGCATGTACTGTGCTTTTATTTCTAGCGATGTCATCTGATGCTTCTTCTTAATAATACCACACCTCTGTGGCTTCTCTTTTCCAGGCTACTCCGAGTATTTCCGAGACGGAAAAGGCGGGTAAGTCAACCTTCTGGCTGTGTTTTCCCTTCTATTTTAGAATGAAATTCCATACTACAGTTTACATTTTATTAAATGGCTAAAGTGAAAAATAAATTCATTCTGCTCAAAATTTAAGGAAAAAAGTGTGGTTTTCCAACATAGCATTGCGTGTGCTAGAATAAGATGTGTGCTTCCCTTAGGTCTCACTTGGGACTCCACCCATACATGGTTTATCTTAAATAAAATAATTAGATATTGATCAAAGTGCTAGGAAATGATCTTTGGAGATTATCGTTAATAATTAGCAAGGTTTCTATTTTAATCTTCATGAGTTTATTTAGTAGTCACAGAAAAGACGTACTTCACGTTGAAATACTCACGCTATATTAGCAAGTACAGAGTTATGAAGCAATACCAGTAACGGTAGTAGAGACAAGATTTTAATGTTCTATGCTCTGTGCTTTGGTTGTAATTATTTCACTGTATTGTGGAAAACTGGAAAAGAACTGATGAGAAACATGGAAATTTGAAAAATTAGACTTGGAGTGGTGGAATGTGCTTTTTTATAAGCTTTTTAAAATTTTTTTATTTGTCTCAATATCATCTTATGTGTTGAATAAAATAAAAACAAAAGCAGATTAAAGGCGTGCTACCATCCTGGATATGCATCACATAGCCCAAGACGGTTGTGATCTTTCTGGAGCCATGGGAAGTGTGTGGCGTCACTGAGAGGTGACGTTGTGATCTCTGTGCCATGGGAAGTGTATGGCGTCACTGAGAGGGGACGTTGTGATCTCTGTGCCATGGGAAGTGTGCGGCGTCACTGAGAGGGGACGTTGTGATCTCTGTGCCATGGGAAGTGTGCGGCGTCACTGAGAGGTGACGTTGTGATCTCTGTGCCATGGGAAGTGTGTGGCGTCACTGAGAGGGGACGTTGTGATCTCTGTGCCATGGGAAGTGTGCGGCGTCACTGAGAGGTGACGTTGTGATCTCTGTGCCATGGGAAGTGTATGGCGTCACTGAGAGGTGACGTTGTGATCTCTGTGCCATGGGAAGTGTGTGGCGTCACTGAGAGGGGACGTTGTGATCTCTGTGCCATGGGAAGTGTGCGGTGTCACTGAGAGGGGACGTTGTGATCTCTGTGCCATGGGAAGTGTATGGCGTCACTGAGAGGGGACGTTGTGATCTCTGTGCCATGGGAAGTGTGCGGCGTCACTGAGAGGGGACGTTGTGATCTCTGTGCCATGGGAAGTGTGCGGCGTCACTGAGAGGTGACGTTGTGATCTCTGTGCCATGGGAAGTGTGTGGCGTCACTGAGAGGGGACGTTGTGATCTCTGTGCCATGGGAAGTGTATGGCGTCACTGAGAGGTGACGTTGTGATCTCTGTGCCATGGGAAGTGTGCGGTGTCACTGAGAGGGGACGTTGTGATCTCTGTGCCATGGGAAGTGTATGGCGTCACTGAGAGGGGACATTGTGATCTCTGTGCCATGGGAAGTGTGCGGCGTCACTGAGAGGGGACGTTGTGATCTCTGTGCCATGGGAAGTGTGCGCCATCACTGAGAGGTGACATTGTGAATTCTGAGCCATTACACTAAAGCATGAGAATCTGTCTGATAGGGTTTTTATGCCGGATATGTTCGTTTTCTACATCAGAGATCTCATTTTGGCTACTAGATGGTTTCACACAAACATTTTCATAGTTTGCATCCTCACGTTTGGGTTGTCTTTTCACTCTGTGATGGTAAAAAGAAATGAACCATTCAGAGAATATGGAAAATAGTAAACTGAAGTAGTGTCTCAGTTCAAGAGAAAAGCTGCTCAATCTGACAAGTTCCTAGCGTTTGATAGATTAATAATGTATATAACACAAACTTCAGTGACAGTGTCTCCAAAAGGGTGTGTTGGTTGTCCGCCAGACACAGAGTAAATGGTTATAAGAACACAGCCATCACAGAGGAAAAGCTAAGCACAAATCATGTTTTATCTTGGTTGGGACATTCTCTGTATTTCCCAAGATTAGCTGCAATTCACACAAAGTATATAAAAGAGCAAAGCTGTCATCTCTTTCCAGAATATCAGCAAATTCTTTCATACCCCAAGGAGAAAATAAGGATGTGAGTTGGCTGGGAGTGGAGGGAAGAGGAACAGAAATGTCATTGCTTTCTGGAATAAAGAGGTGAAGGGTGATCTTCCTCCTCTCCCACTTAAAAGACTTCAGTTTGAGAGGGAGAAACACTTCATGCTATCAAGCATCTCAAATATATTGAAGCTATACCTATTTATTCATTTACTTATTAGTTTTATTTTTTATTTCCATAAGGAACGTGTGACAGATAGAGAGGAGAATGAGAAATCACCCTGCGGGTGAGATACGCACGCTGCCATCCCTTCTCCTCCGTGCTCCTCCTGGGATTTTTGGGCACGCACATACACACGCCCCGTGTGGTTTTGAAGCCACTGGGTCTGGGACTCAAACACCAGACTCAGCCATGTGGGATCCAGTGCCTTAACCACTACCCACTGGCCCAAAAATAATATTAATTAATTAATAATATTAATTAAACAGAGAGCATAAATACAAGGCAACTGCCACGTTTTAATCGTAATCCTAGAAAAAAGCAACTAAACATAAAATTAATTGCCACTCTTTGTTTAACTATCTTTTTTAGTCATTTCTGCATTGCTGGGGCACAAGTTCAGAGTAGACAGACTTAATTCCCAGAGGTCCCATAGGTGACACATGAGAGGTAGGAGCCGCCAGTTGACATATCTGACCCACCCAGGCCCCAGGAACCTGACCGCCACATCTCAGAATCTCAACAACCTTGCATGGCTTGGTTCGCACAGAATCTGGTCTCTAAACTACTGGAATGAGTGGAATTTACTTCAGAATGATTTTTATTTAGATTTCTGGAGACTATACAAATATATTTAGGAGGAAATATCGTTTTCATAATATATAAGTAAGAAGGTATTGCTTTACAGTCAGGAAATTTACCAATCTAGATAAATGCTTCCATTTTAATATTTTATAAATAGTTTTAACAGATTTGACTACTCAAAAAGAATATTTGTTACAAAAGTTTTAAAGGACTATAACAGTCTGAGCAATATAATTCTATTTCTCAGATATAGTATGCTCTATTTAAAATATTTAAAATATTTGAGTGTTTTGTATACAAATGTGAGTCTCTTTATTCCTATCTTTATGAATTTCTATTTTTAAGCTTCCTCTAGACAGACAAATAGCCATGAAAGCAGAGGACACTCAATCTTCTGGGGCTTAATTGAGCTCTTAAATAGGATTAAGCTTCATACCCACCCTGAAGGCCTACCATTTTTTTTCTGTCTTGCTAAATGAATGTAGCCTATTGTTCCTTATTAAGAGAATCTATTTTTAATCTGTGTGACCACTCATCCAAGCAAACTGGAACCAACTCTGTCTACCAGGCTTTGTGACACCCTAAGAAGAGTAATTTGGGTCCATTCCAGTCTGGAATCACTCTTGAGCTGCAATCATGGTTGTCCCTGTGTGTTCCTTAAGTAGCCATCTCTGCTCCCGTCTCCGCTGCTGTTAGTGTAGCCCAGTGGCATCGGTTCTTCTGCTTGTTTTCTCCCTTGTGTTGACCAGAAACTCCAAGGGAAAACCATTTGGAAACAGCTTCTATGGATTCATTCACTCCACAAATACTTATCGAACGGCAACATGTTGTAGGCTTGTGAGATTTTCTTGAGGAAGTAATTGTGACTTATGTCTCTTCCCCAAAAAGCTCAGATATCTAGTTGAGGAATATTCCATCAAGCCAGCATTTTCCTTATCCTCCTCTCAACTGAGAATTTCCTAACTCAGCGTATTCGTAAAAGCTTCTGAGGAGAACAAAACTGAAATTCTGTTTTCAGGAAACTGTGTTTCGTAATGTGCGTTCTTGAAATAGAGCCCAATCAATTTGTTTTAACTATAATTAGAACTAACCAAACAAGTCTCAATACGTATACTCATGTTCAATGAGCGATGTTTCCCATAACTTTAGCACGCCACCAGGAGCTGTATGCACTCAGCCCGTGAGCCCAATGCCATTGGCATGTTTTCCAGCACACCTGCTTCCTATCTGCATGGCCGTGAGCAGGTGACTCAGCATCCTCATTCCCTTCATTTCCACAATGTAAATAATCCGCCATGTTGCTATTGTAAGGTGACAATGCTTGGCATGAAGTGGTCCTAAAAGAAGCATCTTGGTCTTGTAGGTTGGTTGGCTGGCTGGTCCAGCTCCAGTCACCACATTCAAACGCAGAAACTCTTCCACCTATGGTCTTCAACTTCTGCCAAAACATGTGCCATGCAACTACTTTACAAAGAATATGGGTGATGAGGAGAGAGAGAGACAGAAGTAGAGGAAAAGATGACTTACTCAGGAAAAGATAGCAACAACAATGGCAGTGTCTTTCTTCATCTTAAATGAAAATACTGTCATGGAATGCCATAGAGGAGAAATATATCTACCCTTACATTTAGAAAGTGTTCTCTATTGAATGGAAGCAAGTACCTTAGAAAATTTGCACTGTATTTTAGTCACTGAAATGTGACACTCTGAGCATATCAAAAGGTAGTAATATGGAGAAAAATGAAATATTTTATTCTAAAATCAAATCAAAGAACACTTTGCAGATATTTTCAGGTTTCATAGCATCACAGAAAACAGACCATTATCATTAGCCCAAAATGGTGTTTCTCCCCTCTCTGCCTTGAAAACCCTCCATGTTGTATTAGATCCACCTCTTCATGAATTATTTCCTGAGCAAATTTACTCATAATTATTCTGTGCTCCTGGGAAAAACACCACGTGTTTTCCATAGCAGTTCTGTGGTCTTGCTTAGCTGTGTGTCTTCTTCTTCAGGCCGTGAGCTTTGCTAGGTCAGAAAGATTGTCTTTCTGTGCCCTGCAACTCAAGTAGCTATTAGCACAAAGTAGGTTCACTGTGAATATGTATTAATCAGTATGAGCCTTTGGCTTCCATCTTAATGACTTAATGTGTTTCTAAAACATTTTATTGAACCTTTTTCCTCTGACTGTGCCATCACTCCTCCCAGACTGCACCCCTGCCAAATGCTCAACACAGCTAATTAATTAATGGTGCTTCCGGGCTCTTCCCCTTATAAATATGTCAAAGATGCCATTGACAGAAAAGACTTAGAATCTGACTTTGGTCCTATTTCTTGGTCATTTTTCTTAGAATGTTTGTCCTTCTGCCTTGAGGTTATTTAGATGTCCAGGATATGTTACAAATCAAGATAATAAGTAAGGGTAGCCCAAAACACTTGTGAAAGATGGCATGCCACAGAGTCGCAGTGTCTCCAAACTTTGCGTTGTGGCTAGTAAGGCAGAAACTAAAACCAAACACTTTATGGTGACAAATTTTGAGAGGAAATAAATCAGAATTTTTATCATTTCATTCCAAGCTTCTTGTACACGTACAAATAACAAAGCCCAGGCTTGGTGTCTTGTGGTGTTATTTTCTTGGCTGCTTTTGATCACTAAGGAGGAAAATGCCGACAACCAGATTAAAACTCCCAAGAAACTAAAATACAAAGACATTTCCCTTTTCTGGTCTGATCATCATCATTTCGATTCAAAGAATTTTCCATGCATTCTATTCCGCTCTAAGCCATGCTCCAAAGTCTAAGATACAGAGATTTAATGCAAAAAAAAAAAAAAAAAAAAAAAAAAAAAAAAATAGGGCCACACTATTTCAGACTTCTCCTTGGGAAGATCCTGTCCTCATTTATGTCCCTATTTTAGTACAGATCTGATCGGTTTTATTACTGTCTCACCCACTAAACTGTGAACACTCTAAAAGATGGACTTTTACCTTATTCAGCTCTGTTCTCCCAATGCCTGGCATTATTGTAGTTAAACGAATAGTAAATGGAATCTTGTAAAAATAAGCTGCAACTGCTTTACTCTGTGTGTGATACTCTCCAAACCGAAGGAGTCATCTTATAATTCTAAGTAAAGTTCTCCCTGTGAAAGCAAAGGCCTCATCCGTTTTATAGATTCAGCAGGATCTGAAAATGGTCTTTATCTGGCCAGGCAGGGTCCTGGCCAGCATTCGAAATTCTTTATTCCCTTTCACTCTCAGAAGATGAATTTCAGCATTTTTACACTAATGGCTTTTAAATACTCGTTTGCTTCATTTTTTTTCTTCCTTTCTAAGGATTATGATCTCTTCTTGCCTGCTTGTTTTATTAGGAAAGAATTTAGGGTATGCCCGCATATCACCTCTCCTTTTTTCTGAATCCTAATGTAAACGAATCCATGCAAAGCTGGCTGTGGTGGGCCGCGCTGGTGAGAGAAAACACACTCGTTTTCAGGTATCAAGAAATTTGTGCAAGCAAAAAGAAAAAGGAAGTAAGCTATTCTTAAATGTCAATGATCTTGAATCCATAGGGTGTTTTTTTGTTTGTTTGTTTGTTTTTTTATAATTGCCAGAGAGTATGCACTCTCACCAGATAGAGAGAGAACACCACCCTCCCATGGGGCATGGTCACACTCCAATCCCATTTCCTCCACTTCTCCACCCTGTTGGGTTTTGGGAACACGTTTTTCAAGTCACCAATCTGGGATTCAAACTGTATAGTTGCTATGTGGGCTCTGGCTCACATAGAATATTTTTTTATCTTAGGCTACAAAGATAGCACCACAGAATAGTTTAAAATACAGATCATTTTCTAGGTGTTTCTTAGTTTCCTATTGGTGTTTTAGTTAACCACTAAGCTACGAAGATAGCCTCATAGAATATTTTTAAATACAAATAATTTTCTAGGTGTTTCTTAGTTTTTCTATTGATGTTTTAGTTATTGCTAAATAGTTAAAGCAATTCTATGTCACCAGGGCCAATACGATACATTTCTTTTTCCTCTCACTTATGTTTTAAGCAATGTAGTCCATGGTCATTTCTCTTTCAGCAAATTCCAATTCAAATGTTACCTCCCGCCCTAGAAATGGCCGTACCCGGTTTCTGCAGCCAACATGCTTTCTTGTGGCATTTAGAGGGTCCTCTGATAGATTTCTGCCCATGGTTCATCTTCCAGTCAGGCTGGAGCTCTTTGAGGGAACCCGCTCTCTGTCACCACACGCCCAGACACAGAGCTCACACCCACCTTCGTACTCAGCACAGCAGTGGCCAGTCTTTGTGGCATGAGGGGCTGGCTGTTCACGGAAGACTAGCAAGGAGTCAGTGATGGCCTGGTCTCTCAGTGACCCGTACTTTTCCCCCTATTTCACAGCTGTGACAGTTCTTCCACTAAAGAGTCTTGTGTATATCTTCATTCTTCTCATTACCCTTGGAAAGAATGGCCATAGCAGTGCGAAGAGGTGATTATGAGTGAACAGTAGGGACCAACAGAAAGTGTGGTATTTCAGGGCTGCAATTGACATTGACTTTCTATCAGGAGAAAAATTGTATGTTTCATTTTCTTTCCCTTTTTTAAGGTTTTTGCCATAGGTATACGTATTTGTCAGAAAGAGACAGAGAGAGGGAAAGCGGGAACTCACCACACGATCCCTTCCCCTCCATCCCCCTCCATGCACACACACGCTCCCAGAGTGATTTTCAACTGCAAGGTCCAGGACTCAAACCATGGTCAGCCCTGTGGGAGTCCAGCACCTAACCACCATGCCACCTGCTGGCTCCCCGTTTTTTGTTTTCAGTCTTCCCTAAAGAAAGGCAGTCTGTTTACTCCCTGTTGATGATGACGTGTATAGTATTCTCAACTGGATTGGTCTGAGAAGTATTTCATGTTGGGTCAAGTCTGTTAGAAGCAAAATGAGAAATAGTGATTGACTGGTTAAAAAAAATAATTGGAATAATAATAATAATGATTGGGGGGAAAATGAATGATGAAGTGGGGAGTTTAATGTCTCTGTATTGACTGGCATGCATGGCATTCCCTTTTGAAAAGGCAAGGTAATACACTATAAATTTATATGTGATTCAATGGAATATAAACAAGATTATGATGATAATAAATCATTTAAAAAAAAAAAAAAAGACAATCTGTGAAAAGGCCCCCTTGGCAACAGTTGTATTTAGAAAGCAAGAAGAGAGGTCCCGTCTAGCTGGAGATCATGTCTGATCATTTTATAGATGCCTCCACACATCTACCTTTATCGCGTTTCCGGCACACAGCTTTAGTTCAGTTACTTCATTAACAATGTGAATATATACACACATGAGCACTTGCAAGGTAATTGTGCACGAATTCCGGTTTCTCGGTAGAGAAACACTGACTTCGGCAAGTTCCAGAGAGCAAGGTGTCACCCGCCCTGAGCAGGAAGTGGCCGCGGCCTGCGGGAGGGCTGTGCTCTCTCTTATGGACTCGCTGTTTGGAAGCACTTTGGTTTGCTTTCTACAAGTCAGAGTTTGAGATCGACCTGTCCTATTATAGAATTAATATGGGACTTTGTTAAAGCTAGATCTTTTTCTCTTTTTAAAGTTTACTTGTTTCTTCCACAAGCAGGAAAAACACAAAGAGAAACAGTGATGAGGAGAGACAGAGAGACAGCAACCCACAGGGCCTTGGGCCCAGGTCCGACCTCACCAGCTCCAGATAAAGGGCCCTCGGGAGCCTGTAGGCACGAACGACAAACGGGCCTGCAGTGAGCCTCGTGGAGCAGCACAGCCCACTGCACCCGCCAGTGCCCGAGAAGAGATTAAGATATGCTTTATCCAGTGCTAAATCCTAGGAGTTAGCAATTGGCATCAATTAGCTGATGCCCAAGGAAAGGCAGGCGGCCATTTTGTAGCTGCATGTAAGCTATGCAGAAAATTATCCTGGCCTGTTAAGAAGAGTGGATCACAGAAGCGAGAAGCTATTTTGTCCTGACAACTGCAATAAGGTAGAAAATATCTGAGTTCTAAAGTTCTGCTTAAGTGGGACCAGCAGATGGCACAGTGGTTTTGTCGCTGGACTCCCACATAGCAGACTGTGGTTCAAGTCCCAGACCCAGTGGCTTAAAACTCATGTCAGGCACATGTGCGTGTGTGCCAAAAATCCTGAGAGAATGGAGGAGAAGGGACTGAACATGGTCATCCCCTCTAGGAGGTGATTTCTCGCTTTCTGCCTCTCTAGTGAGCACCCGCATCCTATAGCAAAAATCTCTTAAAAAAAAATTCTTGGGAACCAGCAGTTAGCGTAATGGCTATGTCGCTGGACTCCCACGTAGTCGACCGCGGTTCGCGTCTCGGACCCGGTGGCTTACAACTCACGCCGGGCGCGTGTGCGTGCGTGCCCAAGATCCCGAGAGGAGAATGGAGGAGAAGGGATTGCGGCATGACCATCCCCCCTGGGGGGTGATTTCCTGCTTTCTGTCTCTATGTCTCTCTCTGTCTGTCTGGCGAGCGCACGCACCCTATAGCGAAAAACCTCTTCAAAAAAAAAAAAAAAAAAAATTCTTAGTGAAGGTACTTAATGAGAATAGGACAGTGTGGAATGGGGGAAGTGAAGAGAAGAGGATAGAGAAAGATAACAAGTGAACAATAGAGAGGCAGGACGTTAGTGAGAAACAGATATGGCTTATTAACTGTTGATGTTGACATGTATAGTATTCTCAACTGGATTTGTCTGAGAAGTATTTCATGATGGGCAAAGTATTTGTACAAGCAAAATGAGAAATAGCAATTGACTGTTTTAAAAAAATAGTTAGAATAATAATAATAATGATTGGGGAAAACATAGAAAAGATATTGAATATTGAAGCAGGGAGATTAATGTCTCTGTACTGACTGACATTCATGGCATTCCCTTTTGAAAAAGCAATGTAATACACTGTAAAGTTATATATAATTCAATGTAATATAAAGAAGAATATGATGATAATAAAAAATTAAAAAAAAAACTCTTGCTTAAGCAAAATTGTCACTCGAGAGTCCTGACTTGCCCACCAAGAAGTTCTTTTTGTATTTTTTCTTTAAATTTCCCAACTACTGACTTTCCCAGAAAACACATGACAGTGATTCACAGCTGCTAATGTTACAAACTTCTTAATATAAATGTCACACCATTTCTCTGCTATTGATTTCAGGAAAGACATAAATGGAATGTAACAGTGTAGTAAATCATTTCTCTGATTTTCCTGCCTCTTTAAGTCTATGATCCTCTTGGTTATATTTATCTAGGTGTTTTCCCCACTCTGCTGCCATTTTTTGAAAGTCAGACATTTTTCTGCACCTCTGTAATGCCGGCTCCTTAACAGATGTTTGAAATGATGTTTGTCAAATGAATGATCAAGTAGGTAATGCAGGTTGGACATCACTAATCCAAAAATCCAAAATCTGAAATGCTCCAAAATCTGAATGTTTTGAACACCAACATGATGCTGTAAGTGGAAAATTCCACAGCCGACCCTATGTGATGGCCATGGTCAAAACGCTGCAACGATGTGTTAAAATTACCTTCAGAGTATGTGTATAGGCTCTCTATAAAACAATGGCAGCCAACAGGTAGCATGGTGGTTAAGGCACTGGACTCCCACATGGCTAACCATGGTTCAAATCCCAGACCCTGAGGCTTGAAAATCACACCGGGTGCATGTGCATGAGTGCCTGGAATCCTGAGAGGAACATGGAGAAGAAGGGACTGCAGTGTGGCCATCCCCCTGAAGGGTGATTTCTTACTCTCCCTCTCTCTGTCTCTCTCCAGAGGGTGCACATGCCCTATGGCAAAAACCTAAATAAATTAATAAATAAATGTACTCTTTAGACTTGGGTTTTATCTCCAAGGTGTCTCATTATACATATGCCAACATTTCTGACTCCAAAAACTCTGAAACTGGAAACACTCCTTGTTCCAAGCGTTTCAGATAAGCGATGGTCAGTCTAGAACAGCATCGACTCTGTGCCTGCACTTTCCTAAGCACTTTACTCATCAGCCCCCATGAGTAAGTGGGATGGTTCCATATTACAGGCCTGAGGAACCCGAGACTCCAAGAGGTTACCTAAGGTGTCCAGGGTTAAACCGTACATAGCCGAGGCAGGGTTCGAAGCAAGTGGCGAGCCCAGAGGGTGCCTCCTCACACCGTGCCCTCCACATAGACTCCTCAGGCTGCCGCGTACTCTCCCCATAATCTGGCTTCACTCCTTCTTCCCACTCTTACATCTCCTCCTATTTGAGCATGTGTCTTCTGCTGCGGTCATGGTCATGGCCTTACTTCTCTCCTGGTTCCCTCTATACAACTTACCTTCACTTTTTCTTTCCCCTCAAGACGTGATCTCCCTCGTCCCCAAAGAACTCATCTGTGTCTCACCTTCGCGGTGATAACCCAGCTCCCATTCATTCTGTACTTTCTGAAACGACGTAACTACAGCTTTTACTACTGAACTGGTTATGTTCATACATAATCTAGGTGTGGCCTGTCACTGTCCTCTGAGTATTTTATTTGTCTCAGCCTTGCTTTCCAACTGTCTTTTAGGCATATTTGAAAATGTCTCTTAAGACAATGCAACTTAAATGGGGCTTTTAAAATTAATAGATAATATTTTTTTAGAGCATTTTTAAACTCACAGCAAAATTAAGCAGTAAGTACATTTGAACTATAGGCCTTCTGGTAAAGGCAAACCATGGAGATCATTTTTAAAAGGTCTGGTGGATGGGACCAGCAGTTAGCGTAATAACTATGTTGCTGAACTCCCATGTAGTCTACTGTGGTTCGAGTCCCGGACCTGCTGGCTTAAACTCACACCGGACGCGTGTGTGTGTATGCCCAAGATCCCAAGAGAAGAATGGAGGAGAAGGGATTGCGGCGTGGCCATCTCCCCTGGGGGGTGATTTCTCGCTTTCTGTCTCTCTGTCTTTCTCTGTCTGTCTGGTGAAAGCACATGGCCTATAGCAAAAACCTCTCAAAAAAAAAAGAATGTCTGGTGGACCACAGTCCGAGAAGTGTACAGGAGCTTTGAGGGCACACTGCAGTGGTGAAGTATGTGGCCTTTTCAGACGGACTTCCTTCACTTAGCAGTAATATTTTAAGATTCCTCTGTGTCTTTGGATAGTTGGATAGCTCATTTCTTTTTCACACTGAATAATACTCCATTGTGTGACTATGCCGCTGGTAAAGGGGCTTGATGAATATGTTTTTCATGGAAAAACTCCTTATAAAAATAAATCGCAGATCATAAAATATATTACACAGCCCACCAAGATTAATGTTTACTTCCTTCTTTAGGCAATAGTAGCTCTCTTCTTCTGGCCATCGATTTGTAGTATTTATTTCCCACCCTTGAAATTTCGTTAAGTTTTTAGAAGAAAAATAGTACTACTGAGTGTATTGCCAGCCATCGCCGATCGGGCGGGCGCCGGCTGCCCCGTGCCAGGAGGGCGAGGCGCCTTCTCCGCGCTGTGTGATACGCAGCAAGCCACACGGCAGCTGGGGCTCTCGGCCGGACAGGTGTCTTCTCTGCCTCTCCCACCCTCGTCCACCGTTTGTCCCACCTCTAAGACATTAAGAAAAGTACGGCCAAAATGAGGAAAACTGCCATCATTATATAATTGACAGTGCTACACATTTCTGCCCTTTGCCTCTGCCCTGACGCTGCCTGTCACTTCCCTTTTCCGTCACACTGTTCCCTCAAGGCTTAGCCGGGGCTACTCTGTGCTGCCGTACCCTGCCATGAACTGCCCTCCACCCAGACAGGTTTCGTCCTCCTCTTATCTTCACCTCTTGACAGGATAAGGCCCTGTGCCCTGTGCCCTGTGCCCCTCTCCTAACCTATGCCCTGGGACAGAGTCAGCGGAGCTGGACGGTGGGGGAGGGGTGCACCTGCCGCTAGGCCGGCGTGGCCTCCTTTACCTCCCCCATCCCCGCTCCCCCTAGAGCTAGAGCCAGCGGGGGGCCAGTCAGCTGGCAGCAGGTGCTTTAGCTGCAAGTCTCCGAGACCGTGAGGTGGAGACACGGAGAGCACCGTTCTCCGAGAGGAGCACCATGATGGAGCAGTAGAGCCAGGCAGAGCCGACTAGCCAACGAGCTGGAGCAAGTGGCTAATCCGTCCCCCGTGACCCCGGGTGTTCAAACCTTGACGCCTACAACTCAGGTTCTCTGTTATCCGGACCTAATGTAAATGAGTTCCTTGCCCTCAGAAGATTACAGATCCTTCTACAGATTCCTACTGAATGTGCAAAAGGGTATCAAAAATGGTCTATTACTTCATTTACATGATGTCTTTTTTTTTTGGAGAGGTTTTTGCCATAGGGCGTGTGCAGTCACCAGAAAGACAGAGAGAGACAGAGAGACAGAAAGTGAGAAATCACCCCCCAGGGAGGATGGCCACGCCACAATCCCTTCTCCTCCATTCTCCTCTCGGGATCTTGGGCACGCACACACACGCGCCCGTCGTGAGTTTAAGCCAGTGGGTCCGAGACTCAAACCGTGGTCGACTACGTGGGAGTCCAGTGACATAGCCATTATGCCAACTGCTGGTCCCATTTGCATGATGTCTTACACATGCCCTGACTCCCAAGATATGTTGCAAGCAGCCTGGGTGGAGAATCATAATTCTGTTTTCTCTTTATTTGTTTGTTTACTCCACAAGACATGGGAAAATTAGGCATATCGTGCATGTTGGGTGAAGCCCTGATTTTCCACAGAGGCACTGTCTTTGTAGGGTGCAGAACTGTGGGGTCACTTTACAGTGACGTCGTGGCCGATAGCACATCTTCCTCCCGTGTCTTCCCGCCACGTCCACCCTCATCAGTACCATCGTTCCCTGTATTTGTGAGGTTCATAAACACTCTGTTCCTTCATAACCAAATACGTTGTCTCCCTTTACATCATTTAGCTTGACCCTGCACATGGCCTTTAGCTTTAATTGCCACATATGTGCCCGGTCATTTGTTTGGGCCACATGCTGCCCCCGACAATTGGATATTTTCCGTAGACTGTATCCATAGCCCCTCATTCTGCTCAGTTACTGGCAAGATTAAATGATAATAGCGAACTCTGTAAAACCAGAGACACTGTTGATGTAAATAAATACATGTGTTTATTTATACAGAATGTAAATAAATTTTAAAAATTGGAGAGTGACACTATTTACACATTTTGGAAATAAAAAAGAAAGGAAGAAAGAAGGAAAAGCTCTTGGCTGGCCACGTGGTGCACTGACAGCGCAGCACCCCACAGCGCTGGAGCCGTACAGCAGACGGGGTTTCGGCTCCTGGGGGGACTCCCACATTCCATGCTGATCTTGGCTGGCAGGGAGGGCGGGGGAGGGACTGCAGTGTAAGACTCTATGGGGGTGCTCCCCTGGCTTTGTCTCTGTCTCTCTCTCTCTCTCATGGAAGAAATAAAGTTTAGTAATAGGAAAAAATCCGAATTGTTAAACTTACCTGTTTTTAAAAACTATTTCTAATAAATAAATAAATAAATAGCCCATTTCTTTGGCCAGTTCTATGCTACTTCGAAGCCTGTGAAGGCTGCCTTCTTGCTGCAATGAGAGTAACTTTCAGCCATGCAAAACAAGCACCAGCCAGGCAGCCTGAAAAGAGACGGAAGGATTTTTAACGACTCCTCACTCACGTCTCATTGTCGTACATCTCTATAGCACATAATATTGTTTTCCAAAGTATGTATGCAGTACATGACAGTCGAGTCAAGGACACAACCATACACATAGCTGTCAGTGAAGAACTTTACGTCCTTGCTCCTGTTGAGTATTCCTTCCCCAGGCCCTCCCCCCCATTCCCCACTGCCCACCCTTCTCCCGGGTGGTCTCTGGTGTCTACCCCTGTCCTCCCTGCTATTACATGGCTGGGTCTTTCCGTCTCCGCCATAGAGTGCAGACATTTGGAGCATATTGAGCAGGGATATTAAGTGTTTGTCTCTTACGTCTGACTTACTTCACTTAGCATTAATTTGTCTGTATTCATCCACGTTGTTTCACATGACAGAGTCTCATTGTTCCTTACGGCTGATAGTATCTAGTGTACACATGCCACATTTTTTCAATCCAGTCACCAGTTTTTGGGCATTTAGGTTGATTCCATGTCTTAGCAATTGTGAATAATGCTGCAATAAATATGGATGTGCAAATGTCTTTCCAACTGCGTATCTTCCTATCCTTGGGGTAAATACCAAAGAGTGAGATTACTGGGTCACAGAGTGATTCTGCCTGTAGGTTTCGAGGAACCTCCATATTGTTTTCCATGGTAACTATATCAATTTACATTCTTACCAGTGGTGAAGGTGGGGGTTTCTCTCTTCGCCATAGCCTTGCCAGCACTTGTCATTCTTTATTTTCTTGATCAAAGCCATTGTCACTAGGGTTAAGGAGTATCTCACCATGCTTTACATTTGCATTTCCCTTATAGTAAGAAATGTTAAACACTTTTTTATGTGCGATTTGACCTTTTATCTGTCTGCCTTAGAGAGTTGACAGTTTAACTAATTTTTTAATTGTATTATTCATTTTTCTTGTAGGGAGCTGCTTGAGTCCCCTATGTGTTCTGATTATCAATGCCTTATCTGAAGCATAGTTTGCAAATATGTTCTCCCATTCTGAGGGTGTCCCTTCGCTCTACTTACTGTTTCTTTTGCAGAGGCTTTTTAGCTTGATGTATTTCCACTTGTCTACTTTCGGGATTGTTGCCTACATTTTAGGGGTCTTATTAATCAAAACAGCAAGGTACAGTTGGTACTGGCAAAAAAACAAGCATGTAAACCAATGGAATAGAATAGAGGATCCAGAAATAAATCCCCAAATATATAGTCAACTGATACTGATAAAGGGCACAAGGTAATCCAGTGGAGGGAAAAAAGTCTCCTCAGCAAATGGCGCTGGAAGAACTGGCTATTCTTCTACTGAAAAATGAAACTGGACTGTTCTCTCTCTCTCACCATTTATAAAAATCAACTAAAAATGAATCAAAGACCTAAACGGAAAGCCTCGAACTATAAAACTACTTGTGGAAAACATGGGGGTGGGGAGACTTGAAGACAGTAGAGTAGGCAAAGACTTCTAAAATAAGGCTTCTCTTGTTTTATGATTTAATAAAGCAAGGGCCAGCCTTAGTATATTAAGAACATGTTCATTATTTTTGTAATATTTTTAGGGCCTTAAAAAATGAAAAGAGTCATTTCAGTCTAATGTGTCCCCTGGATCTGAGATGGTGCCCGTCAGTTTGCAGTTCATCAGGAGCTATCCCCCAGATGGTCCATGACCAAGGACACAAGCAGGGCAGTGACCTCGTCCTCACATGCAGGAAGCACTCCGGCCTCCCATGCTGTGCACTAGAGGGCTGTGGGATGGGGCATGTCCAAACGTCTCCACATGGAGATGGGCCAACACCCACCCAGAACCTTCCACGCATTCCAACGCATTCCCATCTCGAATGGAAGCCAGCATCTGAGAAATAACTACAGACCACAGACACCAAGACATGTTCTTAAAGGAAACAAAATAAAAGATTTCAGCAAAGTAGGTTTCAGTTAGAGTATAGACAGAAATTAAAAAGAAGTCCTAATTGTGTTTTCCCTCCCGGTAGAACCTGAGTGGGCCAAGCTCCAGCACTGATCTTTACGGGAATTCCATATCCGGAAAACCTCGGCTATATCTGTGGTCGGCTCCAAGCTGCCTTCTCTGTCTTTACCATTTCCCATGACTTCAGCTTACCTCCTTCGGTTTTCTTTAACAAAATTATTTATCCCTTAAGAGTTTAAAATTTTGTTTTGTTTTTAAGAGGTATATTCTGAAAACCTCATATTTTTGTGATTTCCCAAAGTTCCCTTATTTATATTTCTCTAAGTGATATGAATAGTAAGAAATATAAATATTTGATAAACACCATAGCATTATATTTTAGAAACATCTTACGTAGGTGCCATGTGTTTGTTTTTATATTAATGGATTTAATAGTAATCTATATCCTCCAATTCATATGAATTTATATCTTATTATTGCGTCACTCATTGGTATAATAATATATCATTAAGGGATAAAACGTTTACTATTCACCATCTTTATCTCACCGAGCCTCCTCCTAAGTCAATTACATGGCTTTGATGTCTGGGCTTTTTTTCTTCTATGTCTTGTTACTTTCTTTTAAGAGTCTCACCCAATAGGCTAGCCAATGGCATGGTGACTAAGGCAGCTGAATTCCACATGGCCAACTGCATATATGGGTCCCAGACCCAGCAGCTTCAGAAACATGCTGGGCACAGGTGTGTGTGCCTAAAAATCTCTAAGGAGGGAGCGAGTGAGGAGAGGTGATTATGGCATGGAGCTTCTCAAGTGGGGGTGGGGGGAAGATTTCTCACTTTCCATTTCTCTCTCTCTCTTTCTGGTGAGCAAACTTGCCCTCTGGAAATGTCTTTTTAACAAGAGAGAAAGAGAGAATCTCACCTCACTGAACATATCTGTCAACATCTTTGTTAGTATGTTTCCTTTTTCAAAAACACCTGTTCATATACCCGTTCATGTTGGCTCCAGATTTCTGTATTTACCTCTTTTGGATCCTTCCAAGATCTCTACTCCTCGACATCAGTGCTTTTCTCCCAAACTCTCCAATACTATATCTAAACTTTTCATATGGCTTTTATTCCTTTATACCCTTTATTAACATTAAGAATCATTTCCTTATTCTATAATAAAATTATGTCTGATTTTTCTTTGACCATCTTGCACATGAAGGGCACTGAATAATTACTTGATTGGAAAAAAATGGCCTTTCTCATTGGGAATAAGTGAACTAATGCAATGTTTGTTGAAGTGCACCTCAGACTTCTGTAGAGTGCTTGTTTAAGCTTTCAGATTCCTGGATGCCTCCAGGCAAGCTGAGTCCGAATGTCCCAGGCCCCAAAATCATAAAAGTGGACGCACTCTCCAGAGAATTCTTATCAGCGCTAGAGCAGAGGCTCACTGCTTAATGTCAGTGAAGGTTTTCCACCATTCTTCTGCCCCATACTAATAATCTGTTTGTACTTCATAATTTTTATGGCCTAACAAAATCTCGAGGATTAAGGCAGATTGATATGACACACGTCAGCTGAGTGTGCTGCTGAGCAGAAAGGAGGGACATTCTAGACATGCTGGACATCGAGCCCACAGAGCAGTCGCCTGGGCTGGAGTCATCCAGAGAGAGCCTGGGACGAAAGAGTCTGGAAACATTGGGAAGGAAGAGCCGAAACATTCTGGGCAAGGGAAAGGGCGCTGGCAAAGCTACAACATTGTTTAGGCAGAAGGCATAGCTCAGGCTGCCAGAGCCGAGCTTATGTCTGGAAGGAGGAAGAACTGGAAAGAGACGGGTCCAAGCTCCTATAGGCCCTTGAGTTTGCTTGAAGTTCCTAATAAGAATACAAAATCTTGGGCCAGCAGGTGGCGTGGTTGTTAAGGCACTGGACTCCCACATGGCCAACTGCAGTTGGAGTCCTGGACCTGGTGGCTTGCTTTCTCATTCTGTCTCTCACTCTCTGGTGAGTGCATGTGCCCTATAGCAAATTTAAACAACAATAATAAAATTAAATAAATAAATATTTTAAAAATACAAGAAATCTTCTTAATCAGTGGTGTTACTCCAGCTGCAAAAACCTAGGCGTCTTTATTTTAAACTTTTTAATCAGTAGTAAAAAAAAGAAGAAGAAACAATTCTTTTTGAATGGTTCACTACACTACCAGAAATTCTCCACAAGATACCCACTATAACCACTGTTGATAAAAGACTTTTAATAGGTATGTAACACCGAGGACTTAGTTACTAGATTAGAAAAAAATGAAAAAATTGAGTTATGCTTTTGCTGATATGAAAAACTGAGTTCAGCTTTATTATTCAACCACTGCTCATGATAATAAATAACAAATGAAACATGTGAATTTAAAGAACTAGGAGAGAGCTGCTTCTGAAGGTCTCCAATTTCCTAAATGACTTCAGAAGATCATCCACCTAAGAAATGCTAATCACTTCCTAACAGATAGATAAAAGGTCTACTTTAGAATAATCATATCTTACACTTCAACGGCAATATTGCTTTTTCTATTTTCTACCACCATCCATCTTTGTTTCTGTTTTCTTCTTTTTTCTTTGCCATAGGACATGAATGTTCACTAGAGACAGCCAGACTGAGGGGGAGAGAGAGAGAGAGAGAAAGTGAGAAAGCACTCCCCGGGGAAATGGCCACGCCACATTCCCTTCTCCATTCTCAAGATTTGGGGCATGTGTGTACACACGTGCATGCACACACGTGCCTGGCATGTTTTTCAAGTCACCAGATTAGGGACTTGAACCACTCATTTGGCCAGGTGGGATCCAGCTGCCTTAGCCACCAAGCCATTGGTTGACCTTATCTTTGTTTTTCTTTGAATATTTCAGTTTTCAGTGTTCTTACATAATCGATGAGCTAGTCTTGATGCCAGATGTGAACCACTTATTTTGCATGAATTTCCCAAGGCAAAATACTTTCATTTCCTTTAAAGGTTTTTTTTTTTTTAATTTTCAGTTTCCAATGTAAAGAAGATTAACAATGTTACTTTACCATATAAATAATAGATGATGAGAAATTTGCAAATGCCAACAATTGTTTAATTAAGAGGCCAATTACAAATGTCACGAAACCTTTCTTCTTCCTTGGAAGCTCATATACCAGATGTTGAAATACTCAGTCACTGAGACAGTGACAGTACTTTTACATGTCCCTTAGAATATGGTTTAGTTTTCCAAACTCTTGATGGTGATTGTTTTTTTTAAGCCATGTTATTTTAAAATATAATAAAAATGCATTACTAAAAAATGGAAAAAATCATTTTAAAAAGAAGGTGAAGAGTTTTTTGTTTGTTTTTAGAGAGAGATTTTTGCTAAGGGTGCATGTGCTCACTGGAGAGACAGAGAGAGAGACAGAAAGTGAGAAATCACGCCCAGGGGGAATCCCTTCTCCTCCATTTTCCTCTGGAGATTTTGGGCATGCATGCACTCATGCCCAGCATGAGTTTTAAGCCAGCAGGTCCAGGACTTGAATCTCAGTCGGCCATGGGAGGGGTCCAACAACCATTTGCTGGTCCCAAGTGAAGGTTTCTTATCATTAGATTCAATAGGCATAAAATCATTCTGTCTAATTACAATAAAAAATTTCTAAATACTTCTTGATTTCTGCTGTCATCTCTGAACCCTAACCAGCCACTGGCCACACACCGAAGTTTCAGAATCCAAGAAGCCAGTAAGGAGTGTGAGAGGAAGTTAGGGCCAGACTCCCGAACCTCTAGGTGGGTGCACGTGTGCCCCAAACCCCAGGAGGAGAGAGGGGAAGTGATCGTGGTGTGGCCATCCTCCCTGGGGTGATTTCTCACTTTCCCTCCCTGTTTCACACATGCCCTATAACAAAACAAACCGAAACAAAAATCAGGTCAGCGGTGCAGGCATCAGGTTTCTTCGATTGCCTCAGTTAATTTCTTACATCTGTTAGTGAATCCCTCCCACCCCCTTGAGCGAAAAGTGAATTTGTCCAGCAGAAGCACTTGCTGCGTATCTTTACTGCCCTTCACCGGGGCTTTTCCCTCCAGACCCGGCATGCTCAGCTCTCTCAGGTGCCCTCTGTCACCATAACTTTGCAGACTGCCACCTCCTGAACAGCTTTAAGTCACAAAACTCAGTCATGAAGTTTCATCTCCCACAGTTCTACTAGGTTTTTTTTCTCAAAAGCTTGCTTTTCCCCTTTTCTTCAGACTTGCCTTTATCTTCCTGTCATATCTTTTGATTAGGCCAATCAGAATATGAGCTTCATTTTTTTCCTATTTATTTTTTACTTATTGAAGATAGTTGGGAAGAGATCTTGGGCTTACTTTTTTTTTTTTTTTCTTTTTTTTTTTTTTTTTTTGGAGAGGTTTTTGCTATAGGGCGCGTGCGCTCGCCAGACAGACAGAGAGAGACAGAGAGATAGAAAGCAGGAAATCACCCCCCAGGGGGGATGGCCACGCCGCAATCCCTTCTCCTCCATTCTCCTCTCGGGATCTTGGGCACGCACGCACACGCGCCCGGCGTGAGTTTAAGCCACCGGGTCCGGGACTCGAACCACGGTCGACTACGTGGGAGTCCAGCGACATAGCCATTACGCTAACTGCTGGTCCCTGGGCTTACTTTTTATTAGGAGAGATTGTGAATATTGCGCGTTCTTTTGCCGTTATTGTTTACAAAATGTCAGTTTGCTTGTTTCTTTGCAGTTCCATGGAGTGCCTTGAGAAGGGACATATATCCACACAAATAATGTACCCTAATGTCATCGTACAGTACAAAGAGCTGACTCCACACACATAACGTACCCTAATGTCATCGTACAGTACAAAGAGCTGACTCCACACACATAACGTACCCTAATGTCATCGTACAGTACAAAGAGCTGACTCCACACACATAACGTACCCTAATGTCATCGTACAGTACAAAGAGCTGACTCCACACACATAACGTACCCTAATGTCATCGTACAGTACAAACAGCTGACTCCACACACATAACGTACCCTAATGTCATCGTACAGTACAAAGAGCTGACTCCACCCACATAACGTACCCTAATGTCATCGTACAGTACAAAGAGCTGACTCCACACAAATAATGTACCCTAATGTCATCGTACAGTACAAAGAGCTGACTCCACACACATAATGTACCCTAATGTCATCGTACAGTACAAACAGCTGACTCCACACACATAACGTACCCTAATGTCATCGTACAGTACAAAGAGCTGACTCCACACATATAACGTACCCTAATGTCATCGTACAGTACAAAGAGCTGACTCCACACATATAACGTACCCTAATGTCATCGTACAGTACAAAGAGCTGACTATTATTAAATTGCAATGCCTGTGTTCTTTATACTGCATACATTGCTACTAGTAATTATTCATTATGGAATGAGTCTTTCAGGGTACTATTTCAGTGAGTTTTATTATTGATAATATCTGAAATGGCTTATTATAATTTGATCCAGTTACCGCAGTATGAGGTACACACACCATTTCCATATGCACATTCTCTAAAATAGGGATGATTGCATAAGCAACCATTTCCTCCCAGGTGAGTGAATAAAAGTACTCCTTTTCCCCACCTCTCTGGGAAGGCATACATCTGATTATCAGAGGTTCAAGATTCTGATGTTTCAGTGACATCAATCACACTTGGAATACTAACCCTAAGTTTCCCAGTCTATCACTTGGGTGTATTTTGTGACAAGCTCATTCATGGATTCTACCCATTTTCAATTGGGTTTTCTATTTTGCTTTGTTATTTGTAGACGTGCTTTATTTATTATAGATGTTAGCACTATTGGTTAGCTATGCTGCAAAGGTTTTCCCCAGTTTAGCATTTGCTCTTTTTCATTACCCCAAATTGTGCACCACTAATGCATGTCTTAAGTAATTCATCTCACATCACCTTCACCATATCTTCAGCCTTTGGCAAGCACTGAGTGGGTGTCCATTTTTATTATTTTGTCTTTAGTAGAATTAGTTATAAATTGAAAAGGGTACTATTAATATTCTCATGCAAGTGTTTGAACAAACCTATTTGATTTGTCTTTAGTGATATCTAGGAAAGGAATTAGATGGTAATAGTATTTTTAATTTATAGGAAACTTCCAAACTGTTCCCAAATTTATTGAAAACTTTTACATTCCGGGGATGTGTAAGCATTCCAGTTGCCCCACATCCTCTTTAATGTTTGATATAGTAACTCATTTTAATTTTAATATGTAGTGCTATCTCGGTGTGGTTTAATTTGCATTTCCCTAATTACTAATGAGGTTGGGCATCTTTTCAAGTACGTCGTGGACATTCGTATTTCTTGTTTTGTGAAATGTCAATTTGTTTTACCTATTTGTCAAAATGAGATCAGAAGAAAAAGGTCACAAAACTTCTACAAATCTTATCGTTGTACTCCTATATTTAGATGTGTGATACACAGTCCATTTAGGGTTAATGTTGGTTTAACAAATTTAAAATTCCTTTTTCGGGAACCAGCAGTTAGTGTAATGGCTATGTCGCTGGACTCCCACGTAGTCGACCGCGGTTCGCGTCTCGGACCCGGTGGCTTACAACTCACGCCGGGCGCGTGTGCGTACGTGCCCAGGATCCCGAGAGGAGAATGGAGGAGAAGGGATTGCGGCGTGACCATCCCCCCTGGGGGGTGATTTCTCGCTTTCTGTCTCTATGTCTCTCTCTGTCTGTCTGGCGAGCGCACACGCCCTATAGCGAAAAACCTCTCCAAAAAAAAAAAAAAAAAAAAAAAAAAAAAAAAAAAAATTCCTTTTTCCATATGGTTAGCCAATTGCCCCAGCACCATTTTTTGAAAAAGATTATACTGTCCCATTGACTTACTTCAGCACTTTTATATAAATTACTTGACCATGTAGTTTGTATTTCTGGAATCTTCATTCCGTTCCATCAGTCTGTGTGTCTACCTTTAAATCAGTACCACCCTGCCTGGGTTACTATAACTTTCTAAGTCTTGAAATCAAGCAGTATAAGTCCTCCAGCAATGCTCTTCTTATATAAAGTCATCTTGGCTCTTTTATATCCTTTGTATTCCTACCTAAGTTTTAGAATCAACTTGTCATATTTCTAAAACAAAACTAAACAAAAATAAAAGCATAACAAACCCAAAACCTGCTAAAATTTAAATCCATTTTGTGTTGAGTTTTTTTATTACTTCGGGAAGAATTGAAAGCCTACCAATACTAAATCTTCAAATCCATGAATATGGGATATCTCTATTTATTTGGGTGTTTAAAAATTTGTCTAAACAATGTTTTATAGCTTTCAGTGTATGAGTTTTCATACAAATATTTTGTTAAATTTATCTCTAAGTATTTAATATTTTTTGGTCACATTGTAAATGATATTTTCTTGTTTTAATTACTAAATGTTCATTGTTGGTATGTGGAAATACAACTGATGTTTGTGTATTGACCTTCAACTTTATGACCTTACTGACCTCCCTCTTTACTTTTAGTTAATTTGACTAGGATTAATCAATTTTATTGATCTCTTCAAAGATTCAGCTTTTGATCTCCTAAGTACTTAGCTTTCAACTTTTAATGATTCCTACTCTTCCTGTCATTTTCCTTCTGTTGATGTCCCATTCCGAGCTGTCTTTGCTGTAGGGCTAATTTAGCTGCACTGCAGAGGCATGACTCATCTAAGAATCCCACCCAATTCCCGGTATGCCATGAGGTCTCTTGACACTGGCTAGTGGGGACATAAGCTGATCCCAGGCCTGTCTGAGCTGCAGGAAGTGAATGCCTACCAATTTCCACCACTTCCTTTCCAGTGCTGGAGAGCCCCTTCTCTTGCCTGTGCAGATGAGCGTGCATGCGGCCAAAGGCTGGAGGACCCTTCTTGTCAGGTGCAGAGCTCGCACTGCCTGCCACTGTGCACATTCCGGCCGCCTCAGTCCTCCTAAACTCTGAGTTCTCTCACCTCAACACCTCCAGGTTATGTTCACATGCTTTTCCTTCTCCACTTAGTGACCCAGAAATTGTTCCCAGGTGGAGGGTTGGTGGTGCAACAGTGGCAAATCTCGTGTGTGTTTTCAAACCTTTTCTCGAAGGCCGCAGTCCTGCACAGTGACTTGTGCGATTGCTGACTGTCTTAGGCGGCTTTTCCTTCGGTACAGTGGGTGTGCATGCAGGTGTGGTGTGTTTATCAGCAGGATTCCTGCACGCACAGAAGCTAATCCAACGTGAAAATAGCATTTTACGAAAACACTCAAGCCTCTAGGTATTGCTAATGTTTCAAATTTTGTCACAATAGGTGACATCTTACTAATAATGTGGTTGTAAAGGCGCAATCAATAGCTTCTATCAACATAAAG
Organism: Tupaia tana; assembly: GCA_026018925.1. Lineage (NCBI taxonomy): Eukaryota > Metazoa > Chordata > Mammalia > Scandentia > Tupaiidae > Tupaia > Tupaia tana. The sequence goes on along the minus strand of JAKSZU010000002.1, from coordinate 143,426,738 downwards.
GAATATTTGGTTTGGTCTGAGTTTTTTTTTGAGAAGTTTTTGCTATAGGGCGCATGTACTCGCCAGACAGACAGAGACAGACAGAGAGACAGAAAGCGAGAAATCACCCCCCGGGGGGGATGGCCACGCCGCAATCCCTTCTCCTCCATTCTCTTCTCGAGATCTTGGGCACACACGCACACGCGCCCGGTGTGAGTTTAAGCCACCAGATCCGGGACGCGAACCGCGGTCGACTATATGGGAGTCCAGCGACATAGCCATTACGCTAACTGCTGGTCTCTGGTCTGAGTTTTTTAAACTTATGCTTTTAATTTTTTAAATCCCCAAGCATGTATGCTTGAATATAATATGCAGCCATTATACAAGTTTGCTTTTGATCTTATTATTAGTAAAGGTATGTTATCTGAGGTGATTGATAATTGTTGTAATATAAAGGGCAATAATACCTGGTATGCTCTTGCGTATTTATGACAATGAACCCACATGAAAGTTCAAAAAAATAAAAAGAATTTTTCATTTGTTTTCTAGAAGAAATCTTATCATTCAGAATCAACAGGTGAATTTTTTATTTCGGTATCAAAAAGATACATAAAATAGCTAATATGAATTGAAATAAACACAATTTTAAAACAATTTAAGTCATTGTGGTATCTTCTAAATCTGAGTTAACAGAGAAATTACATCACTATAGTTTTATGTCATAATGTTAGACTTCTTTAATAATATTCTAGGATTTTACACTGTAAAGAATAAAGAGTTGGGAAATAAAAATATAAAAGAAGAAGAAAAGAAAAAAGGAACTGAAGCATAAGAGGAAGTTATTCCTCCTAAAGTTTTAACTGTATCTAAAATTTTATCATTAGATATTCTGTTCTTGCTAAGGGGATATAAATTACAGGACTATTATTCATTTTGGATTATTTTTGGTGAGGTATCCCTATTGATTTCTCTTAGAAATTAGAAATATTTCATCGTTTTGAAATTATGACACGAAGAAACTAACAGAAAAAATCCTAGAGCTATCTCTGTATCTTCTTTTTCTTCTCCAGTATTTTTCATTTCTTGCCTCTCTGCCAAAAATTCATATATAGAAGGCTAGACTTAACTACAAGAAAATGGAAAAGAAATAATAGAGAAAGGAATAACCCCAAACACAAATAAGTACCTGCAGCAAAACATGTTCAAAGCAACTTGACAATAGCTTGAAGAAAGCATAAAAATGGCCAGATAGTGTTTTGAGTGGCCAAAATTCTGTTTCTCTCTCACACACACTTGCTCTCTCTCTCTCTTTCTCTCTCTCTTGCCCTCTGGCATAATGAAATAAAAACTATTAATTTAAAAAAGAAGGAAAGAGGGACCAGCAGTTGGTGTAATGGTTATGTGGTTGGATTCCTGTGTAGTCAATTGTGGTTCCAGTCCTAGGCCCAGTGGCTTAAATTCATGCCGGGCACATGTGTGTGCGTGCCCAAGATCCCGAGAGGAGAAAGGAGGAGAGGGGATTGCAGCGGCATGACCATGCCCTCTGGGGGGTGATTTATCGCTTTCTGTCTCTCTGTCCCTCTTTGTCTCTCTCTGTCTTTCTGGGGAGCACAAGCGCCCTATAGCAAAAACCTCTCAAAAAAAAAAAAAAAAAAAAAAAGGAAAGAAAGAAAATTGCCACTGGGAGAGCAAATGTGCTAGAGAGGATCATATTAAATAAGCATTTCAAATGATAATAGCCACCGGCTGCAGGTAAGCTCCACCTAAGTGTCAGGGTGAGTAGAATCCATTAGACAGCCTTAGCAGTACAGAGGCTTCCTCCTGCTCCTTCTCCCTGTCGTAGACACAGACCCGCACATAGGGAAACCTGCTCCTGTCAAGTGCCAGCCTTGAGAGCGGATGTGTCACGCTGCTAGGTGCTGCTGTCACCAAGCCTGCTGTGCTGAGACAGGGACTGGGTCACTTGTAGGCTATAGGACTTAACCGAATGGGGTTTTAATCATTTCCTTCCTGTGCCAAAAGCCCAGACCTAGCCATGGCATTGCTTTTTAATAAACTGTCTACTTCCGACCATTATTCATTTTCTTTCTCTTTTTTGGGTTGAGATATTTTTGCTATAGGGTGTATGCGCTTGCCAGAGAGACAAAGAGACATGCAGTAAGAAATCACCGCCCAGGAGGGATGGCCATGCATGAATCCCTTCTCTTCCATTCCCCTCTTGGGATTTTGGGCACACATGCACACATGCCTGGAATGAGTTTTAAACTGCCAGGTCCGGGCCTCAGACCATGGTCAACTACATGGGAGTCCAACGACATAACCATTACACTATCTACTAGTTCCTATTCATATTATTTTCAAGAAACTCGCCATCACACTAGGCAATCCTAAATGTTCTCATTGATCAAAAAAAACGGCTTAAAGGAGTTGCACCAGCAAATGAAAGTGGCCATTAGAGCAAAGTCGGTCTGCTCCACACAGGGTTGGAAAAGAAGATGTCCTCAATCTTAAATCAAAGAAGATGGGACTGGGGCTGGCAAGTGGTGTGGTGGTTAAAGGCGCTGGACTCCCACATGGCCGACCACAGTTCAAGTCTCAGACCTGGTGGCTTGCTTTCTCACTTCCTCTCTCTGTCTCTTTCTGATCAAACTGGAAAACAATAATGATAATAATAAATAAAGTTAAATAAAATAATTCTTAAAAAAAATCATACTCCCTTTAAAAAAAAAAAAAAAAAAAGATGGGACCTGGAACTACTATAACGTTAAAAATCATGTCTGTAAGAAGACAAAATTCGTGAACTGAACAAAATTAGATAGAATCTATAATGCATTGCCAAAGAAGGATGATTTTCTTAGATGGAAAATATTAGGGATCTACTTGAGCCAGAGTCTCTAGTTTAATGTACAGCCCTAATTTAATATTCAGACTAAAACCATTGCTTTCCGGAGATCGGGAACAACTTGCACTGCTTCCACTGGTCGGAGAAGAGCTTTGCCAATAGCCAAAACTAACCCTTCATCACAAAAGTAAGAAACGGTGAAGCTATCCAAGTACAATGCTGTTCATTTTATTTCTCCTGTGATTCCCAGTAAGATCTTGACAAAACCAACAGTCCGTTCCCACTTTCCCCATGTGCCAAGCTGAGACAGCACTAGCCACCACAAACTGTCCTGACTTCTCACCATCACAAAAAAAACCTGGAATTACGTGAAACGTGAAAATACAACTCGGAGGAGTTTTTCTATAAGCGAAAGATTCTAAAGAGCACTTTCTCTGTGACATTTCTAATGGCCTACAAAGAAAACAAAAATAATAACAATGTGAAACTGAGAGTTTATTAGAATAGCTCCTACACTATACCCATGATACGTGGGATTCACTCACAGCAGTTGAAATATCCTCCCAATGACATTTGGATTTAATCAGCTTTCAGGAAGGAGGTCCAGCCCTACCTTTGGCAACGGCTAACTCAAAGATTAACTCCGCCTTGCTCAAGAGCATTTAGCTGCACTTTCCCTGCCCAAATAGTCTGCCAGTAAAAGTTATGTTTATATTGTAGAGCGTCCTTAAAGATAAATAAAGTAAAACAAAACAAAACATGAAAACCTCCTCGGTTAGATCTCTGGATCTTTCCACCTAATGGAACCGGCGCTCAGTAGGTTTTTCAAATCCCTACTGCGATGACGACAATGGAGACCTGAGGGTAGAGTCCTCGAGAGGGAGAGTTGCAAACAAGGATTGTTCTAGAACACTCTGGAGATCAGGCCGAGTACCTCATGGTGGAAAGTATACATTAAGCTACACCCTGGTTCTCTTGGACTCTTGGTCCTTCAGTTTCTAGAGCTGATATCACCTAAAACTCATCCGCAGACTCAGGCTTCTTCCACACCCGGGGCCACGTGGTGATATTATTTGGCTAATATTAAAGAGCGTTATCCCATAGCTTATATCAACTGAACTGAATAACATTAATAGGCCACTGTTATCACTATGGTCGTCGATGGGAGACCAGTCAAGTCGAGTGGGAAGCCAGTGCGCCTTGAGGGCAGACTTGCGTGGATGTGAATCCTGGATCTGCCATTTACTCTCTGACCCTTCCCAAATCTCTTCTCTCTGAGCTTCAGTTTCCTCATCTAAAGAGGCAAAATGCCTATCTTCGATTGCTCTGATGTGTTTGTAATACGTCATGGGGACTCCCTCCCTGCTGTCTCCCTGTTACTGCTCCCGCTTCCTTTGTGCGTTTCGGTGTAGAAAGACCCCTACGTTGTAGTCTACCTCTTTGCAGGACTCAGTCAGCTGTTGGCATTCATGCTGGGAATGGTGGCTTGCTCCTGACCTTGTCATAGATGGGATCCATGCCGAGGTTAGGGATCTAGGCTACATTTCCCTCTACGCTCCCTCAATACTTTGACCATGCTTCTATTGTGAAAATTATTGCACTATTTTGAAATAATGTGTGGTCATTCTGATATTTTCCCCTTGAAGGCAGAATTGATGTCGTTCGCCCTCACGTTGCCCTTGCCTAGCATCCCAGGAGTGCAGGCACTGCTGCTGCTGCGGGGCCTTTCTGCTATCCTTCTGCAGAAGGTGTCCAGATGGACCTGGCCAGGACCAGGCCAGTGCTTCAAGGCACTCAGATCCATGTGAAGGAGAAAACTCATGCACATGCACAGACACACACACACACACACAGTGGGTACTTTGTTGTTATTGTTTTTTAATAAACTTTACATATATATTTAATTTGCTATAGGGTACATGTGCTCACCAGAGAGAGACACAAGCAGACAGAGAGAAAAGCAAGTCACTAGGTCCAGGACTTGAACCCCATTCAGCCATGTGGCAGTTCAGCACCTTAACCACCACCTGCTGGCCCTGGTACTTTGTTTTAAAATGGAACCAGGGTGGGACCAGCAGGTGGTGTGGTGGTTAAGGCACTGAACTCTCACATGGCCAACTACGATTCAAGTCCTGGACCCAGTGGCTTGAAAATCACTCCAGGCACATGCATGTGCATGCTGAAAATCCTAAAAGGAGAAGGGAAAAGGGATTGTCGACCCCTTGGGGGATGATTTCTCACATTCACTCACTCTGTCTCGCTCCTCTCTGGTGAGTGAGTGCACACAGCCTATGACCCCCCCCCCCAAAAAAAAAAGGAACCAGAAGTTCTCTGACGCAATTTCATACTTGGTTTTGCTACAGGGTGGTGACATTTGCTGGAAAGACAAAGACATGGAAAAAAAGAGATAGGGAAAGTGACAAGGCACTTCCTGGGGGCATGGCTATGCTGCAACCCCCTCTCCTCTGGTCTCATCTTGGGACGTTGGGCACGCAGGCACACATGCCTATTCGAGCTGCCAGGTCCAGGACTCAAACTGCACAGTCATGTGGCATCCAGCTGCCCTAGCCACCATGTCACCAACTGGCCCTTGATGATCAAAAAAAATTATTTTTTTAAATTTTAAGGGGGAATTTTCACTTGGAATCAGCTCTCGTGGGCAATAGGTGTACATACTTCAGTAGTTGGTGTTTTACTTCCTGGCCCGTGCCCCACCCATGGCAGGCCGAGAAATAGATATCTACCACGAAGTCCATCCTTAGTCGGGGAAACTCATGAGCTTCAGTAACTTGGGAACAATACAACTTTGGACATATGTGTTATTAATAGGTAGTGCTACTAGTGTCAGCTGTAACTTGCTAGAACAGTCTTACCATTTTGGTTATCATTCTTTGTATAATGAAGTTGTCAAAGACACACGAGAAGGGTGTGCATGTTAGAGAAGTTTGAAGGTTCAAGAGGTCAGTATGGGTTGAAAATGACTTCATGGGGACCAGCAGTTGGCGTAATGGCTATGTCGCTGGACTCCCATGTAGTCGACCGCAGTTCAAGTCCCAGACCCGGTGGCTTAAACTCACACCAGGCGCGTGTGCATGCATACCCAAGGTCCCGAGAGGAGAATGAAGGAGAAGGGATTGTGGCATGGCCATCCCCCAGGGGGTGATTTCTCACTTTCTGTCTCTGTTTCTGTCTTTCTGGGAAGTGCACATGCCCTATAGCAAAAACCTCTCCAAAAAAAAAAGAAGAAAATGACTTCACGTATAACAACAATTACAGTAATAATTAGCCATTGCAAAGTGCCGTACAATTTACAATCTTCTAACGTTGCAAGGTTACAACTGACCCTAGATACTATCTTATGCCCACATTTGGCTTCCCTGCCAAATCTTGAAAGGTATAAAATGGGATTTGGGAGACAGTGAGAATGGAGAGAATTAATAATGCATTAAAAGGCAGAAAATCCACCAAATTCGTTGGCATAAAATGGCATCTAGAAACTCAAGAACATATCTTGTAAAAGAGGTTGGCCCACGCTTCGATTTCACAGAGCTTGGCACTTTCCTTTCTTCTGGTGTGAATTTTTGTTGTCCAATGATGATGATGAAGCGTGCTCAGATAAAACTAAACGATTCATAAAATCTCTATCTTTGAATTGTGGGCTTAAACTACTGAGTGCGCGCTTAGGGGAGGAAGCCAGAGGAGCCGTCAATACTGAGTTTAGAACTCGGCGGGGGTCCATTCCTCAGGGTCGACGTTGATCTCGAGGGTGCTGCTTTGCCGTGTCCTTCCCACGACCACGGAGGTTGAGCTTTCTATCCCTAACAGCGAGTCCGCAGACCAGGAGTCCACGAGATATAAATGAGTTGATAAGATGCGAACGTGGACGGAAGCCGGGACCAGCTACCTGCCGGCTCTCCCCGCGCTCCCGCGCCCTGCCCGCCCTGCCTCCTGGCGGAGAGCGGGCCCGCGGCGCCGCCCAGGCAGACGCCCCTGCGCGGAGCCCGCAGCGCGGCGTGCGCCCGGTCGGTCGGGCACGCAGGAGGCGCGGGGCCCGCGGGCAGGTGGGCCGCGCTGAGCGCGCCGGGCGCGGCCGGCTCCTCCGCAGCCCGGCCGGATGCGGCGCTCCCGGAGGCAGCCTGCAGCCGGCGCCGGGGCCGCAGCGCGAGCCGCAACGCCCGCGCCCTGAGCCCGCGCGCTCGCCCGCCGGAGGGGCGCGTCTCCCCCTGCGCGGAAGCCCCTGCGGGCCGATGGCCGCCCCCGAGGCGGGCGGGAGGGCTCGGCCCCTGCGCGCCCCTCTGCGGAGGTCCTTCAGCGACCACATCCGAGACTCCACGGCCAGAGCGCTGGATGCCATCTGGAAGAACTCCAGGGACAGGCGGCTGGCAGGTGAGGGGCGAGGGCCGGGCGGGGAGGCAGGGGAAGCTCTGCGACGGGGAGACGACTGCGGGCTGGCGTGACTCAGGGGCTCGCCAGCCGGCCAGTGTCGGGCGGCGCTTGCCCTCGCCTTTCCCCGGAGTTAACGTTTCTGGGGTGTTGGGGCTTGGAGGGGGTTCGTTGTGGTTTTTTTTTTTTTTTTGGGGGGGGGGAGCTGTTGTGCTTTAGGTTTGAGTTTGTGGGTTTGTTTTTTCCTGCAGTGCCTTTCTGGTTACTGGCCTGATTATTTCCAGATAAGGTTTGATGACAGTTGGACTTTTTTAACCTTGAAAAGCAAAGCAAGGTCCTTTGGAGCGTCAGCCAATCCGTGGTGACGAGACACCGAAGGCAGAGGTGCCAGGGTCTGTCTGGGGTTCAGGGTCAGCCTTGCAGCAGGGCAGGAGAGGAGGCCTCCTGTGTGCCGGAGGCACAGCAGGACACGCGCAGTAGTGGGCCCTGCCCGGGAAGTCTGCAGGTGTTGCCTCTGGCGGTCCGGGGCTGCCTGGTTCCCAGAGGGTGTCAGGATGCCTGGAGCAGCTGTTGGAAATAGAATAAAGCATCGATGCAGTGGTGCCATTTAAAGGGTCTAGGGCTCATGTGACAGCCACCAAGTGGCAGGAAGTGTTTGCAGAGGTCCAGGGAGCGGGGACATCTTCCTGACTGCGGAGAAAGGACAGTCCTATGCTGATGTAAAATAGCACCTTGCCACGGCGTAGAGGCGCACCCCTCGGGTACCATGGCTCCTGTTTACCTCCTAAGTCCATGTCCCCGTCACCTGCAGAGACGGACCAAGATGATGTCTTCTTAACCTTTTTAATCTGATTGTTCTCCATATGCTGAATGAAGTTCTGGATTGTTAAAAATATTAGAAGTAGCCTCCAAAGGTCAGGCTTCTGTGCTGTGTTCCGGATACAAGGTCATTTGACTTTCAGGTAACTGCCCTGACATGCCTTGAGGAGGGGCAGTGTGCGATGCGAGGCTGTGCTAAAGCACGGTGATAACCTGCTAGACTCAGACCGTCACAGGTGAGTGTGCGAGTGCGCGTGAAAATGCCTCCCTGCTGGACTAAACAGCATGGCCTAGGTGTAGGAGACAGTCGACACCACGACGTAACCACCAGGCAAGGGAGAGAGAGAGATGTTAAAGTTAGTCATCTAATCATTGCTCTAAAGTAACCCCTGCTCCGATAAGAGGCTTTTCTTTAGGCTGCATTATGACAGCAATATACAGTTGACCAAGGAAGATAGGTGAGTATACATCTACCACTGTAATTGGTTGACCCTTAAAAAAAAGTAGCTTCTTCATTATTGTCGTATTTGATCAATCCGTTGCTACGAAGGGGAAGAGTCTACAAATGATTTGAGCAGAGATGCCACAGCAGTACCCTACTGTGGTTGACGCGGTGGGAGGGAGACAACTCGGACATTCCCGCTTCACAGACTTCCCCCTCCGCCTTCATGAACGAAGAGCTTTTGACAGCTGGTGATCTGGACAAGGGCGCCCCTGCAGAGGAGCTCCTTTCCATTTAGCTGTTACATATTCATGCTTCATTTGGGGTACGAGTGTTGCAGCAAATATAAACTCATTAACAAAAAGCACTTAGAGAAAAAGGGTTATTTTCTGTATGTGATGAGAAATGAAACATGTGCTCAGCTCTGCAAGCGGACGGGCTGAGTGTTGTCCAGGCCCACCGAGGGAGGCGTTCTCGATGTAGCCTGGGCGTTGTGGGAGGAAGAGCTCTTGGTTAACGCAGAGTGGAGGGTCCAGGGGCTGTCCCTGAAAGAGAGGCTCTGGCTGGGACAGCCGCTGCTTCCTGGGGACCCGGGCACCTTTGGCTTCCTCCCCAGTATGGCTCGGAGCTGGGTGGGTGCTCGCCAGGCGGGGTTGGATCCTGCACATCACACCTGCAGAGCGCCTGCTCTGTCCCTCCCCCAGGCTTCTCTTCTCGCCCAACCTTCCTCCCGCCCAGAAGTTGTCATGGCTGCTAATTAGCCACAAAGTCATTTTCTAAATGAGAGAACCCTCAGCTACGGCCCCACTTGGCCTCCCCTGGCAGAAGGAAGGGCCGCGGGAAGCCCAGCCGTCCTCCGCGCTCTCTCGTGAGCTGATGAAGTGCTATGAGGCCCTGGGCGAGAGGCTGGCATCAGCAGTACCTAGAATGTCATTTCCAGGACTAGGGTGACCTTTACAACTCTCTCTGCGTTTCTCAAAAACTAACCCGAGATTTTAGTTTCTTTTGTCTGAGCAGCGGGGTTGGCCGTGGAACCACCTTCTAAGTTTCCTTGATGGGTTCTCTCTGTCTGTCTGTCTGTTTCTCTCTGTCTCCCCCAGCTTGCCCCCACACACATACAATATTTAACACCTCCTACTTCTGCTACCCCAAATAATGTCATGTATTTAAAAAAAAAAAAAAAAAAAGTCATTTATGTCTCCTTGTCTTCAACTTCCATAAGTATAAAACAGGGATTCTGTCTGTTATTTTTAAGGATTTGCAGGCTTAGATAAACAAAACACAAGATCGTCACTAGACAAGATCGTCGCCTTCCAGTCCTGGGGAGTACTAGCATGGATCGTCCTGACTGTACCCCTCTTTATATTTGGTCCCCTGTTTTCTGCCCGATCACGTCCCACAGGGGTTTCTCCTACTCCTCTCCTCCCTCCAACCACTGTTCCCAAGCCCACGGGTCCCACTGACTTCTTCCTTAGAGCAGGGGATGGCACTGAGCCTCCAGTGAGCTGGCACTTTGTGGACAGCAGGGCTGGAACGAGAGGGCGCCCAGCACCCCCTGACCCCCCATCCTCAGCGTCTCAGCAGCATGCTCCTCCGCTGCCTCCTCCCTCTTGTTCTCCCACACAGGGCGTCTTGGCAACAGGCGACTTTTCATTCCTGAAAGCCAGTTGACTCTTACACTTTTCTAGAGGGCCTCTTAATCTTTTTTTTGTGCCAGTGGATGTCATCAGCATTATTAATTTTTAATTTGGCCAGACAGAGAGAGAGAAAGGGAAAAGTGAGAATGCAAGCTGCCAAGTCTGGGATTCGAACCACAGTGAGCCATGTGGGAATCCAGCATCCTTAACCATGGTGCCACCTGCCGGCCCCAGCAGTCTATCCTTTTAGATCTGGCAGTCTTTCCTTTACATACTTGGGTGCTCCAGGGAAGCCTTTAGATCACCTCTCACAATACGGTTTTAAATGTATAAATAAAAAAAAAAATCAATGTAAGTTAAATGAAATATAGTTATCTAAGTATTCCAAGCACAAATTATGATATGATAATATAACATGGGTGAATTATATAACAGGATAACATTATAATATGTGAAACTAAGTATAAATTAAAAGGTAGTTTTAAAGATATTAGGATGCAGGGGACCAGCAGTTAGCGTAATGGCTATGTGGCTGGACTCCCATGTAGTCGACCCACGGTTCGAGTCCTGGACCTGGTGGCTTAAACTCACGCCGGGCATGTGTGCATGTGTGCCCAAGATCCCGAGAGGAGCATGGAGGGGAAGGGATTGCGGCGTGGTCATTGCCCCTGGGGGGTGATTTCTCACCTTCTGTCTCTCTGTCTCTCTCTGTCTTTCTGGCGAGCGCACACACCCTATAGCAAAAACCTCTCCAAAAAAATCTCAGCACGCAGTGAAGTATGTTAAACTGATCCCAGATTCATCTTCCTGTCACCAGCAACTGTAAACAGGGATGCTGGGAAGCCATGGCCATGACTAGGCCACTGGTCTCTGAACCTGCAACTTTACCTGGTGGATGAATGACTACGGGGCACAGAGTTGCCTGGTATTGGGCCAGCAAGGTCACGTGAATATCTGTGGACAAAAAAAATAGCAATCACATGTGTTCTGGAGTGTCTGCTAATGTCCGTAACTGCAGTGGGGTGGAATGCCAATATATGTTGTGATATCCATAGTGACTGCGGTAAGATATGGGAAAGTCTGGTTTCTACTGGTGACAAAGTCACAGAGACAACTCATACCACTGCGTGGGTGGGGCAATTTGCCAATATTCTTAATCGGAGGAAATACTAAATTTCAGTTAGAGTTTAGTGAAAATAAAGATGCAAGGCTTCCTCATGCAAGTTCATGAGCCCCTGAGTCTAAGCATAGACTCTCGATCATTAAAAATCTCTGTGCAGGGGCCCAACAGGTTCCATGATGGTTTAGGCACTGAGCCCCCTCAGGGCTGACCGCAGTTCGAGTCCCACAACTAGCAGCTTGCCTTCTCACTTTCCCCCTCTCTCTCTGGTGGTCATATGTGCCTGATAGCAAATTTAATAATAATAATAATAATAATAAGTAAAATAAAATAAATAATTCTTTTTAAAAAATCTCTATGCAATATTTACTGTGGCTTTCAAATATTTTTAATCCAGAATTCTCAGAGGCCGAGACGTCGGGCTTACTGATGTGAATTCGCTAGAATTCCTTGTATTTTTGATATTTGATAGATAAAAAGAAATTACAATAGAAGGCAGAAACAGTTGGAGCACCTGAGAGTAAAGCAAAAGCCATGCTCTCTATGTCCTAGTTCTCTTCTATTTGCATAGTGGAATGAATAAATAAATTTAAAAGAATTAAATATGAGTCTGTAACCACGTCTCATCAGGTAAGATCTATTTATGTGATAGGAAACACATTGATTGATTTAAAGGAAACAGTTACTCTGTCTACTAGGGAGAGATGACATTTCAATTAATTTTTGGAAAAAATGTTTATTATGAAAAACTGTGCTTGGATTTCAAAAAAATATTTGCACCAAGATAAACTCATACTTTAACTCCATTTTTTCCACAGACTTTTTAAGGCCCCCAGCCCCATACAAGGGAAAAATTGAAATGCTTCCACTAAGACACACGCACAGCAATACTTCCATAGCTAAGCATGTAAAAGAAGGAAGAAAAACTGAGTTATTTATGAAGAGGACAAGAAAATGTAGACAATTCTCAATCTAGGTGAAATTTAGCAGACAGAAAATAAACCCCTCAAGTATCTCTTTCCAGTTGGTTCTCCCTGGGGTATTGCGCAGGTGTTCGGTGTCTCGTGTCTTTTATGAAGTAGATTTTTACGTTTCAGCTGGCCAGGCCGCAGTGCACCAGTAGCACGAGTAGTGGGCGTGCTCGGCGGCTCAGTTCAGTGGGCATTGAGGGCTCTGGCCCACCTCCAGCCGAGGCAACCTCAGACACTGACTCCTGTGAACTGTTTTCTGCTCCTTTGGTTCACAGGGAGAAGCAAGTAAGGGCATATGCAATGCCTTTTAAACCGTGAGTGATGTATGCTTCAAAATATGCAGCTCCCCGTAAACAGACTTTCATTGTGGGCAAACACCGTAGGAGATTTCTGAGAGACAACTATTAGGGATGCGTCGTGAGACTCTGTGATGTCAGCATGTATGTATGAGCTTAAGCTTTACTCTGCCAATAAGAAGAGGGGCGTGCTGGCATTGAAGCCAGCTTCCCTGAGAGAAAACGTGATACCGTGTGCGAGAGCGGGCTGACACGAGGCTGCCGGGGCTGGAGTCCTGACTCTTGCAGAGGGAGCTCTGAGCACGGATTCCTCACCAAGAGAACGAGGGAGAGAGCTGCAGCTTTGTCAGAAAACGATTTTAAGCATGCCGTGAGTTACCGTGAAAGTGCTTAGAAGTGTCATCAGCACATATGGTCAGTTTGGGCTGTTAGAACCCCCCTTCTCTGGGTTTTTGTTTGTTTTCCATGATAGAGAGCGCCTGCATGTACACAGAGAAAGAGGGGTGGTGTGGTGGTTGAGGTACCGGATTCCCACAAGGTTGACCATAGTTCGAGTCCCAGACGCGGCGGCTTGCAAATCACCTATGTATGCCTGACCAAAATCCTGAGAGGAGAATGGAAGAGAAGGGATTGTGCCACACCCCCTGGGGATGATTTTTCGCACTCTCACTCGCTCTCTCTCCCTTGCGCACGCGCTCTCTGTTTCTCCCCTACAAGTGCTTACGCCCTATGGTAAAACCTCAAAAAAAAAAAAAAAAAAAAAAAAAAAGGAAGAAAGAAGAGAGGGAGAAAGCACTGTGGGACCGGGACCGGGACCTGTCACACGGGGAACCGCCTTCTCAGGCTCTCCCAGCCCAGTAGTGACTTCGGGCCACCCAGGGAGGGTGCTCTTGCTGGCCCCGTACTTACAGCACGCAGTCAGTCCTGGGCTGGGCCTCCAACTTCTCTCTTCTTTAGGCCCCACTGCCCGAGGAGCTGCACCTTTAATAAGGCATTGTAATTTGCCTAGACCTTTAGGACCAAGGTAGTTCAACGAGTCCAAAAATAACTTTAGAAAAAAGAAAAAGACAGGGGGAAAGAAAAAGTACAGTAAGACGTCGACAGTAAATGGAATTATTCTGTATCTCCAGAGAAGAGAAGAGGGAGGCGATCCTGTGCAGACCTCTGTGAACTCCGCATTGCAATGGCTTGAGAGTAGTTTCCGCACAGCGAGGAGGGAGTCCGTGTTCACATGCGAGTTGGGCAAGCCAGATATGCACTATCTGAAAGTCCTTCTGCTTTGCAAATTGCTCCACAGACGAAGCCGAGCTCGGCAAAGGGCCGCTGCACCGGTGGGCAGGGGTGGCAGGCGTGCGGGTCGGCTCTGGGAGGGAGTGTTCTGAATGTCAAGGCTGCCACTTGACGGGGAGGTTGCACGCACCTTCCTCTCTGGGACAAAACTTCTGTGACTTTAGTTAAAGACATGAACGATCTGCACATTTTGCCAAAGTTCACCACAATCATAGCAACTCGTGTGTCCAAAATCAAAGGCTTGGTGGGGGGTGCGTTGACTAAGTCGTTATAGGTCTGTGCAGAGGTCTGAAGCTGCGTGGTAAAGTGAAAACTGGGCTTAGGAGAACATTATTCTGGAAGTTCTCTGTTCCAGAGACTTCCTTGGGTATAATGCGAAGTACGATCCGAATGGGCGCTTCAGTTTCCAATTCCGGCTACTTACTTACAACTTGTCCTCCTCCTTCCTGAAGAAAGGGCGTGCCACCCCGCCTGCGTGTGCTGGCACCATTCCTGCGACGAGGAAGGATTCACACCGACCCTTCCGACTCCTCCCTGAGGTTTGTGGACAGTCACGGGTATTCCTGAAGTACTCGCCTAGAAATGCTGATGAAGACTTAACCATGGCAAAGACTAAAGCCATTCACCCCAGAACGATCACTGTTGTCCTTCTCAGGCACCCCCAGACTGACTTTCTGTCACTGAATTGAACGTGGCATCTTGCAGTAAGCAGGTGTCATTGGAGACGCGTTCTGTGTGCGTGCCTACTAAGCGTCAAGGCCTGTGCTGACAGCTCTCAAGGCATTTTCTCATTTAATCCTCAAAATGATCCTGAGCAGTGAATCCCACTATGTTATTGCCAGAGGGCATGTGCACCCACAGAGAGAGAGACAGACAGAGGAGGAAGCATTGTCTCACAGCAGGCTTTTCTCCTCCGTCTCCATCCTGTTGGGGTCTTAAGTACCCACACCCTCACGCACACACCTGGTGTGTTTTTCAAGCTGACAGGGCTGGGACTCAAACTTGGGTCAGCTTCCCTTAACCACCTGGCCACCCAGTACTACGATTTTTACTTTAAGTCAGAATGTGTTCTGTAACGCAGTAGTCGCCGGCTCCCTCGTTTCTCTTTTCAGTTTCAGTTACCACAATCAGTCATGATCTGATATTTTGAGAGAGAGAGAGAACATTCACTTATCTTTGTTACAGAATAGTGTTACAGCCTGTAATATAATCTCAAAAAGTTATTACAGATGGAATTAAGGGATCAGCAGATGGCATGATGGCTACTTTGCTAGACTCCCACATGGCCAGCCTTGGTTCAAATCCCAGACCCAGTGGCTTGAAACTCACACTGGGGCATGTTCATACATAACCAAAATCCCAAGAGGAGAATGGAAGAGAAGGGACTGGGCATGGCCATCCTCTCGGGGGGGCGGGGAGGGGCGGTGATTTCTTGCTTTCTGTCTCTCTATCCCTCTTGGTCTCTTCTGTGAGCACATGTACCCTATAGCAAAACTCTCTCTTAAAAAAAAAAAAAAAAAAAAAGAAAGAGAAAGGAAAGAAAGAAAGAAAGAAAGGAAGGAAGGAAGGAAGAAAGAAAGAAAAAGGAAAGAAAGAAAGGAAGTGGAATCAAACTATGAGTTTTTTTTAAACAAAATCTTTATGCATTGTTTTTTTTTCATAAAACACATTGTCCATGAGCTTTTTGTAGACCCCCTTCATAATTGCCTATTTTCTTGTTAGTTACTGTTGTTAATCTCTTCCTGTATCTAATTTATAAGTTAAATTTTGCCCTAGTTGTATATGTGTAGAAAAAAGTTTATTTATCGGTTTGATACTATCCATTACTTCAGGCATCCACTGACGGTCTGGGTTGGATCTTCCATGGACAAGGAGGTAGTCTTGCTCTTAAAAACCTATTCGGGTCTGTGAGCAGAACTCAGAAACCTCCGAACCTGCCATCCTGAACCAGTAGGCACGACACTGCCCTGGGTGCTGACTGACAGATAAGGGACGCTGCTCTTACCCACCCATCTAAACACAGCATCTGAATACCACCTTGGAACTCAGGGGAGCACCAGCTTCAGTAAAGTGAGCTTCGCTTGATTCAAGAGGGATCGTCCAGTGTCCCTCGGGCCCTGAGAAATGTCTGAAACTCATCAGTGATGCATTTGGTAAGCCAGCAATTCTCAGGAAGCTGAGGAAGTCACACTCGTAGCGGATGCTTTCCCTCTCTCTGTCTCTCTGTCTCTCTCTGGTGAGTGCACGTGCTCTATGGCAAAAACCTGGAAAAAATAATAGTAATAAAATTACTCCAGGCACATGTGCATGCATTGCATTCCCAAAATATTAAGGGGAGACTAGAAGAGAAAGGATTGCAATGAGGTCATTCTGCCTGGAGGGTGATTTCTCATTTTCTCATTTCTCATTTTCTCTCTCTCTCCCTCTCCCCGTCTCTCTGGAAAGTGCAAGCAACATATAACACCAAAAAAAAATCAAATAAAAGGCATAATTTTGTTATAAAATGTTTGCCAGTTAGTAAAGTTATGTTACACTTGAAGCAGAAAAATACTCGAGATCATAAAATTTAAGGGTTAGGTGCCAGCAGGTGGCATAATGGTTACGTTGCTGGATCCCATGTAATCCACCACAGTTCAAGTCCTGGACCCAGTGGCTTATAACTCATACTGGGCATGTGTGTGTGCATGCTCAAGATCCTGAGACGAGAATGGAGAAGAGGTCGCAGAGTGGCCATCCCCCCAGGGGTGATTTCTCACTTTCTGTCTCCCTGACTCTCCAGTTAGTGCACCCATCCTATAGCAAAAATCTCTCTCTCTAAAAAAAAAAAAAAAAGAAGATTAACCATACAATCAGAGCGAAGAAATGGTACAACTGCATATGTAACCCTAAGCCCCATTATCATACAGTGAAATAGCTCAGTGTGGAGTTCAGTGTCGTGCAGGACTCTCCAATCAATAAATCATTGAGCTCGATAGCTAAAATCCTCTTAATAAAAACTAAAGAATGAATTCTAAGCAACGAAAATCGCCAGGACGTAGTGAACAACGAGGCTTACTACTGCTTGGAGAAGTCTTGGTTCGGGACCTCTGAATATTCTGGTACCGTCGTACAGCCGTCCTCTCTCAGCTCCGTCTCAGAGCATTCTCATTAGCAATGCACATCCAGACAATTGCGTGCACACCCCCAGCAATCACATGGTGTCAAGGAATCTCTCTTCACGAAAGTTGGAAGATTCCTCAGTCACAGGACACTGGTGCAAAAGTCACGACACGGCATCGGGTGTCGACAATGTGCGGGGGGAGGGGCAGCGCATTGTCTGGTGTCTAGACTTTCTTTTTATCTTGGAGATTGTTTGGTGACTTATTTAACTTTTTGTAGACAGTTCTCAAATTACTGGCTCAGCATTCAGTGTCATCGAGTTCATCACGATGCATGTCCTCTCTGGCCTGAAGGAGCAGGATGTGGTGGGCCCAGACTGCCGTGCAACCTCTGAGTGCTTCCCTCATAGTCAGCTTCTGTATCCCTGAGGTCTAGACAGTGTGACTGGTTTCTCACCAACATAAACGTCTGGAAAAATAAATACAAAATAACTAAGCTACACGAGTCTAATCGACCTTTTCGATATGCTGTATTTAAAATAGAACTTTTTCTTTAATGCACCCCATCTCAACGCTGAAAGCATGCTATCAAATGTATGGTTTTTCAGCTCTGATCAAACAGTCCTTGGACTATAATTTTTCACTGATGAAAACAAGTTTGAACATGTAATTTCAGACTGCAATAGCAACATCTTGCCTTTGTGCCATGACAAGAAGCTAGAATTTCATTTAGTGAATTCCAGCCAAGTGGAATTAGCACGTGCGTGTTGACTCCTGCGTAACTCATGGCGGGACGGATGAGACAACAAGCCAATGGCGGTGAAGAAAAGGAGCAATGAGGGCGAAGCTGCAGTGATGTGGGCCCTAATGGGACACGAAGCCTTCTAAAGTTTTCTTTCACGTGGTTGATTTTAACATTCAAGAGTTATTCATGGTACATGGTATTAGAACAAGCAGGAGGCGAAGTTCAGAGCCAGAACTCCCTGCAGCTGAGTGATGCGCCACCGAGATACAGAAGTGAAGGCCCTTTCCTTTCTGCTGGGACTCCAGACCCATCCACACATCCAGCCGAACACCACGTAAAACACACCTGCATCCTAAGCACCAGCAAGAGAGTGTGCACGGATGATGCACAACCCCTAGGAGCGTGCCGTACTCATGACTCTGCACCCAGACGGCTCTTACATCCACATCGTGAGAATAACACACAATTTCACACGTAAGGCGCTGCGAGTTTATGACAGGTATGTTTAGTAACAAATTCCAATTCATGTACAACAGTCGGTGCATAATACTGAGTTTCTTTTTCTTTCTTCCTTTTATTTCCTGCTAAATCAAGAAAGGAAAATAAAGGTTTGCTTCAGTCCTTCCATGGTCATAAATTGATGACTTCGAGCTCAAGACTGTGTTTCAAGCCGAAGCTCGTTGGCACAGCGTAATCGTTGCACAACCGAAGATAAACAGGGAGGGTGAGCTCCAGGGAAATGATGTCAAAGCAGCTGCAAGTGTGCTGTCAATGCCCTCTGCACTAGTGAAGACAGAAACAGCCCCTGCCTGGCTCCCTACCCTAAGGGTTAGTCGGCGCATCAGGCCATGTATTAACAGCCTGGGGAGGGAGGGAAAATAAACATTAAATTAAAAATTAAAAAAAAAGGAAAAGAAAGAAAGAAGAAAGGAAGAAGGAAGGCATAGTCCGGGAAGAGCATTAGCAGGAGGCGACTACACTTCCTTGCAGACTGCGGCAGGTGGAGCGAAGCTGGCACCCACTTTCTCTGCCAGCACCACACTCAGTCCGGGCTCCCATTCTTGGGAGGCTGGATCACAGAAAATGTTTTTATTTCTGTGACCCTGAGCATAACTCCCGCTGTGCAGCATGAAGTATTTTCTGGATGAACCTTTGTGGCCTTCCGTCCTCATTCATCCCTACCACCTACCCACACAGCATCTTCTGTGATGACCCACTACGTGCTGTTTGTCTTTGCCCGCTTTGTCCTTCAAGGGAGACATGAAGTTTAATAAGCTCGTATGCATAATTTGTCCCTGTGAGCAAATGTTTTCCTTGCCCCATATTCTCCCTATTCTAACTGTAAAGATGTTAATCAATTCATTGAAGACCAAAATAAAGTGCATTTTTATTCACAATAACTTAAGTAATGTCTGTTTTTAAAGTTTGTGAAAATGGCATTTGATAACTTTTATTACTGCAGAAAAAAAGCTGACCATACCTTGCACAAATTCAGTTCATGGGGTCAAAAGTCAAGTGCTTTTAATAACTTCTGAAGAGTAGGTGATTGCTGTCCCCTTTGAAAACTGATGTACTAATCGCTTTTGTACAACGAAGGTGCTGTTGCTGTAGCTAATGGTCCGTGCCGCCGCCCCGTGGGATACTTGATCCCGGTGTCTCGTGTGGCTCCGCTTGCTGTTCTCATAACACGCTCTGTGTTCTCTGAATCCATGAAGTTTGGATGACATTTGATATTGTATCTTTGCCTCCTAAAAATCTTTTCTCAAACAACAACAACAAAACTTAACAAAGGTTATCAATTAACAAATTACAGGACTATTTACATCAAATATTTGAGATACACCAGATACCCACATACTGACCAATAACCTAACTGATGAAACATTTCAATTACTGTCAAGGTCCCTTCTGTATCCCTCTTAGATCATATTTCCCTCCATCCCACCTCTCCAACTCCTCCTGAAATTCTCCAATCCTGAACTTGGTTTTTAATCATTTCCATACTGGTTTCATACTGTTATTACATATTAAAGTATTCTAAAACTATATTAATTATTGTTTTGCACACTTAGAAGTTTAAAGTGGTATACCATAATATAAATATCCTCCTGCAACTCTCTTTGCTCAGAATTAAATTTTTGAGATTTATGTTCAGACACAAAGTTCATGTATTCTTACTGCTCAATGTACTTACTCATTCTCCTGTTGAGAGGCATTTAGGTTGTTTCCAACTATGTGCTAATGCAAGGCTTTCTTGTTTTGAATATTATTGTCCATATCTTTGTGTAAACATGTATAAAAATTTCTCCATGGATGGAATTTTATGGTCTAAGATGTGAACTTCTTTTTGACATGTGATAATCATGCATATTTGTGGAGGCACAATGC
This sequence comes from Tupaia tana, assembly GCA_026018925.1. Classification (NCBI taxonomy): domain Eukaryota; kingdom Metazoa; phylum Chordata; class Mammalia; order Scandentia; family Tupaiidae; genus Tupaia; species Tupaia tana. The sequence goes on along the minus strand of JAKSZU010000002.1, from coordinate 143,406,728 downwards.
GATTTATCAGTACAGAAATAAATGTGTACTGATTAAATCCAGGTAGTTAGTACACCCATAGTCTCAACCATTGTGATTATTTTGCTTGGTAAACATTAAAAAAAGTTTTTAATAATTAAAAAATAATATTTGTATTATTATTATTATTATTTTTAAGTTTGCTATGGGGCACATGTACTCACTGGAAAGAGACAAAGAGAGAGGGTAAATGGGGAAGCAAGCTGCCAGGTTCAGTACCTGAACCACAGTAGACATGTGGTAGTCCAGTGCCTTAACTACCAGACTGCCTGCTGGACCCTCAAAAGTTCTCTTTTTAGTTATTCCAAATATATCGTTGTCATTAAATATATTTTCCTTACTTTATTTTATGACAGTAGAAACTGTCCCTCTTATCTCTTTGTAATTTCATTTCTGTTCATCAACATTTATCTATCTCTCTCCTTGATGTGCACATCTTATATGGCTAAACAGTTCAACATTTACACACTGACCAATGGTATATAAGAATGCCCATTATAGGGGACCAGCAGGTGGCATGGTGGTTAAGGCATTGGACACTCCCACATGGCCGACCATGGTTCGAGTCCCAGACCTGGTGGCTTGCTTTCTCACTTCCTCTCTCTCTCTGGTCAAATTAAAATAAATTAATGAATAAAATTAAATAAATAATAATAATATACTGCATTATATTATATATAATATATATAATATATATCATATTATATATATCATGTATATATGATTTTATACTGCAAAAATCATACAATAGGTACTTCAAAAAAGCATGAAAATGTAAATAGATATTAACAAAGTCAAATTTATATATACACACACACACATTTAAGTATTAATACATGCATATGTATATATTATATACATTATATACATGCATATATGATGAATAGTGTTAAGAGAATTAAACTAGATGAATAAGGTTTGGAATGAAGACTGAATAATGCTTCTCTCATTTCATGGTGATTTCTTATGCAGGTCAAGCTGAAATGTAACTGTCTGCTCAGTTAAAGTTCTTTTGTTCTGTTCTGGGCCTGTACTGCAATTGAGGTGGGTGCTGAGGATAGAAAATGGAAGGAGAATCAATGTGAGAATTTTAAGAAGCAAAAAGAACGTGATTCAGAGATAATATCCCCACAGCAACTTACACAGACCCTCCTCGACTTACAGTGGGGTTACATCCCAATAAATCTATTGTAAGTCAAAAATATTGTACGTTAAAAATGCATTCACACCTCAGTGAACCCATAGTGAAGTTGAAAAATCTTAAGTTGAGCCACTTTAAGTTGGATGCTGTCTATTTGTACTAGAAGAACACCTAACAGAACATATTCCTGCCAAAAAATCACTTCAAGCTTCCATAGAGACTAAAGATTCCCTGGACCAAGTGTGCAAACCTGCTGGATGGGACCAAGTATTTGAATGCCATAGACAAAGCAATCCTTGCCTCAAATATCAGATAGATTATCTTGAATCAAGGAAGGATTCATTTGCAAAGTAAATAGAATATATTTTTTTACTATATTTTTTAAATTAGCAAGTAGCAACACTTCATTTTTATGACTTTTGAAGCAAAGCATCATGTTCTAGAATGATTTGCATGTAAGGAGCCAGCGTCTCAGGCCAGCTGGTAGCATGGTGGTTGAGGTGGCTGGATCCCACAGGGCCGACTGCCAGGTTAGAACCCTGGACCTAGTACCTTAAATCACTGCAGGTGCATGTGTGTGCATGCCAAAACCCCAAGAGGAACATGGAAGAGAATGGATTGCAACATGGTCTCCCTTCCTGCGAGTACTTTCTCACTTTCTTTCTCTTTCTCTCTCTCTCCAGCGTGCACATGCACCCTATGGCAAACTTAAAACAATTACAACAAAAATAAAGTGTTTCTTCATCAACTTTTACTAAGAGAGATGTATAACCAATGATGGTTATTGAGGTTTGAAGTTCAAACCACCGAGTAGAGACTTGGTGACCTCTGCACTTGCATTCATCCATCCATTAGCAATTTTCTTCTTACATATTGATGAGGTGGGAGCAATGCACTTCACCATGTTGTGAGTATCTCACATGTCATCTTAAAAATGTTGGCACAGTCAGCTGCTCATCATTCCCTGGCAATACCACTGAGTTTATGGTTTGCTTAGTTAAAGGACTCTTCTCACCTTACCAGGTTAGCCTCGTGTTGTTTCTCTAGAATGTGAAGTCCAGAGGGACGCAAGCTCTCCCTGGCAAAGCATGTGGATATTTCTCCATGATCACATGGTTACCAATTTCCTCCTCGTTTAATGTCTGTTATAATTTCTCATAGAATATGTTCCCCTCAAACATGTCTCTAAATTTTTTCTCTTCTCTTCTTCAAAGTATAAATCTCTATCTCCTAACTTCAATTAGAACGTCTCTTTAATGATCATTTCTGTCTTCAAGTACTTATTAAATCATAATCACTGTCAAAAGCATTATTTTTAGTATATGTGCCATTATTTGACATTTAGAACAATTTTTCTCACTACAAAAGTAGCACTTTTACCCCAAAGGTGAGGTTGTGGCACAAGTGTAGCAAGAGGTTTAAAGACTGTTTTCCTCTTTTAAACATAATGGAGCGTACGCATGTGTATGTGAGAGTTGAGGAATGGTGCCCACCACTAGGTCTGGTCATGCCACCATTCCCTTCCTCCAGCCCTCTAGTCCGTCAGTTCTTGGACACTTGTTCTCGTGCCCAGCGTGTTTCTGGTTGGTTGGGCAGGGGATTCGACCCATAGTTTCCATCTGGCTTCTCTCTCTCTCTCTCTTTTTTTTTTTCTTTTTTTGGAGAGGTTTTTGCTATAGGGTGCGTGCGCTCGCCAGACAGACAGAGAGAGACAGAGAGACAGAAAGTGAGAAATCACCCCCCGGGGGGGGATGGCCATGCCGCAATCCCTTCTCCTCCATTCTCCTCTCGGGATCTTGGGCACGCACGCACACGCGCCCGGTGTGAGTTTAAGTCACCGGGTTCAGGACTCAAACTGCTGCCGACTACGTGGGAGTCCAACGACATAGCCATTACACTAACTGCTGGCCCCTCTCTTTTTAAGATTAAAAAAAATAAAAAAATGTGTCCTTGAATTTTGCTTCAACTTTCTATCCCTAATTTTAGCTAGATACTTAACATTCAATGCCAAACTTTCCTCAGAGCTTGTCCTGCACTGTTACTTAATGACTAATAACACTATGAAGTATTAATAACACTCGTAGTATTAGAAACACTAATTTACTGTGAAGTAGGGTCCATTATTACTCTTGTTTTACATACTAGAAAACAAATCCAAAGAGGGTAAGTACCTTGCCTGAGCTCACTTATCGCGTCCAAAATTGAGCTCCTTGGCTATCTCACAAAACTCTTTTTATTTTCCGCTTCAGTTCATAGCAGTCACCTTTGACTCCTCTCTTCTTTCATACCCCAATTCCCTCCACCAGCCTGTCACATTAACTCTACCTGTAAAAGCATCCTTAAATCTACCGCGCCTCACCCCACGCACACTACCACCCAGGCCAACCCACCATCATCTCTCAACAGTCTTTTGACAATTGCCTTTCCTGCGGTTACTCCAAACAAGACAACCACAGTGGTATTTATAAACATAATGTATATCCTGCCACTCTTCAGCTCAAAACTCTTCAATGTCCTTCCTTACACTTAAGAAAAGGTCTCTTCTTTGGCCAGGAAGACTTCCTCTGACCTGGGGCCTGTCTGCCCTCTGCTGCACCTTCTTGTATGCTTCCCCCTTCACTCCATTCCATACACTCGGGCCCCTTGGCTGTTCCCAGTCAATTGTATCCTTTCATCCTGAGAATTATTTCCCCAGACAGTTATATGGCTCGCTCCCTCACTTTGCTCAGGTCTGCTAAAATGGTACCTCTCCTGAGAGGCCACTTGATTAAAATTGCATACTCCTGTCAACCAATTTTAATGCATTTATCTTGGCATGTTATGTGTGCTCATTGTCTTCCTCTCCCTGTAGAACGTAAGTTCTTCAGTGAGACCAGGAACTTAGTATTGTGCACGTAGGTAATCTTAGTGCTTAGAACATGCCTAAGACACACAAGCACTTGTCGAATGACTTAATTAACAGATAAGTGTATAGACCAAAATGCACACACAGATATCTTCCAAATGCAGCAATGCATACATTAGTAATATGTGTTAAGATATATCGGTACATTTTGTATAGACCCAACTAGAAGAATAAATACTGGAAAGCTGAGGCAAGATATCTACCTCACTTTCTTTCTGAATCAATCAAAATACTCAGAAGCTACTTGAATCATAAATCTCTCCCTTATAAATGGCATAGAATTTTCCATGGTTTGGCCAAGGCTGCCATTATGCTCATCTTCATAAAGTTGAGATCTCTGTTTCTGTGACTCCAGCATCTGTCATGTCAGTCCATCACGTATGCCACTGCCATCTTTGCTTTGTCACTGTTCTCAAAAACCTTCAAGATCCTGCCATTTCCAGGCATATCACATCAAAACCCCTGCAACTGCTTCTGTGAATTCTGGTAACTGCCCACATGGAGCTGCAGCTAGCACTCCTTAGCCGTATCCGTCTCCTCACTGTCCCGAAGAAGCACTGTGTTCATCTCCCGCTGGAGTTTGTTCCGGTCTCTACAGATGTTGCTCAACCCCCTTAATCCACATCCTACCCACATTTTAATTCTCTTCCTTCACTAATGTTTAGAGCAATGTCAGTTTTTACTGATGTCCATCATCTGGAAACTTATCGCACTTACCAATTTTTTAAAAGGCCTGTAATTATTTACATACTTCTTTTCATTTATTATTTTTTGCTGTTATTTCATGTTAGAATATGCTTGAACAGAAAGGACCATCTCTTGAATGCATACCTGCATAGCTTACCAATACTTACTTTTTTCAGGCAAGAGAACACCCACCAGCCCTAATAAGTCAACACTCTCCTCACTTTCTCAGAAAGAAAAAAGTCCACATGCCAACTTTTTCTTTTTTTGAGAGGCTTTTTTGCTATAGGGCACGTGCGCTCACCAGAAAGAGAGAGACAGAGAGACAGAAAGCAAGAAATCACCCCCCAGAGGGATGGTGATGCCACAATCCCTTCTTCTCCATTCTCCTCTTGGATCTTGGGCATGCAAGCACACGCGCCCAATGTGAGTTTAAGCCGCCAGGTTCAGGACTCGAACCACAACTACATGGGAGTCCAGCGACATAGCCATTACACTAACTGCTAGCCCCCACATGCCAATTTAAGTAGGGCAGGTGGGAAATAAATAAAGGAAATGTTATAGGTTTGGAGAAGTTGTGAAAATTTCGCAGATTGTAGTATCTATTTTTTTTTAAATAATAAAAATAATGAAGTTTTCCTCTCCCACCTCCCATAGGCAGAAGGGAATTTATCATGAAGCTAACAACATTTGGGGTCCCTTATTGTAGAGACTGCCCCCCACAAGGTCCTAAAAGACTCTAGCACTCTGTTCAGATGTTTGTAACAGTAAGGTATTCTAACTACACTCAGTTCAGATCCTTGGGGCTCATTATGATTTAACATTTCTCATCTGTGGGCATTTATGTTCTGTGTCAGGTGGTGTTGAGGTGACCACAGGTCTTTGGTAGTCATAATTTTTCATGCCAAATACCACTGGAATGGCTAAGTGACATTTGACAATTATAATTTTAATCTTTTTATTTTCTTGCTCTGTTTCCTTACTTGAAAAATGAAATTGAGTGTTTTAGAATCTAGCTGTAGACAATGTCCTGCCCCTGTGAGAAATGACAGAACTGTGTACAAACAGGTAACAAAATATTGATAGTAAGTAGAGAAAGAAGCTCACTTTCAGGCCAGTGGGTGATGTGGTGGTAAGGTGGTTAGATTCCATGAGGCTGACTACGCGGTTTGAGTCCCGTATCAGCAGTTCGAGAAACACACCAGGCCCATGTGTGTGGGTCCCAGAAATCCCACAGGGAGGGAGAGATGGTGAAGAAGGGATTATGATGCAGCCGTCCCTGCCCACGGAGGAGTGCTTTCTCACTTTCTCTGGCTCTCTCTGGCAAGTGCATGCGTCCTATAGAAATTAAAAAAAAAGAGAGAGAGAGAGAAAGAAAGAAACTCATTCTCCCTGTGTCTCCACTATTCCACAAGTATAAGTAAATCATGAATCACTTTGAGTGCTGCAACACCATTGAAGGCAGATGTCATTTCCTTCATTTACAAATAAGAAAACTCAAGCATAAGATGTTCAGTAACTGGTGAAAAGTCACACATAACTAGTAGGTGTTTAAATTTAGGTATGAACTCAATTCTCCTGAATCCAATGTCCATGGTGTTCCTATCACTTCATAGGCCTAAGTAAAATTCAGGAAGCAAATATTAAAAGTAAATAGAGGCTTGGGACCGCCAGACAGTGTAAGAGTTACATCGCTGGACTCCCACATAGTTGACCACAGTTTGAGTTCCGGACCTAGAGGCTTAAAACTCACACCAGGTGCGTGTGTGTGCATGCCCAAAATCCCAAAAGGGGAATAGAGGAGAAGGGATTGTGGTGTGGCCACCACCACCACCCCCTGCCCCTGCCCCGGGCTTGATTTCTAGCTTTCTGTCTCTTTGTTTGTCTCTCCAGCAAGCATGCACACCCTATAGCAAAAATATCTCTCTTTAAAAAAGAAAAAGAAAAAGTTAATGGAGGTCTTGGCAGGACTCCACTCGTGGGTCCACCCTCAGGGCCTGGGAGTAATCTGGGGACATTCAACAATCATTGACCAGGGTCTAGTGGCCTGGGCTCACCCCACCCACCAGGAGACATGAGCCTGACCTTGGCAAGCCTCCTCTCGTGAGTGCACCCTCAGGCCCCGAGAGTAAGGAACTTTGCCTTAAGTGCAGTGTGTGACTCGATCCTCTTCGCCAAGTTCTATCTCCTTAGCTTGCTACCACCTCATCAAGAGCTGAATGTTTGGTCGAGGAGCCAAGCATCTGAAGTCACCCATAACTGCTCTGATCTGGGAGACACAGCCCTTCAATAAGAACACACCTGGGAACTAAAGGTGAAAGTTCCTCTTCTAATATTACAGAATCTACTCCAATAAATAGGAAAAAGTGAATACTGCATCAGATGACCAAAACCAGCACAAATCTCACAGAAACATGAGAAAAATGAGAGGTAAGTCTCCCTCAGGTGAGCATATAGCCCCTCACCACAATGGATAGCACAAAGGATTACACAGAAATGTCAGAAAAAGAATTCCAAACATTCATAGTGACAAAACTCAATGAGATGCAAGAGAAAAACAATCAGTTCCAGGAAATGAGAAAATCATTTCAGGATATGAAAGTGGAATTTCATGAAGAAATATACACTCTGAAAAAGAATTAAGCAAATCTTCTGAAAATGAAGAATACAACACAAGAAATTAAAATCTCCCTAGAAAGCATTTAATAGCAGATTGGACAATGCAGAAGAAAGAATTTCTGACCTCTAAGACAAAGTCTCCAACGTAGACCACATCACCAAAAGGATTGGGGGAAAAAAATGAAAAAAATGAGGACAACATACAGAAAATTGTAGATACCCAAATATCCATAAAATGGGTTTTCCAGAAGATGAAGAAACTGGTAAAGTTATGGAAAACCTCTTTCATGAGATACTATCTGAAAATTTTCCGAATATAGAGAAAAATGGAGAAATTAAGACCCAGGAAATAAAAAGAACCCCAAATAGAATCAACATAAAAAGATCCTCCCCGCAAGGCAATGTTCTAAAACTGACAAGGGAGAAACATCAAGTTACTTATAAAGGTCATCCTATTAGGCTAACATCAGACCTCTCAACTGAAACAATGCAGGCAAGGATAGAATGGGAGGATGTATTCAAAACGTTTTTCAATCAGAAATACTATATGTAGCAAGATTATCCTTCAAATTGGAAGAACAAATAAAAATATTCTCAGTTAAACAAAAACTGAAAGAATTCACCAATACTAGGCCAGCTCTACAGGGAGTACTGAGAGGAGTATTGTATCAGGATACCTAAAGGGAGACAAACAGAAATACAAGAATGAAAACCACTGAGAAAATAGCTAACAAAATAACGGCGATAAGTCTGCAAATACTAGTAATAATGCTTAATGTTAATGTATTAAATTCTCCTATTAAAAGACACAGACTGGCTGAATGGATACAAAAATAGAAGTCTTACTACTTGTGCTTCTTACAAAAAACACACCTCACTGATAAGGATATACATGACTGAAAGTGAAGGGCTGAGAAAAGATACTCTATGCAAATAGAAACAAACAAACAAAAAAGGTTGCAGTTGCAATACTAATATCAGACAAAATAGACTTTAAGATGAAAGGTGTAAGAAGAGACAAAGAAGGGCATTATATAGTACTAAAAGGACTTGTTCACCAAGAAGATACAACACTTGTAAATATGCACCCAACACTGGAGCACCTAAATACCTCACAGAGAGACTGTTGAATCTCAAGGGAGAGATAGACTACAACACAATAATTGTAAGGGATCTCTCAACACCCCACTGATTCCTGGATAGATCATTTCACCAAAAAATAAACAAGGAGATACAAGATCTAAATGATGCCATCCATGAAATAGACTTGACAGACATCTTCAGAGTATTTCACCCAACTATCACAAAATATACATTTTTCTCACCCCCACATGGAACATTTCCAAAGATTGACCACATGATAGGGCACAAAACAAGCCTTTTCAAATTCAGATGTATGCAAACTACATCCAGCATCTTTTCCAACCATGATGGAATCAAACTTGAAATCAACTACAGAAAGAGCCTCGAAAATACACAAGCACATGGAAACTAAACTGACTCCTGAATGACTTTACAACTATAGAAGAACCTAAAACTGAAATCAAAAGGTTCAAAGAAATCAATGATAACGAGCAAACAAGTATTTATAACCTATGGGATACAGCAAAAGCAATCTTAAGAGGGAAGTTCATAGCAATTAATCCCCACCAAAAAAAACAACAAAACAAAACAAAGCAAAACAAACAAAACAAAACAAAACAAAACAAAAAACACAAAAAAGTGGCAAAAGAACAAAATAAAACAAAGACCCTAATGACACAACTCGGGGAACTGGAAAAACAACAATTAAAAAAAAAGTCCAGAAGAACAGAAATAATAAAGATTTGAGCAGAAATAAATGAAATAGAGAATAAAAGAACTGTACAGAAAATAAAGGAAACCAGACCGGTTCTTTGAGAAGATAAAGAAAATTGACGCACCGTTAGCCAGATTAATCAAGAACTGAGAAAGGATCCCTAAGGAAACAGGAGTTATTACAATGGACATAACAGAAATATAAAATATCATCAGAGAATACTATTCCTCAGAAAGCTACAAATAGAACTACCTTGTGACCCTGTAATTCCACTCTTAGGTATTTATCCAAAGCATAGAAAACCCCTCAATCAGAAAAACTCTTGCACATCCATGTTTATTGCAGCATTATTTACAATTGCTAGGACATGGAATCAACCCAGATATCCAAAAATAGATGATTGGATTGAAAAAAATATGACATATATACTCTATGGAATATAGCTCAGCCATAAAAAAACAAGGAGACCCTGACATTTGGTACAAAGTGGATGAATATGGAAGAATTAATATTAAGTCAAAAAAGCCAGACTATGAAAGACCAACTTTGTACGTCCCTACTCAATATACCCTGAATGTCTGCACTCTAGGGAAGAAATGGAAAGTTTGGAAGGTATAATAGCTGGAAGGGCCATGTTAGATAGTAGAGATAGTAAGGATAGGGGTGACACAGGGGTGGGTAATGGAGGAAGGGAGGGAGGGAGACAGGAAAAAAATACATTTAATTGACCAAAAAAGAGCTATTTGCTAATATTAATGTATATTGTACTGTCTTTGTCTTGACTGATACGCATGGTATTTGTGCTGGAAAAAGCAGTGTTGTACAATGTAAAGATATATAGTGATTAAGTGCAACTAAAATTTTTAAAAAGTAAATGGAGGGGCCAGCTGGTGGTGTGGTAAAGACCCTGGATTCCCACATGGCCGACGGTGCTTCCAGTTGCCTTGCTTTCTCGCCTTCCCTTTCTCTCTGTCTCTCTCTGGTCAAATTAAAAATAATAACAAATGACGTTAAATGAATAAAGAAATCTTTAAAAAAAAAAAAAAAGTAAATGGAGAGGTCTATGGGTGGCCATTTTTAGAAACCAGTAACAATGCAGGAGCCAGCAGTGGCAGTGGCACTTGGTAATGGAGCTGTGCTCACATGGGCAAGATCCTCATTTGCGAGCCAGAGCTCCCGAGCACCATGGGCACAGGTGGCCCACAGGCCAGGCCACTCGGGACTATGGATAGGTTACAGTGAGAGGGCCCCAACAGAGCCGCCAGTCTCTCTGTCTCTCTTTCATGGAATAAATAAATAAACATCTTTTAAAAATCTAAATTCCCTCCTATCTTCGTATTCTTATCGCATATTTTTTAACAAGTAGTGAAAATATATATGATCACTTTCCTGTACTTTTCTACATTTTCTTGATCTATTACTTCAAAAGGTTCAGAGCAGAGCTTCAGTTTCCTTTGTGAAGTCAAGGATTTATACTTCGTCAGTCCCTTAAAGAAGAATGTGAAGGAGGAGTATTTGAAAGATCTGAAGAGTTCTGGTAACGCGCAGGCTGTTTATCTTCAGATACTGGAATGTTTTGTTTCTGTCACCCTTGCACTTGCGACTTGCTGGGTGGCTCAAGCTGAGATAGTAGCCACTTTAAAGCTGTACAAGGGAATCAAAATTTGTTGTGTTTAAGGAATTACTTAATTGTGGCTCCCTGCCACTTAATAGCCTTGGAAAAATCTGTCGTTAGGGCTCACATATATTTTATTTTAAGGTGACTTTTATCTCCCTCTTTTATTTGCTTAGCCACTTTATAACTAGAAAACAGATTTTCATTGCTTTGTTAAAGTACCTACAAAGCTTGATACTAAGTAAACATACAGTGAGAGAGATTGCTATGCAGTTCCCATGCACTAAACCAGAGACAACTGTTAGGATTAGAACACGACCTTAAGCATATTTCTTCCCCACAGCATCTATTGCTTTATACTTTCTTTTTCTGTAGCTGACTAAAGAAAATTGGCATCATATCCTGAATTATATCACGTAAGATCATTTCTACCAATAATTACAGTGCTGTTTACTTACTCAATGGCATGTTAGACTTTTTACTTTTTGTTTTCTTTCTTTTATAAGGTAAGAACTGCATGACAAGATCAGGTACAAAAGTCTAGAAAGAGGCCAGCTCAGAGTCTGGCAATTTAGGCAGCGAGATTCCATATGGCCAATTCTACAATTCAAGTTCCAGACCTAGTGGCTGGAGAAACATGCCAGACACTTCTGCACTTCCCAAGAGGTGGGAGAGATGGAGGAGAGGGGATTGTGGTATGACCATACACCATGGGGGGAGCTTTCTCTCTTGTCCTCTGTGTGTCTTTCCAGTGAGTGCATGAACCCTCTGGCAAGATTTTAAAAAGGAAAATTCTAATAAAGAACTTAGTTTTATGATGCAAGCCTTGACCCCCCATGGGCAGCTATTTTGTAATGTCTTGAATGTGCTGTTGTCAACATTTAGAGTTGGCCTTGGTCTGGACTGGTATCTTCCAGCACAAGCAAGCCAGTGAGCAGATGATAGATAATGAAGGGAGTCGGAAATGGCAAAGTGCAAGGGCCAGAGGTGGCGTAGTGGTTAAGGTGCTGGACTCCTACATGACCGACCGCAGTTTGAGTCCCAGACCCAGTGGCTTGAAACTCACATGAGGCACATATACATGCATGCCAAAAATCCCAGAAGGAGAATGGAAGAGAAGGGATTGTAGCAAGGTCATCCCCCCAGGGAGTGATTTCTTACTTTCTCTCTCTCTGTCTCTCCAATGAGAACACATGTATAGAAAAAAATCTCTCTTAAAAAAATAAAAGAAAGAAAGAAAAAATGGAACAGTTCATTTAAAGAATATCCTTCATGGCAAGCCACAGCGTATAGCGATAACGTGATGCCTGTGTTACTGAAGCCGTATGGGAGTGCCCAGGGAGACCAGGCTTGCCAAGGTCTCCCTGGACATGAAGACCCTATTGGGGGTGCTTCTCTCTCTTCTTCTTCGTCTCTGTCTCTATCTCTCATAGGAGAAACAAATAAACTTTAAAAAGATAATAATTTTTTTAAAATAAGACCCCCTCTCTGCCTTTAATGTAATTAATGTGTTTGATTGAGCTGGAGGAATGGAGGGGAAGGTATTGTGCTGTGGCCTTGCCAGACTACAGGGTGCTTTCTGTCTCTCCTTTCTCTCTCTTAATTGCATGTGCCCTCTGGAGAGAGGAGGGGCCAGCAGGTGGCTTGATGGTTAAGGCACTGGACTCCCACATGACTGATCACAGCCTGAGTCCCAGGCCAAGTGACTTGAAAATCATGCTGGGTGAATGTGCAGGTCAATGTGCACCCCAAATCCCAGGAGGAGGATGGAGAAGGGACTGTGGCATAGCCAGCCCCTGAGTGGGGTCATTTCCCACTCTCCCCCTCTACATCTCTGTCTGTCTCTCTCCTCTCTGGCAAGCACATGAACCCTGTGACAAAAACCTTAAACAAAAAAAAAAATGTAAGATATATGTTATAGTTTTCTTTCCATTTGCAGCCTAATCAATATTCACATAAATCTGCAAATGCCTAGAAACTATAAAAGGGTATACACAGAACCCAGGAACCCGGAAGTTCTTCCTAGCACACTACGACTGAGAAAGACAGCCTGCCTTTAAATGATCAATCAGAAGAGTGTCCTGGCCTATGTCTCATGACCACCAAAGCCAAGGACTACTTACTTCTCATTTTTACATCCACTGTTTCCCCTTTGCTATTCTTTCCAAGGGCTTTTGATTCTTTTCTTTCTTCTTTTTTCATTTGAGACCGGAGAGGGGAGAAGGAGAAGGTAAGATTTCCAAGTAGGTGACCACGACACCCTAAGGAGATGAATGCATCTCTAATCCCAAAGCTGGCCTCTTACTTGGTGGACTGCTTCTGCCCCTAATCTGTATGTATTTAAGAATTTTTGCAAAAGGGATTTTTAAATTATTTTTTTACATTAACTTTTTTAAATTTTATTTTATTTATATATTTTTATTATTATTCATACATTAAATCGCTATACATCAGTTAGTTTGTGAAGAGACTTTACCCAGCATGATACACACCTCAGTCCAGCCCAGAATGACACTCACCCGAAGGCTAGCTGGTTACTGTCCTTAATATCTGGGCTGCGCCCTGAGGTCAGGGTTGCCGTGATGAAGTCCAGATGTGAAAACGTGGCCATGTTTTTGTTACTCCTAAGCATTTGCTGCCTTCATTACTGCTGCTTTTGTGGACTCTAGTGTACGAATACATGAAGGTTACTGGCGAAGAGAGGGAAATGAAGTGTCTTGACCAGGAACTGCTGACGTCCCTCTTCCTAAGCACACTCTGCCCTCAGAAAACCACTGCCTGCGGCAAGGCCGGCTTCAGACCAGCTCGGAAAGGGCCTTTCCATCCCGCTGGTATTTTCAGCTCAGACAGGCGGTGCAATTTACCAAGTGTTCAGGCTTAACATGACATAGTAAGGGAATAGTAAAAGGACTAAAATTAATAGTAAATGTTCTACAATATTTATTATTTTTTAAAATATGAACTCCATCTTATATATATGAAGAGACTTCAAGCTTATGGAAAATAGTATTAAAGTATGACTTGATTTTGGTGTAAAATATTTTAAAATCCCACGCATAACTTTTTCATAATATGCATTTTTCATGAACTTTTAGAAGACCCTTCTCATATATATTTAAACACCAAACACACACTCACATCTGCATGTACACACGCACACACACACACACGGAGTATTTTTCTTGAGGAGGAGAACCACTCAATAACAACCATGTTAAGACAAATCCATGTCACAGAGCATGCAAAGACAAAAAGACAACTGGGAAAAAGTATTGTCACTTGGACACCCTTGCCACAAAGGTAAGAAAATTCTTCACAACAGTTTATTTCTCAAAACTCATTTTAGATCTATGTTCATTAACTCATTCTAAAATATTTGTACAATTTCTATTTTTAACTGATTTCACCTCTTATGAATAAATTCCAGACATTTCATTACTTGGTGTTAATAGCTCTCCTTTGGTTTAATGTGAAACTATTCTTACACCCTTCTAGGAATTAACCCAAATTCTGTTCTGTTGGTACTAGTCTTGGAGAATAGCTTTCCTTGTCTCTCTGTCTATTAGGCGACCTTTTGTGAGCTTCCTCTGGCTTCATTATAACAGATTTTAAGATGGAGGTGGTTCTTTAACCATGGACACGTTTGGTGTATACATCGGTGGGACTACCAGTCTAGTTTCGGTTCTTGATGAAACTTAGCCTTGTTTGTGCGTAAGTCCCGAGACAGCTCAATAGAAGAGTAGACACAGTTCAAGACTCTCTCTTACTTCCTCTCTTGTGCTGTTACTATTTGGTCAGAGATCTTAAGCGGACAATTGTAAAGGATACTTCTCCGAAGCATCATATAAAATGTTTGCTACTACATAATGAACCTTTCAATGTTTGCAAGCAGGCAGGAAATATATCACCCTTACCTGTGAGGTATATCTTCTTATTATTTCAACATTTTCTTCCTGGCGAAAGTTTCAAGGTCTCTCAACAGTCTCTTCTAGATGCCTTCTTGCTTGTTAACAGCTCTCCAGCACATAAGGCATTCCCGTCATTCCCGTCTGCCCTGAGCAAGGTAGGGCACAGCAGGGTGTCTTCCTTGCTTGTTCTGGGCCATATGTCAATACTAATTAAATTCGTGATTGCAGTATGTTTGTTCTTTATTTTTTATCACCTGCACCACAGGATGGTTTATATTGATCTTATCACCACCTATAAGCAAAAGGTATATTTACATGAACAAGATCCTTGGGCCTTTCCTCTTGTTCAGTGGAAGTGAGTTATTTTGTTCATTGTGTTTTTTTAAGTCTAAATATATGATTGGCATATGTCCCAATTAAATCTAATCTTGTTCAATTTGCCTATACCTCTCCTTACCCACCATTCCAGCCTATTGAGATAATTCTCAGTCCGAGGCCTCCATTTCTCAGGTAGAGTAGTCTAATAACTTTATAAAAGAATTGTAGGGCCAGCTGGTGGCATGGCGGGTAAGGCCAGTGGATCCCATATGGCCAACTCCGTGGTTGAGTCCCAGACCTTGCAGTTTAAAAAATATTCTGGGAACATAAGTGTGTGTACATGCCCCAAATTCCAGGAGGAGAATAGAAGGAAAAAGATTGTGGCCATTCCCTGGGGCGGGTGTTTTCTCACTTTCCCTTTCTCTGTCTCTTTCTTGCAAGCACACACGTCATATAGCAAATTTTTTAAAAAATGAGGGGATTATATATTATTAAGGTTTTTTTATTTAATTTTTACATGTCTTAATATTTTGAACTCACTGTATTATACCTAATAAGTATGATTATATCTTATATCTGTATAGTACTTCCCACATTAAAAAAAACAGATATTACCTTTATAAATTTTTTTCTAACAGATTAAGGACACATATGTGATTATCCCCACTCTAAAGATAAACAAATTTAAGCCCAGAGAGGTGGTCAGAGCTCAGATCTCCTGATTTTTGGCTTAGTTTTCTTTCCATGACATAGTTGACAAGATTCAATTGCATTCCATTTGCATGGTTAGGTGCTCAGTGAATATTTTTGAATGGATGAATACATTTATCTAAAAAGTCCTTGGACTTTTCCTCAAAGCATGTTGCCATTTAAGAGATGAAAAGTTGTTGCAAGAAAAGAATTAAATAAATAAAACAGGTATGTGGTGTTTATAATGTTAGCCTACAGATTGGTGTCAAAACAAATTTCCAATGATCAGTAAAATGAAAATAATAAGATTAATTTGGGGGGGGGGGGGCTTAATAGCAACTCCCTGAAATTCATATGTTGAAGCCCTAACCCCCAGTGTGACTGTGTTAGGAAACAGGACCTATGAGAAGGGAATGAGGTCAAATTATGTCATAAGGGTGGACCTTAATCCAAAAGGACTGGCATTCTTATAAGCAGAGAAAAAGACACCAGGAGGCACAGACAGGAAAGGCCAAGTGAAAGGATGATGAGAAGGCAGCCTTTGCAAGGCAGGAAGGAACCATCACTGCCAGCACCTTGATCTTGGACTTCCAGCCTCCAGAACTGTAAGAAAGCGGATCTCTAGTTTATTCTACCCAGTCCATGGTGTTCTGTTATCACACCCCAAGAAGACTCCCACAGAACACACTGAATGCTTTATAGTGTTAAATATATCCCATTTAAAGCCCTGTCCTATATTCTATCTTCTGCTTTTTTGGTTACTATTAAAAATACCCCCACTTTTACAAAGTTATGATGATAACAGAAGTTTGTTTGGGGTTGATTAAAGCACTTTACTTAGGTAATAAAAATTAGCATCTAATCCTATGTCCATAATAGTTTGGGATTTTACTAGTCTATAGTATCCAAAAGTGAAGAAACACTGGAGAACAGCAATGGAAGCATGAGGGAGGAGTGATGTTGTACTGGCTGGCTGGCTGTATGAGGAGTGTTCTGTGACTATGAGGAGCTCCCCAAGACCTCTGCCCGAGCTCTGTGAGGCCAACAAGAGTAATAATGTTCTTATAGGAGCAGCAATGTGTGGGGTCACTAAGGATCAACTTATATGGAAGCTACAAGCAGGCAATATGAACGAAGCAAAGTAATGTTGTAGGACTTTACATGGAAACATTTATTTAACAAGTACTTACTGATTTCCTGCCCTTGGTCCACTGTTGTGTCAGTCCATGGTACACAATAATGGCCATGATGTGTCCCATGCTCTGAAGGGGCTCACTGTCTACTCAAGTAGAGTGATGTGGGGCCATCAGGTGGTATGGCAGTAAAGGTGGCTGGGTCCTACATTGCCAGCTGAATGATTCAAGCCCAGCTGCTTGAAAATTACGCTGGGCACATGTGGGTGTGTGCCCAAAATCCCAACAGAAAATAGAGGAGAAGGGATTGCAGCATGGCCATCCCCTCTGGGGGGTGATTTCTCATTTTCCCTCTTTCTTTTTCTTCAGCTGACATACATGCCCTATAGAAAACAAAAACAAACAAAGAAACAGAAAATAGTAGAGCGAAGGGACCTCAGTGGCAAAGTGGGTGCAATGTTCCAAATCAATTCATAGGAGACCCCAGCCCAACCTGGAGTGTGCTGGCAGACAAAAATATTCCATGGATGGTGGATCACATGCAGAAAGACAAGAAGTAGCCAAGTACGTGAAGGCAGTGGCACTGTCAGTGAGGGTCTGTCACCTGGAGATGTGTTTCTGAAATGGGTTATAAATGGACATAGTCTGAGATTTGGTTTCAGGTATATTCTGATTTTCCATTCATTGTTTTAGTTATTTTGTCTCGAGTTGCTTGTTTTTGATCTGGGTGGGAGAAAGTTAAGCATGCGTTTAAAATGACAGTAGAAGGAAAAACAAAAGGTTGGAACTCTATCTGGCAGAGGGATAACTAAGCTGTTGAAGCACTAATTTAGAAGGCTGGGTGGAAGATGCAAGTAAAGAGAGGATTTAGTCAAGCCCCTTAGCACGGTGGTCTAGCCCTCGGCGTAGGAAACCAGGCACCTCATGGTTGAATGTTGTTCAAATCCTGGTCTCACGGTATGTGTGCATGCCCCACATTCTGATGAGGTAGAGATAATGGAGGGAAAAGGATTGTGACATGACCATGTCACTTGAGCACACACACCCCTCTGGTTATAAAAATAAAACTAAAAACATAAAAATAAGCAGAAGTAGTCGTAAGACTACAGGAGGGCCCCCTCTCCTGAAATGGTTGGAAATGGGTAAAGTGCTGTGGGGGGTAACTTGACCAGACACAGCTGGGAAGCTGAGACGGGTCACATCCGGGAGTCTGAACCTCTGAGCGCAGTGGGGACAGTGCCGCCTACTAAAACGAAGCCACAGTGGGAGGTGAGTGGGAACGATCTAAAGGAGTCACTGTAAAACAGAGAGAGAAGGCCAAGAATGAGCACAAGACCCCTCAAAAGCGAAGGAGCTTGACTCATCATGGTTACTCTCTGCAAGGCTGTTGGTGTTCTCCAGGATAATTCGAGTGAAGATGAAAAAGTGGGTTACAGCCTAAATTCAGTGTTGAGCTTTTTCTGGTTGAAGGCAACGGGAGGCAGGATACCAGGGGACGGAGGTTTCACACCAGGAGCGGCTCAGCCAGAGCCCCGCTCTGGAGGGACAGACGGGAGGGGCAGTGGGGAGCAGAATGAGGTGGCGGGGAGTGAGGCCTTCTGAATGGGACACTCAGAGGCGCAGGCTGCAGCCCAGCCATCCCTCCTGGAATTGCGAGCTCGAAGTGCGCTGGGCTGGCACCAGTACTCGGCCTCCCCTGGAGAGACTGGTGGAACTAGTGTGAGAGGTGTGTGTGACCACAACTAGAATCTGTAGTAAACGAAGAGAAGTTGGGACAAGCACATGTTTTAATGGTTATGTCGCTGGACTCCCATGGAGTCGACCACAGCTCGAGTTCTGGGCCGGTGGCTGGGAGCACGTGCGTGTGTGCCCGAGATCCTGAGAGGAGACTGGATTAGGAAGGATGGTGGCATGGCCATCCTCCCGGGGGTGTAGGGGGGAAATAGTGGTGATTTCTCGCTTTCTGTCTGTGAAACCATGGAACCTATAGCAAAAATCTCTCAAGTAAATAAATAAATAAATAAAGAGAAGCAACTGAAGATTAGATTG
Organism: Tupaia tana; assembly: GCA_026018925.1. Taxonomy (NCBI): domain Eukaryota; kingdom Metazoa; phylum Chordata; class Mammalia; order Scandentia; family Tupaiidae; genus Tupaia; species Tupaia tana. The sequence goes on along the minus strand of JAKSZU010000002.1, from coordinate 143,387,850 downwards.
TTCTAGAGTAAACGGCCTCAACTTCCAAAAAGATGGGAGAATAAGTATTCAGAAACAGCAGCTAAGAGTCAGAGAATTTCTCTTCCCACCGCTAACTTACTGGACGTGGCAGCGAGAGAAGAGCGGCAGGAATGGAAGGTCCAGGTCTCCGTTAGGAGCGCAGGTGCAGTCAGTGTGGCCGAGGTCTGGGCGGTGCACCTTGGCGATGGAGTGAAGGTGTCAGTGGTCCAGGGAAGAGGGCAGGGAGGAGCGAGAGAAAGGAAGGGGAGAGGAGGTGCTGGGCGGGGAGAGGAGAGCAGTGCGTTTGCTGTGAGCATCTGCTCTGTGCCGGTGCACGCCGAGACGGACCAGGCCCTGCATTCAGGATCCATGGGACCGGATGACTGGCACTTTGCTTCGTTGCTGGAGTTTACAGAGAGCAGATGCGTGGTCCCAAGCGATTGTAAAGCTACACCTAAGTATTTCTGTGTTATTTGGTCGATTGTCTCTAAACAATATCCCATTAAAATGATGCAGACTAGAAAATACTTTTAGCTTTCCAGGTAGTACCATGGGACTAGTTACAATATTAATAAAATCGCACAAAGTTCGGTTAGGAAATTATATTAGCACCAGTGTGAGCCTTAAATCTATGATAATCAAACTTAAGGATAAAGCGGATATATTCTCTGCATTTGTTGAATTATATTTCTTTTTTGAAGAATTGTTTTATTCAACTTTATTTAGTATCAGTATTCATTTTAAATTTGACCAGTGAGAGAGAGGGAAAGTGAAAAAGCAAGCTGCCAGGTCTGGGACTCGAATCACAGTCGCTCATGTGGGAGCCCAGTGCCTTTAACCACCAGGCCACCTGCCAGCCCCCGTTGGATCATATTTCTAACATACTTACAATATGTAAGATTTATTGCTGAGCGAATCAAGTCAGGCTATGAAATTGTATGTCTCCACTTAACATATACCAACTGTCCACACTCTATGGTAGAGACTGGAGGACAGAAAAGCATTAAAAATTGTAATGGACACTAGAGACAAAGTGGAAAGAGAGTGTGGGAGGGGAAGAGCGTAGGGAAGGAAATTTGGAGGGGAAATGGAGAGGTAAGACACTTGTGGGACACAGCTAAGGTTATTATCTGTTGACGAGGATGTGTATGTGGTCTCAACTGGGCTGGACTGAGATGTGTATCATGCTGGGTGAAGTCTCTTCACAATCTAAATGATGTATGGCGATTGAATGTTTAAATTACAATAATAAACAAAAAAGAACAGGCATTTTCAAGACAGACAGTAGGCATAGCATTTATGAGGAGCAGTCTCATATGGCAATTGAGAGCAGGGCTGTTGGAGACAGAATTGTGGGGTTTCAGTCGCTGTTCTACCACTTACTAGGTAAGTAACGTCGGGCGGGTTAGCTAGCCGCTCCATGCCCCCGTGTCCTCACTTGTAAAATGTGGATGGTATGAATACATCTACCACATAGGGCTGTTCTGAGGATTAAATGGAGCATGCGCAGTGGTACATAATGTTAACAGTGACCAATTTCATGCAGTGTGCCATCTTTGGAAGGTGTTGTGTCTCCTGTAGCTGATACTGCTTGGCACAGTCCTGGCTGCACTAGTGTCATGATTAGCAATTCTGGTCTGGTAACCATTGTGCCAAATGGCACAGATAGTAACGTCTGGCAATCCCCAAATTTTCGCTGTTAATGGAACAACTGGAACTAAGTTTTACTTGGCATCGACCACTGAATCCTTGCAATCATTTCAACAATACTCTTGCTCTCTGTCTCTAATATTCTCAGCAGCCATGCATTAAATACTTGTAAAAAGCAATTTATATCTTTCTGAGCAATAGGTGAGCTGCCCTGCAATGTAGTTAAGGACACAAGATACCAGAATGGTATGCTTGTTAACAAAGGAGGCTGTTTCTGCCTGTGTTGAAGAGAGACACTCAGTCTGGGTTTCGTTCATTACAGTTTTGCAATCTGGGGTCAATCTAGGTGGGGCACAGCACTGACAACTAAACAAGAATGAACAGCATTTATGATCTAAGTGATGGGATGCATTGACCTTATGACACTGCTTAATTCACTCAACAAATATTATAAATATGTCTCAGGCACTGGGCTAGATCCCCAGACACAACCCTACTCCTTCAAGTTTCTCCAGATTTTTAAATAGGAGCTGAGATAAATGTGATAAAGAAACGAGTCAGGCAACGGCATGCAAGTGGGTGTTGGGTGATGGAATGTGGTCAAAGAAAATAGAAAAACATTTGATTTACTATAGCTTTGTAGGTATCATTATTATGAACATGGTTGGAAACTAGATTTATATGGACTTCCATCTGTGAGCTCTTTGGTCACGACTTCTGGGTGGTCTTCATTTTCAAATGTTTTCTGAGCATCAGATTCCTATATTTCAGATGAGCAGACACACACAGACACACACACACAAACTCTCTCTCTCTCTCAACCCATAATGCTGCCACATGATGGAATCTACCAAATAAAAGTAGAATGCTCTGTATGTTGAAACATTAATAATTTCACTCTGTGCTAATGGTATCACAATTGCCATGTGTTTTGTTTTATGTTTTGTGTTTGTGTGTGTGTGTGTGTGTGTGTGTGTGTGTGTGTTTTTCCCCATAGGATGTATGCACTTGCTAGAGGGAGGGAAAGTGAGAAATTACCTCCAAAAGGGGATGGCCATATTGCAATTCCTTCTCCTCCATTCTCCTCTTGAGATTTTGGGCATGCACGCACTTGGCATGTTTTCAGGCCACAGGGTCAGCCATGTCTGATAAAGCACCTTAACCGCCATGCCAGGGACCAGCAGTTGGTATAATGGCTATATCGCTGGACTCCCGTGTAGTTGACCGCAGTTAGAGTCCTGGACTCAGTGGCTTAAACTCACGCCAGGCACGTGTGCGTGCATGCCCAAGATCCTGAGAGGAGAATAGAGGAGAAGGGATTGTGGCGTGGCCATCCCCCTTGGGGGGGGGGGGGGTGATTTCTTGCTTTCTGTCTCTCTGTCTCTCTAGCACATGCACACACCCTATAGCAAAAACTTCTCAAAAAATAAAAAATAAAAAATAAAAACCATCATTCCACCTCCTAGTCTACAGTTGCCTTTTTAATTCCTAATTTTTTTCTTGGTCAAATTAATCCTTTCTAAATAGTTAACTCAAAAAAAAGTCTTATATTTAAGAAGCATATTTTCAGACTTTTGGAATCAAAGCTATTTTTCTTCTAAATGAAAAATATGTTCTTTTAGTCTGAATCCCTTCCCTTAATTTGCCATCTTTGCAAACAACCTCTGAAGTCTCCTCAGCCCTGGCAACGGGATTTCTGGACCCCTAATTCTGCTCATGCTTCCCGAAATCACTACCCCATTCTGAGCCTATTTGGAGTGTTATTGAAGCATCTTACAATACTTTCAGCCATCTGAATAACTTCTAAATCTTCCTAACCAAGAGTCTGTGTCACAAAGACTTGGGTGCAAGCGGCTTATTTCAGATGTGACCCCAGGAAGCACAGGGAAAGAATGAGTGATGAAATCAAAACGGGAAGAAAGGCCGTAGAGGGTTACCGAGCCCAGTGCCACTGTGGGTGTATATTCAGTTATCATCGCTGCGAAACCGCCCCAGAGCCTCCCGTGGGTCAGAGTTAGGGTGGGGGCAGAGAGTCTGTGCTCCGCAGTGACGGGGCCTCAGCTGTAAGCTTCCCAAGGCAGGTGACTGTATGCCTGGAGCGGGAATTGCCCAGATTTCTTCATCTCTCTGGTGGCCGGTGCTGGCAGTCCGCTGGGCCCAGTGGAGCACCTGCTGGCCTCTTTGCCGAGTTGGCCTCTTCACAGCGTGGTAACTTGGGACACTCAGACTTTCATAGGCCGAGATAGGTCTCCTACAGCAAGTGTCCCAGAGACGAAGAAAAAGAGACATCATCTCTTCAGATCTGACCTTAGAAGTCACATCACCGTGTATTACTGGTTATAAGAAAATTATAATCCTGCCCTAACATGAGGGGGTCTTCCAAAAGTTCATGGCAAATGCATATTGTAAAAAATGCTGCGTATGGGGACCAGCAGATGGCATAATGGTTACGTCACTGGACTCCCATGTAGTCAACCACAATTCGAGTCCAGGACCTAGTGGCTTAAAACTCACACTGGGCATGTGTGCGTGCATGCCCAAGATCCTGAGAGGAAAGTGTAGGAGAAGGGATTGCAGTGTGGCCATACCCCCGGAGTGATTTCTCACTTTCTGTCTCTCTGTCCCTCTCTGTCTTTCTGGCCAGCCCATGCACCCTATAGCAAAAACTTCTCTTAAGAAAAAAATGCTATGTATGGATTTCAAAAACTTTGTGCACTAAGATAAACTCATACTTGAATTCAGTTTTTCCACCAACTTTTTGAAGTCAGCAGCTATAAAAGAGAACAAAATAGAGCTCAGTTCTTGAAGAAAATTATACCAAAGAATTTTCAGCATGTTTCAAATAAAAAATTTGGACAGGCAATCATCTTTCTTCTTGACTGAAATCATCAAAGAGAGGGAAGAGGTGTGGGAAAAACTATGGATTATAGTAAAACAGTATAACGTAACACAGGTGCTAAGGGTCAGGTGCACACAAGGGGCACCGGATGGGGTCACAGATGTTCAGGGTGGTCAGAGGGTCAGAGGAGGTGGAGTCGAGCCACTCAAATGAAGAAAGCTAGGGAGGAGGTTCCAAGTAGAAGGTTAGAAGTAATACCTTGTTTCTGCACCTCGGAAATGTGGAGGGTGGAACGGCAGCTGAGCTCGCAGGGGGAGTCGTGAACAGCTGAGCGCCACACTACAGGTGGGGGTCTCAGTGACCAGCAATAGTGAGAGGCCTTGTGAGGACCCGGGAGGCAGACGGGAGCCTGTGTGCAGGACGTGTGGTGAAGCCAAGTGACGCGGATGGGTCTGAGAAATGCCGAGGAGGTAAAAGAATTAGTGCTTCTGAGATTAGGCGGCTGTGTGCGGAAGAAAAACAAACCTAGGTTTCTACCAGGTCTCCACCCTGGACACGTGGAGGAGCAGTGGGTCCCTGGAGATGAATTCCACAAGAGAATCCGGTTGGGAGGAAGTGGTGAGCGTGTGGTGTCGGGTCCCTCCACCTGCAGTGTCCAGCAGGCAGGTGCCTATGTGAACTTCAGCTTGGAAGTAAAAGCGGGCGAGAGGTATCAACTGGGGAGTCATTCACACACAGGGAAAGATCAGGTGGCCAGGTAGTCGAGGAAACATTGGGAGCAGCAGTTAGCGTAATGGCTATGTTGCTGAACTCCCATGTAGTCCACCACGGTTCAAGTCCTGGACCTGGTGGCTTAAACTCACGCCGGGCGCGTGTGCGTGTGTGTCCAAGATCCCGAGAGGAGAATGGAGGAGAAGGGATTGCGTGGCCATCCCCCCTGGGGGTGATTTCTCACTTTCTGTCTCTCTGGAGCGCAGGCGCCCTATAGCAAAAACCTCTAAAAAGAAAGAAAGAAGAAAGAAAGAAAGAAAGAAAGAAAGAAAGAAAGAAAGAAAGAAAGAAAGAGGGAAAGAAAGAAAGAGGGAAAGAAAGAAAGAAGGAAAGAAAGAAAGAAAGAAAGAAAGAAAGAAGGAAAGAAAGAAAGAAAGAAAGAAAGAAAGAAAGAAAGAAAGAAAGAGGGAAAGAAAGAAAGAGAGAAAGAAAGAGGGAAAGAAAGAGAAAGAAAGAGAAAGAAAGAAAGAAAGAAAGAAAAAGAGAGAGAGAGAGAGAGAGAGAGAGAGAGAAAGAAAGAAAGAGAGAAAGAAAGAAAGAAAGAAAGAAAGAAAGAAAGAAAGAAAGAAAGAAAGAAAGAAAGAAAGAAAAGTCGAGGAAACATAGACAGCAACTCTCCCAGCTGTGAATGAGGACGTGACTGAAGACTTAGAGGCCTTTATCTGATGACCTTGGTTTTCTCAGTGATAAAGAAGATAAAAGTGATCTGTGAAGAGAAAATGGATCTCAGACATGGAGAAGGATGTTTCAGGATAATCCACAAAGAGAAATAGCATTCAAATGCAGATCACAAGTCATAAAAAAGAATCCTACATTTTCCTGTGAATATTACGCAAGTCTCTGCAGTGGCTCCTGGCGTGAGCATGTCCCTACTCATATTCTGAAATCCTAACCCATAGCCCTGTTCACCAAACAAGTAAAAATATTGCTAAAATGTGTCCGAATCATACTCTCTGCAATCTCAGGCACTTTCACAGTTAATTTCACTTCCTTCTGACTCATACACCTGCAAGAAAATCATTAGCTCTTTCCAAATTTAAGCCTTCATAAAGGGAGGCCCCTATGCAGACTCACGGCGGTGTGTTTTCTTTCTTCGTTTCCCTTGATGTTTCGCATTCTTTATCCTAAAACAGCTCGACCATCTGTCTACGTGTGTCAGGAACAGTTTCTGACAGATGATATGTATCGGGCTTTTTACATAAACCTTTACTGTTTTACGTGGGTCCGAACCCCAGAACATGCAGAGTACTGATGCTCTAAAGGAAACTTCCTGTCGGGAGGAACAGAATATGTTGGACGACTAGGAAGACAGATGAACAACTCTTTCTTATTTGCTCAACAGATGCTAACAGTGTAATTACTGTCATGTCAAAGTGCACAAGGTTTTTACCTGTAAAAGGAGTCCTAGTTAAAAGATTTAAAACCCCTGGTTCAGATAATCCTCATCCAGAGATAATCCCCACATCTCCTGCCAATGGCTTCAGTTGCCTCCTCAGTGGAGCTGCTGACCATGAGCCAAATGGACAGATCTCAATTTTACCCCTCTTAATGAAGCATGGTAAATGACCAAAAGGCAAGCTGCTAAAAGAGAAAATGAAAAGAGCCAGGGTCTGGATATTCCAAACTGGCTAATTGGCCTCTGAAAGAGGGAGGCTGGTGTGCTAATGCCTCTGGCTTCCTAACAGCACAGCAGGGTCCCCTGGAAGAATAGTTCTCCAACTGGGAGGTCACCTCAACAGTGAGATTCTCAGGCAGTGTCCTTGGTCCCTGAAAACACCAAAAGCTTTTCTCCAGTGTTACTTCGCCATTCAGAGGACTTGGTGGGTCGGGGGAAGTGAGGGGGAAGAAAGAAAAGGCATTTTTACTTGTTTCTTCTTTCTCCTGCTATATTCAGATACTTTCCAAAATATTAGCTTTTAAGAAATATTCATTTCTTTTCATGATCTACCATGGAACCCAATCCATATCAAACATGGGGAAAAAAAGTACAATGGGTTAGAAAACCAGAAACCAAGAAAAGTGAGATCAGAGGAGAAAGAAAAAGGCACCCCAAATCAGGTGGAGGTACTAGCAGTAGAAGCACGCGGGCAGGGGTGATAGCCCTGGCTTTTGTTCACAGTGGAGGTGTTAGAGCAGAGAGTTGCACAGTGGTGCCGTCCTGAGCAGCCTTCTCTGAAAGGACTTTTCACCTTTTGAGATCATTTCTGGGCATCTGCTTTTATTTGGGGTGAAGAGAAGTGCAAAGTGTGTATGCAGGGATAATGGAGATTCACAATTTGACCTCGGAGAGCCCCTCACTGAAGTGAGACATTTCTCAACTAGATCTTACATCCACGCAAGAATTACCGTGAGCGCGGGGAGACTTGAACGTAGAGCCGCTCGATCCCTTTCTCTGTGCTCAGCTGCCTCCCTTCTGCTCCTCAGAGGGTGACCTTTCCTCAACCTCTCCTTTGGCCTCCCTTGCTCTGTCTTTCTCAGCCCTCCAGATCTGATTGGAACGGACACAAGTCGTAGCTGAGCACTTTGCATTTGAACCGCACTTGGCTACTGACTGTGAAACTGACAGCCCAGATGGGTGCTGGCAACTCGCATCACCGAAGGCTCAGATAGGACACGTGTGGGGCTTCCCCACTCAGGGCAGAGATGTTTTCAAATAAAAGAGAGTATTCATTCTTCCGTGTGAATAGAAACCCATCATCGATAACTTAGTCATCCAATCTTGTTTTTAAAAAATGCAAGTGATTATTGCAGTTCCTTTTCCCCACCAAGGTAAAAGCACGTTAGGAAGGGCTGAGCCCCGCGAGCGTCAGACGGTGCAGACGAAGGGCATTTCTGTGCTCCTGTGCTCTGCAGCCCTTTCTCGAATCTTCCTCTGTAACACCTGCGGTTACAGGACACTCTCGTGGGCAGTAAGAAGCCAGCTGGTAAACTGCAGACACACGCCTGGCTTCTGGGATGGCTCCTCAAGGTGGGACTTCCACAGGCAGCCGAGGTGCATTCCTTTGCAGTTTCTGTAAGGGGGAAACGTCTTTCTGATCTTCCCGTGTGCCTCTGTGCACACTAGGACTATTTATGTTCCGCCAGCACCGCAGCCACTCCAGTACCTCCCGAGTGGGCAGCGGCTGTGGGCGCGCTGCTGTTTATTGCTGGCACCAGAACAAGCATTGCAGAAATGCAGGTTCCTGGCTTACCGCCCGAAGTCTGCTTTCTCTCCTGCCTGACCAGGCCACGTGGTAGATTGCCGTGTTGTCTGAGGAGTGCATTTCTCCTTGGGTTAGTTCGTTAGGAGCCAATATTTTAGCACTCTTCTTCTGGAGAACTCCCCATTTCTAACTCTTCGCCTCATCTAACTGCACTTAGAAGTCAGAGGACCCGCACGGGCCCGAGATTATACATGGGGACAATACCACCTGAGGTCTGTGCCCCGTGTGAGTGTGTGGGAACCGAGTAATTGTTGAGTTAGTTGCGAAGAGTGTGGTGTCATTTTGGCCAGGATCCCACATTCAGTCCCTGGGTAAATGATTCCCTGAGGAAGGCTGCTTCGCGGTCTCCGCTCAGCTCAGCTCACTTCCCTGACCCCTGATTGGCAGTTACATGTTTGTGGTCGGGGGGGGGGGGGGGGGAATGGCAGACCCTCACCTGACTCGCCACACCTGCCTCCCTTCTGCAGCCCACCGTACTCCAGCCGCCGGACAGTTCACCATGCTCGCACATCTCAGAGCAGCCGCCCCCTCGGCGCCTTTCCAACAAGCATGCGAGAGGTAGTGTAGCCCTAACTCTAGGAAACCCCCCACCCATTTGCACCCATCAACTGCTCTTCTAATTGCTGCTTCATCATGAGCACTAGATATGGCATGTTGCCAGTGGTCCTGTGTAAGCTGAAAACAAGAACTGCACTGTCCCAGGTAGTTAGACTCAAAATCCTCTCACCCGGTGTCATTTTTACATAAAGCAAGGAAGAGGAGACCCAGGTGCTTGTATCTTCAGAACCTGACTTCCAGTCCCACTACTGCCTGGCCTGGCTTCACATTTCCAACCAGCATGTGCTCTGAAGCCAGAACCCTGTCTTCATTCTCTGTCTACACTCCCCACAGCCCCCAGCAGAGAGCAGTGCACACAGTAGGCTCAGCTTGCCTGCTCAGCTTCTCATGGCTCAGGGTAAGTCCATGCCCCTCCTGGAAGCATACCTCAGAGAGCATGCGCATCCCTGGAGAGGAATGAAGGAAGGCGCTTCTGGGAAATCAGGCTGACCCCAGTTGCTGACTGTATAACTCGGACCACGGTGGGGCAAGATCCACACACTCGGGGCGCCCGGCATGAGGGCTCCTTGGAGCTGAACTCCAGCCTGTCCTCAGAACTTTAAGTCCTAGAGAGAAGACCATCCACCCTGAGCAAGGGAAGCATTTTCCTAAGTGTTAAACGTACTGGTACTTCCCTAAGCCACACACCCAAGACGCAGGAGCTCCTAAGAAGGCACGCTTTTCTAACTTCCGCAATGTCGTGCGGATTAGCAAAAGTTCAGATGTAACATATGGAGAGGAGATATGTCAAAACTGGCTCGCTGAGCGGAGAGCTTTTAGTCTTATATTATCACAGGGTCTCTACGTAAGGTGGCTTTTTTTTCATATTTTCCTTAAAAATAAAATATATGTATATCAATATAAATACATTTACATAAACAATGGGTACCTATGCATGTGCATGCACACATAGACACACACATACATACCCAAGGAGCTTGACTGAGGGTAAAAAAGGAGAATAAACACAAACCCACATGTTAGAGGCACAGAGCTACCAATATTTATTAACTTAGTCCACAGGATGTCAAAATGCTGCTTTTACCTGTTCATTCATTCATTCTTCAGTATATGTCTTAGATCCTTACTGTTTTTAAATCATCAGTTATAGCCAGGAAGAGATGGAAAACTTTGATGGTCTGCTCAGGAGACACTGTAAGTATTTCTCCAGTGTGGTCAGAAAGGGCCACAGTGTCCTGGAGGCCTGGGCCATGGAACAGCTTTCTCCCCTCCTGGCAGAATACATGTGCATCTCCTCTGAGTTACACAGTTAGCAATGGGGGTGATCCTCCTGGGTCACGTGCCTGGGTTTTCTTCTACTGCTTCTTGGTAATTAGCAGAGTGAACAGAACAACTGAAGGGAGGAAGGTAAGGACTTCCATGTGAGAATAATGTGTATGTAGCTATAGCAGGGTAGAGGCGGAAGGGATCGTGAAACCATCTAAGTATCAGTCTCGTCATTCACCAGAGAGAACACTGAAATCTGGAAATATCCAATGGTTTGTGTTTTGTGGCCAAGTGACTTTTAGGGTCAATCATGTCTTCTCTTTCCCCAGACTCCTAGAAGCCAGGAACACCTAGTTACCGCTTTGTTTTTCTAAAACCCACAGTTCATGTGGGCAAGCAGTAAATCTATCCTTTTAGACAAACATGATCTAATATTGAGCTCAAGTTGTATTTATTTCAATAAACTCATAATAAAAAATTATCATCACTACCCATTATACCATATCTTATTTATTTTTAAGGTTTATGCTATAGGGCATATGCACTCATTGGAGAGTAGACAGTGAGAGGGAAAGTAGGAAATCATTCCCCAAGGGAAATGGTCATGCCATAATCCCTTCTCCATTCTCTTCCTAGGATTTTGGGAACACACACACACACATGCCTGGGAGTGAGTTTCAAGCCACCAGGTCCAGGACTCTAACCGCAGTCGGCCATGTGGGAGTGCAGCGCCTTAGCCACTATGCCACCTGCTGGCCCCCTTATTTTTTAATTTTTTTAAGCTTGCTCTTGGGCACATGCACCCACCAGAGAGAGACTGGGGGTGGGAGGGGAGGGGAAGCAGAGAAGGGGTGAGAAGTCATCCCCCAGCTGGGATGGGCATGCCACAATCCCTTCTTCATTTTCCTCTCAGAATTTTGGACATTCACGCACCTGCACCCAGCATGTTTTTTAAGCCAGCAGATCCAGGACTTCAGCTGCAGGGTTGACCAGGTGAATCTTGCTTCCTTAACCGTCATGCCATTGGCTGGCCCCACACTATTTATCTTAAATAGCCCTCATTTGGGAGTATAGGGAGATCATCAAAACAAGTACAATAAGATTCACTTGTCTTAGAGTTTTAACAGAAATACTGTTAGAGTTCAATACGATTTTTTAAGAAGTCAAAAAAATCTAGATTTTAATACACTCAAATATATAACTATTTTTTATTTAGTCCCTGTAGAAATTATTGTACATTGTTTCCTATGGAGATGGGTAAACAATTACATGACATGGCTGACAGGGTAATTAAAAGTTAGAGATTTTAAGTCTCAATTCTGTTTATAAGGTCAATTTGCAAAGAGGAGCAGACCAAATCTTCTAATCACATCTCCCATTAATTACAGTACAATAACTCCATACACTGATGTCAGACAATCAGCTTGAACTAATATTTTTTAAAAGAACTGAACTAATAAATACAGTCCTTGAGATCTACAAAAAATCAAGAATTTGTAACAATAATTGTTGGAAAAATAAATGAGACTGAGAGATTATATCCAAAGAAAGATTTATACTTGATCTTGTAAGCTTTTTAAAGAATTATTTATTTAATTGTATTTATTATTACCATTTTTTAATTTGCTACAAGGCACATCTGCTCACCAGAGAGACAGAAAAAGAGAGTGGGAAAATGAGAAAAAAAGCCTCCAGATCTGGGACTCGAACCGCAGTTGGCTATGTGGAGTCCAGCACTTCAACCACCATGTCACCTGCTGGCCCTAATCTTGCAAACTTTTACACTGCCAAAAATCTGCGACAGATTGTGCCTGCCACATTCTTCTAATTGTTAATGATTTCTTCCATTCTACATACAAGTGCTTTTCAAAAGTTCATGGGAAATGGGTTTTATGAAAACACTACACAAGAATTTCAAAAAATTGTCCACCAAAATTAACTCATATTTTAATTCCACTTTTCCATGAACTTTTAAAAGTACCCTCATAATTATAAATGCCTTACATTCACAGACTATGTTTTAAATTTGCCATAAATTATTCAGAATTTCAAAAATAGGCTTCATCCTAACTTCAGAAAATTAGTTGCTATATTTGTTGTACTTTTTAAAAAATTTCACTTTGCCTTCAACTGCTTCTTCCTGTTTCCTATGAGTAGTGTTTTGTATGATAAAAACCAAAGGTGCCAGTCTTCGAACAATCCTTCTGAAAACTGCTGCCATCTATTTATAGTTCCTTCTCCTCCATCTTGCTTTAACGGATGCTTTTAAAGCTGTTAGAAATGAGAGGTCCCCACAGCTGGAAGTGTGCATGGCAGCTCGTCCAGGTCAGCGACTCCTGTGGCCTGGAGTGTGAAGACGTGCCCTCTGGCTCTATCTCTTAGGAAATATCCTCCAAGGAAATGTTTCTGGAGGAATTGCCTTCCTCTTGAGGTGAGGAGGGAAGGTGCTTTATTAATCCTCTGGATTAAACCTGTAGGTTAATTGTTTAATTTAGTGAGGAAGAGATTCCCATCTATGTCTCATCTATTTCCACGTACTAGAAAATTGACACAAATTAGCTCAGAATAGCTATTTTTAAATGCAGATGTAGAATATCACACATTGAAAAAAGCTGTCATTCTGCAAAGATGACAAAAGACGAGAGTTAGAAATACTGAATATTCAAAGTTCCTTTAGTCTTATCTGGAGACGTTCGTTCTACATTTTCCTTGTACCTCACAAATGAAAAGAAGTACCAGCTTTAGACCCAGCTGTTATTAACTCACCTTATAAATTTAAGTAGAGCCACTGTTGGTCTTGGCCCATTGAATAGTACTCCATAGTCATAAAGACACTAGGTTTTTCATTGTCATTCGTAAAATTAAAATAATAGATAATTATACCCGCTCCTTTAACTGCCTCCCTTCTAGTTTTTCATTACTAAATGGTTGTGCTTACAAATATTCAAGCAAATTCAAACATGTCTTCATTATTAAATGACTAGATAAGATTTTACCACAATAAAAATAACCATAAGGTGGGACCAGCAGTTAGTGTAATGGCTATGTCACTGAACTCTCATGTAGTTGACCACGGTTCGAGTCCCGGACCCGGTGGCTTAAAGTCACGCCAGGCGCGTATGCGTGCATGCCCAAGATCCCGAGATGAGAATGGAGGAGAAGGGATTGTGGTGTGGCCATCTTCCGGGGGGGTGATTTCTCACTTTCTATTTCTCTGTCTCTCTCTGTCTTTCTGGTGAGCGCACGCACCCTATAGCAAAAACCTCTCCAAAAAATAAATAAATAAATAAAATAACCATAAGGTAACAGCTATTGTAACCAAATTGGCTGTTAATAAAAGTGAAGTAAGGGAGCCGGCAGGTGGTATGATGGTTAGGAGTGTTGGACTCCAACATGGCCAACCATGGTTCAAGTCCTGGACCTGGTGGCTTGCTTTCTCACTTTCTCTCTGTCTCTCATTCTGTCCCTCTCTGGTCAAATTTAAATAAATAAATAAATAAATAAATAAAGTTTAAAAAAATTCTAAAAAAATAAAAGTAAGAATAAAACTTAACAGATCAGGCTCGTCAGAGTTACAGACTTCAGAATTCAGTCTTGACTATCCATACTTTTACTAAGGGTCTCAAAATGTTTTCTGGTTTGGCTTCTTGTAAAATAATATGATCTACAGATCAATTGTTTTAGTTTCTTGTTGTTTAAAACAAATCTCTTTTCTTTGCAAAGAGCCCATGCCAAAACAATCTCCATAAAGTTCCATTTTTCAGTATTTGTGAGCCCAATATGATTTAATGTAGCTTTAAAATGTAATCCACACAATGCTCCAGTGTTCATTTGACAAATGTAACTTGCATGCACCTTTGCTTTATCTTCAGTAGAACCCTAGGCAGATGCTTACAAAATGAACTGGGCGAAGATTCTCTACCACTAGCTACGCTCTGGCTAGACTCCTTTGCTAAAAAACCAGTGCTGAAAGTCAGTTCTCTTCACTTTTAATATCTTCTTTTTTTTTTTTTGAGAGGTTTTCGCTATAGGGCGCGTGCGCTCGCCAGACAGAGACAGAGAGACAGAAAGCGAGAAGTCACCCCCCAGGGGGGATGGTCACACCTCAGTCCCTTCTCCTCCATTCTCCTCTCGGGATCTTGGGCATGCACGCACACACGCCCGGTGTGAGTTTTAAGCCACCCGGTCCGGGACGCGAACCGCGGTCGACTACGTGGGAGTCCAGCGACATAGCCATTACGCTAACTGCTGGTTCCCCACTTTTAATATCTTCTTCATATTCCTATATATACAGCCATGTGTGTTGTATTCAATGAACTATATAACCAAAGTATAAGCACTAATTAAGGCTGATTTCAGGATGCTCACCAGAACTAGACCAGGATACTTATGGAAACAGGAAATAGGCCTGAAACAGACCCATCCTAAATTACCCAACTACTTATTAAATGTTTCATTAGACCCTGCATTGTCTGCAGCTAAGAGATGAGGGGCTGCCATGTAGCTGAGAGTTCTTTGCCTGTTGCTGTCAGATTTCTTTTTTCTTTCATTTCAATACAAGGAAGTTGTATGAAGAATAACTACAGCATGAATCCAAGGTTTTACCCTGACGTGTACATTCCCCTGTTATTCTAAAGATAAGGAAGAAAGAACAAAAGAAAAACAAAACATTGCTTGTTGTAGCTTGTCTGTAGTTAAGACTTCTGACACATTTACTATAATAATGTTCATCTCAGAGAGATGGTAAACCAATACAATTCCTCATCCTGCAACCAGGGCCTCAATTCAAAACTCTCTTACTCCGAGGATTTATGGCATATGGAAGTTGCATTTATAGAGAACAATTCAGTTGTGTTCAAGTGTCAAAACATTGTCTTGACACAATATCCAGAGGACAAGCCAAATTGTTCCACTTTCATTGATGTGTTTAAATATTTTATCGAACCTGAAGCAGTGTGATAGAAGATGAGGTGTGTATTGACTGTGAGATGATAGGACCTTTAATTTATAATTCTACGGAGTGCATCCTTCTCTGTGCAAATTCTTCTCTATGAAATATATTCTCTCATCAGAATAAACTATTAAAAATAATATTAAGCCCTTAAAATACCTTAGTTTTGGGGAAAAATTTGAATGTTGAGGAGAAAGGAAACACACCAAGATACATTGAAATTTTTTTCCTGTAAAAGTATGGCTACCTGGGACCAGCAGATGTGTAGCAGTTATGTCGCTGGAGTCCCATATGGCTGACTGTGGTTCAAGTCCTGGACCCAGTGGCTTGAAAATCATGCCAGCCCTGTGTGCATTTGTGCCCACAATCCTGGGAGGAGAATAGAGAAGAGATTGCAGCATGGCCATCCCCCTCAGGGGGGTGATTTCTCACTTTTCTCTCACTGTCTCTGTCTCTCTCTTCAGCACATTCATGCACCCTAAGGCAAAAACCTCTTTAAAAAGAAATAAATATCTGTTATGAAATTAATATGACAATGGTGAAGGGGAGGATAAATACATATAAGCCAGAGTTGCAAAACATCTATTGAGCAGTAGTCAAAAGTATGAAGAAGGGGCCAGCAGGTGGTGTGGTGGCTAAGGCACTGGACTCCCAGATGGCTGATCACGGTTCAAATCCCAGACCTGGTGGTTTGCTTTCTCACTTTCCCTATTTCTCTCTCTCTCTGTCTCTCTGGTGAGCACATGTGCCCTATAGCCAATTTAAAAATAATAATAGTAACAAATTAAATATTACAACAATATGTTTTTAAAAGTGAAGACATATTGTATTTTAATACTTAATTTTGTTAAATATACCATTATTTTTTCCAAAAATATATTGCTTATTTAGGAAACCAAATAAAAAAGATCTTCATTTCCTTTGTGTTAAAAAAGTTTAATCCATTACAGGAGATGACAACATAGTGAAACAAATACTGTTTCTAAGAACTATGTCTGGGACCAGCAGTTAGCGTAATGGCTATGTCGCTGGACTCCCACGTGGTCGACTGCGGTTCGAGTCCCGGACCCGGCGGCTTAAACTCACGCCGGGCGCGTGTGCGTGCGTGCCCAGGATCCCGAGAGGAGAATGGAGGAGAAGGGATTGCGGCGTGGCCATCCCCCCTGGGGGGTGATTTCCTGCTTTCTATCTCTCTGTCTCTCTCTGTCTGTCTGGCAAGCGCACGCACCCTATAGCAAAAACCTCTCCAAAAAAAGAAAAAAAAAAAAAAAGAACTATGTCTGATCCTTGGGGCCTGCAGGTGGCGTGGTGGTTAAGGTGCTGGGCTCCCACATGGCCGACCATGGTTCAAGTACTGCATCTGGCAGCTTGCCTTCTCAGTCTCACTCACTCTCTCTCGCTCTCGCTCTCTCCGTCTTTCTCTGGTCAAACTGAAGAATAATAATTAATTAATTTAATTTAATTTTTTAAAAAACAACTCTGTCTGGTTCTGTATGATATTATATGCATGTGATAACTTGTGTTCGAAGTTAAAATTCCAGAAATGATGAATCAAACATCAGTCATGTGCTACTGCCAAAGCTATACAAATGGTACTTGGCATGACTGTGGGTGACAAGAAGCATCCTTTCAGCTATGACTCTCTTCTCTGTCCCTGAAGCTGCATCAACAGGTCAGAATGGCAGAGCAATAAGAAGGACTACACATTTATGGGACCAACAGATGGAGTAATGGTTACATCACTGTACTCCTACATGGCCAACTACAGTTCAAGTCCCAGACCCGGTTGCTTAAAACTCATGTGTGTGTCCAGAATCCCAAGAGCAGAAGGGATTGTGGAGTAGTCAACCCCTCGGGGGATGATTTTTCACTTTCAGTCTCTCTTTTTCTCTGGCAAGTGCACATGCCCTATAGGAAAAATCTCTCTGAGGGACCAGCAGTTAGCATAATGGCTGTGTCGCTGGACTTCCATGTAGTCGACTGCAGTTCAAGTCCTGGACCCGGTGGCTTAAACTCATACTGGGTGCGTGTGCATGCGTGCCCAAGATCCCAAGAGGAGAATGGAGGAGAAGGGATTGCGGCGTGGCCATCCCCGCTGGGGGGTGATTTCTCGCTTTCTGTCTCTATGTCTTTCTGGTGAGTGCTCTATAGCAAAAACCTCTCCCAAAAATAAATAAATAAATAAATAAATAAATAAATAAATAAATAAATAAATAAATCTAAAAAAAGAAGGACCACACGTTGATTTTGTGTGTTGAATGTCAGTGAAGGAAGTTCATCCTTCACCGTCCTGCGCATCATCCCCTCCCCAAGCATCACCCGTCAAACGCTGTGTTCCCCATTTTATGCTGGGCCATTCCTTCTCATGATACTGTTTTGCCACTGACCCATCACTGTGTCTGCTGCAGACACCAGTGGCCAAGGGGCTGGGGCCACAGTGAAGTGCCCCACATCCCGCTGTGTGACTTAGCAGCCGTATCCCAGTCTCCCCATGTGCCAAATCAGAGTGCTGGCAGGATAACTGCGGAGGTGCCTCTGTTCCAACCGTTTCCGACTTGAGGAGCTCAAGATTATCGAGGTGTACAGACCAACAGGAGTGAAAGGAACCTAGAACGCTTTGCTCATCTTTATTTTTTTAAGCATCCTTTGAGACGTGTATTCCTTCTGGAAGTTAGGAAGCAGTAACTGATTTGTATTATTTTTATAATAGCTCCTTTTAAGTATATTTATTAATTTCTTCCATGAGCAAGAAAGACAAAGAGAGACAGATGGACAGATAGACACAGCCCCAACCACTTCAGCCATCCTCGGATCATGGGCACATGTACACCCCAAGTCCTCACGGAGGACTCAGACTGAACCAGAACCTCCCCATGATGGTCATCTTGCATCACACCCACCTTACTATTTTGCCAATGTCTGGCCCCAGTGTATCTTTTAAATTTAAAATATATAGAAACAGACTCCCGAAATCATCTCATTTAACAATGAGGTTACAGAAGAGTCAGAAGGTCAAACTGCCCACACGTACACCATCAGCAGCACGCTTTGTAACCTGACCGAATTCCTCGACTTCGAGCCCAGTGCTCTTTGGTGACGCATGCAGGATATCAGGCGTAAGACAGCAATTATTCCTGTCAGTTACCAAGAATAAAAATCCCTCGTTTGATTTTTTTCATTTTGCTGTCAGGATTTAAAAGGCATTAACCTAGCAGTAAAACCAAGAATCTAAAGAACTTGAAGGCCAGGCACTTTATCAAGTACACAACTCCAGGGACAGACCAGACCCCCTCATGCCTGAGCCCAGATTCCAGAGATCCCTTTCCTCTCCCTGCAGCTAGCCAGGCATATCTGTGACACGGGGACCCAGCATTCTCAGCCCCACCACAAGCAGAGTGACAGATGCTTAAAATCCTTTGGCGTGATGTCTCTTCTCAAAGTAATCCTGAAAATCCCCATGATCAAAAGTCTGTATCTGATCGAGGCCACTTTCACCTCCCCCCCACCCCTGCATTTAGGCAGCCTCCCTCCCCTCAGATCTCCATCCATCAAACCCTACGAGAGGAACAGTGCTATCAGCTGTCCTGGCTTCATTGCCATCCCACCTGGCTTCACTGCTTGCTTCTTGAATTTAACAGTTTCATGAGACAAAAACTGACTTTTGAGGGGAAAAAAGGATGCAATAAAGCAGTGAGAGCAAATGGCTGTGTGAGGCTGATCAGGACCCCGAGGTGTGCTTGGCTCTTGGCTGCGACCTTTCCACTCGTTCCCTGTCCCCAGCAGCAGAGAGGGCAGTCTGTGTGACGCGGTCCTGCGATGGCTGTTTACTGGCTGGGAGCACGGGGAGCGGTTTATTGGCTGGTGTTGGTAAAACATCAAAGTCCTTTCTTAGAAAGCAGCGCCGTGTCCGCCTGTTTGGTGTGCATGAAATCAGTGAACCTAATAAAGGGGGGAAGGCTCATTAGGAAGAGCAACAAAGTTCCCAGTGTCTTTTACAAGCAAGCAGCCACCACAGAGGAGATCAAAGCCCCTGGCAGTGCCGTCTATACATCTGTTTTCTTTTTATTCAACGTGTTATTTGGTTAGTTGTTGGACATCAAAGCTTTGGGCTATTAGGTTCTTCAGTCCTCATGGGACCAAATTCATTTTACTAATCCATCTGGTCTAAGATGTAAACGTTTCCGATAACTGCAGGTCACCAATTTGAGTGAAATGAACACTTTTCAGAATTGATCATTAGATTTTAGGGGTCAGACAGTTAGCAGTCTGGGAGTAGAGAGCTTCTTAGCTTGTAAAGTCACTGATTTTCATGGAGGGTATGTAATAAAATTGGAATCCGAGGACAAGTTTTCTCTCTCCCTCCCAGTCCTTCCCCTACCCTCCTCCGTTCCTCTTCCCTCCTTCTAGCTTTATTCCATTATAATTTACGTAGTATGCCATTCAACATTTAAACATACAATTCAGTGGTTTTGTTGTTGTTACCCTTGCCAGAGGGCACGTGCACTCATATGGGTGCGCACACACGAGAGAGAGAGAGAGAGAGAGAGAGAGAGAGAAAGCACCCCACACCACAATCACTTCTTCCATTTCTCCATCCTGTTCAGATTTGGGGCATGCACTCAAATACACCCAGCATGTTTTTCAAGCTGCAAGGCTAGGTTAGGTCAGACCTGTGGGATCCAGTCCCCCCATGGAGTAAGCCACGGAGTCAGCCCCAATACTGTAGTTTTTAGTGTATTCATGGAGCTGTGCATTTTTAAGACATTTTACCACCCCAGAAAGAAGCCCTATACCTATCAGCAGTCACAGCTTCGCCCCTCCAACTAGCTCTAGGCAGCCACTAATGTACTTTCTGTCTCCATGGATTTGCCTATTTTATATATTTCATATAAGGAATCATACAATATGTGGTTCTTTATGACTGGCTTCTTTCACTTCATGAAATTTGTGCTCAATTTTTTCCAAAGCTGTTCAAGATTCATAATGTTGTAGCATTCACTAGTACTTTATTTCTTTGTGTTATCACATAATATTGCATATATGTCTATACCACAATTTATTTATCCATGTACCAGTTGATGGAGATCTGAGTTATTTCTACTATTATGAATAATGCTGCTATGAATAATGTTGCTATTGTGAATAATGTTGCTATGAACATTTCATTATGTACAAGTTGTTATATGAACATATATTTATATTACTCTTAGATATATGTACCTAGGGGTGGAAGTTCTGGATCAAAAGGTAATTCTGGGTAAACCCTTTTGAGGGACTGTGGAACTGTTTCCCTAGGCAGCTGCACCATTGTACATTCTCGCCAGCGGTGCATGAGGTTCTACTTGCTCCATGCTCGTCAACACCTGTTGTTGTCTTTTTTATGATAAATATCCTGGCGGATGTGAAGTGGTATCTGTCTGTCATTTCAGTTTGCATTTCCTGTTCTATATGCCTGGCTGATGTTGTTGAGCATCATTTTAGGCTCATTGACCACTGTGTCTTTTCCTGAAGAAATGTCTATCCAGACTCTTTGTCCATTTCTTAATTGGTTTGTCTTCTTCTAACTTAGTTCTAACTTCTCTTCATATATTCCAGATACAAATCCTTCATCAAATGTATCATTGGAAAAATATCTCTATTATTTTCATTTTATTTATATGTTCCCAATAATTGTGTATTTCCTGTTTTTACGATCAGGAAACTCCTTAAAAAGGAATCATGAGCCACAATAGAGGAAATAATTGAGGGGCATCAAAGATGATGACCTCTCAGTATTTAAATAAGAGAGAAGAAGCAATAAGGATATGAGATATAGTTATTGTTGGCTACTCAGTAAATGAGGGTGAGCCCTGTAGTCTAGTGATACAGGGAGCCAGATCCCATATGGCTAGCCACAGTTCGAATCTTAGCCTTGGTGGCTTGTAAAACAGGCTGGGCATGTGAGAACCCAGAAGGATGGAGAAACAGGAAAATCCTAACAGGATGGAAAAATGGAAAGGAAGGGAATGAGGCTTGACTATACTCCATTGGGGGTTGTTTACTTCCTCTCCCTCTATCTGTGTGTGTGTGTGTGTGTGTGTGTGTGTGTGTGTGTCTTTCTTTCTCTCTCTGTGTGTGTCTCTGGTAAGCCCATATGCTCTCTGACAATTAAAGAAAGAAGCTAAGTAAGGTTGCATGTGAAACTAGGGTGAGTTGTTTTTATTACTATTATCATTAAAGCAAGCAGAGAATTCAGAATAAGCTCAGTGATCAACCCTGTCCCCTCTCCCTATAGTCTATATAGAGTAACAGAGCTCTCATTTGGGCTCAATTTTTTTCAAAAGTTATTCATGGAGATTAACCTCTTCATAATATGAGTTCATGATGGTACCAGTATAATCTGTGCCTAAAACTTGGATTCAAACTACTTGAGGGAAGCTGAGAGCCAATCAAGTCTACAGTCAAGACAGTCTACTAACCTAGACCACAATCACCCCTCAGATCAAAATGCAAACATTTCTTCAGGGTCCCCAAAGCTACTCTAAGTCAGCGGAACACAAAGTCACATGAGTGCCAGAAAATTAGAATATCCTCCAATCCCTGTGTAGAGAAATACGTTTTTTGAAACAAAATTCAGGTTGCATGTAGTAACAATAAGTAATATTAGATCTCTAGATTCTTCTGGAAACTCCAGGACCTATGATTGCCGTATTTTTGTGACTGCCAGAATGCCATTAGCATCCCCCCCAAGTTACTGAAAACGAAATTCTCACATTCATAATTTAACCTCTGAGTTGACCGTGTAAGCTGGCCATGTGGTCAGCTACGGGAAAGGTCATGCTTTATAAGTCAACTCAATCAGTCTAACAGCGTTTATTAGCACTAAATGTAACAAATCAGTCTAGCAGCGTTTATTAGCACTAAATGTAATAATCTGTGAAGTACCATGTAATGTTCTGTGTCATTTTATGATCATGTATGCTGCACTAATATTTTGGAGCCTCTACCTTAAACATTACACAGTTGAGGGTGAAAGTACCTCTAATTTCCTAGAGAAAAATCAATATCAGTCTAAAATTATACTAACCAAAGAGTGTTACATTTAAATTGACTATCAATTTTTGAAAAAGAAAATTCTCCAACTGTAGATAAAATGAAAATCCCTACTCTTTTGCCAAAATGGACTCTTGACTATGAGTGCCTCCCTTCCCATGCGGGAGACACTTAGCGGGGAGTTCTGGGTGTTTGTCCACCAATGGTGAGCTCAGAAATACCTACACAGGGGACGGAGGGAGGAGGTGCCTTTCCCGCCTTAGTTGTGTGTGCCAACTGTCCTTCACATTACTTCGGAACTCTAACACGTCTCCTACTTACCTGGAAATCTTCAGGTGTACATGTGAGGATTACATCAGCTGGAGTACTTGGAAACGGAGCCTTTTGAGAGTGTTCTGGGGCTACTTCAACAATCTAAGGGAAACTTGCTCTCAGTTTAAGAGCCACTTTTAAATAGAAGTATGATTTTTTTCAAGGCATAACTCCCATCTTTACATAAGAATATTGGCTTTCTATTTAAAATTGCAGAGGTACAGAAGGAACAGACGTTTCCGCCTTGTGCAACCGACTTTACTCAGTTGAGATTAGGTGTTGGTCTCTCTAAGAATGCTTCAGATTGGCCTTTCATTTCCTGGTGTAGATAGGGAACCCACTGAAAGACTAGCAAAGGAAAACGTGGCCAAGCCCCTAATCCAGGAGCCAGTCTTCCATAATTACTTGGAAAATTCCCAGGCCCAGCTGTTTGGAACTCTGATTTTGTCTTGGATAGGTAGCTTACTTGATGTACAGGGCCACTGCAGGACTTGTGACTTGGCCTTTAGCCCTGGAAGGTGTAGCTACCGTCAAGATAGGAGACAGAAAGTCTGTAGGCACTTACTTCTTAGATACCGCCTGTAGCTAATCCTTATTGTGCAAGACGTCCTGTGCGAACACTGAGGAGGAGGAATATTGTTTATGGGGAAGTAGCTCCTTGAGGAAGGAAGTGGGCAGTACGAGAAAAACTAGTCAGAACCTTCCAAGAATAGAATTCCCCTTTGACCACCACTTAAAGCTCACTACCCCATGTCCAAGTCCTGCCGGACAGTGATATGCATGCTAAAGCCTGTCTAAGCCTGTCCTGGCCTGTAAGCAGTTGTGAATGTTTTTCTAAAATTAATGTCGCTGGCGTTTCTACTTGTCAGACCCTCACAGGCTCCCAAGCCCTTCATAAACGAATGTGTTTGCACCATTTGTTCTCACTTGGCAAATACTTTTACATTCTTCCCACAGCCAAAAAGCAAAGCCATAATAATGATGCCATGGCCGTTTATTTCATGGACATGCTCTTCTGACCAACTGGACTAAAATCCACTCAACAAGCAACAGAATCCTCTAGAAAATAGATTCTGGTTTAGTATGTGTCTCAAAGAACCAGCATTTTCACTATTTTCATCAGAGCTTTATGGTCACTTTCTAGAGCAAACAACTTTCATTTATTTTATGTCTTAAAGAATTTCAGCAGCCTAGCGAGGGCAAATAAATAATTCTTTTTCTAATCACTTGGACTAAAGTAACTTATTAGAATCAAAATATCCCAAAAGTTTTCTATCAGAAAAGTCACTTTCTCTGTCAGATATTCTATACATCCTTTGAATGTGTACTCATTGCAATATTATATAATTTGATCATGGCAATTTGATATAAAATAGATGCAAAAAGAAACAGCTTCTTACACATATAAGTGTATTTCTCTTTTTACTTGAGCTGATTTTAGACATTTTTTACATTGCTAAGAAATTTTCAATTTCTGCTTTAGTGTGTAACATAAAACTCCCCACCATTTACTGAAATGTATTAGCTACTGAAAAATTAAAAACAGCCTAAAAGCAGGGGTAACTGAAGGCAGTTTTAAAGACTTTAAAGTCAAAATATTTTTTTAATTATAATGCTCTACTTTCATATATACGTATTCCTAACAGACCAATAAGATAGAGTGCTCATTGTTTATTGTAAATTGGCATTCCAGTGGTGTTAGCCAACAAAGGAATTCTTCTTTAAAAATTTCCTGTACAAATGTGTGCAAAGGAATGTTTCTATACCAATTAATGTATATAGTTTGGAAACATTAAGTTAAACTTAGTTTTATGTGCTCTGTTTTTATCATATGCAGTGAATTTTATTGGTGGTCAGTATTTCTTACAGAATTTTTATTCTGTGTTCTACTTCAAAACCATAACAATGGAATGATTAGAACTAAGTATAACACAGAATCTAGGCTGGCTGTGTGGTAGGAGTAATGCTCTCACAAGAGAAACCAGATCCCTCATGTTCTGACCGCTGTTCTGACCCCTAGCCAGGTCAGCTTAAGGTACACTTAAGGAGCCCGCAGTGGTGTGGTGGTTGGGGTGCTGCACTCCCACATGGCTGACCAGGGTTTGAGTCCTAGACCTTGACTTGAAAGCCACACTGGGCACCTACGTGCACATGCCCTAAATCCTGAGAGGAGACTGGAGAAGGAATTGTGATGTGGTTTTCCTCGGGGTGGGGGGTGTGATTTGTCACTTTCGCCCTCTCTGATTCTCTGTCTCTCTCAGATGAATGTATGTGCCCTTTGGCAGAAACCAAAAATAAATAAATAAGCAAAATCAAAACAGAGAAAGAAGTCTCAGTACTAGGAAGAATGAAATGGAACAGCAATATCATAGAATAGGTTGGGTCCAGCAGTTGGTGTAATGGCTATGTCCCTGGACTCCCACGTAGTCGACCGCAGTTCACGTCCTGGACCCGGTGGCTTAAAACTCACACCAGGCGCATGTGAGTGCGTGCCCAAGATCCCGAGAGGAGAATGGAGGAGAAGGGATTGCGGCGTGGCCATCCCCCTGGGGGGGTGATTTCTCGCTTTCTGTCTCTCTGTCTCTGTCTCTCTGGCGAACGCATGTGCCCTATACCAAAAACCTCTCCAAAAAAAAAAAAAAAAAAAAAGAATAGGCCGCAGTATCTAAGAGAAGCTGGGAAGACACAAGTGTTCTGGAATCACTGGGTGGTGCTTAGATTCGGGGGACAGCTTTGAAGCTTTACACGTAAACTATGGAAATTTTTGATGAAAGAGCAATCAGACAGCAAGATCTGAGGAAAATGTAAAGCAAAAATCTTAATATTTTACCTAGCTTTTTAAAAATGTGCATAACCTATGAAAAACAGCATCAGTATCCTGATTTAGAGTGTAGTTTTCCTATCTCAAATGCTTTAGCATAATAGCTCAAAATCCAGTATAGGTTAATCTAAACTAACTACCTCTCGAGGTTTAATTTTTTTTTTTAAGGTTTTTTCCATAGGGCACTTGCGCTTGCAAGAGAGAGACAGAAAAGGAGAAAGTGAGAAATCATCCCTCTGGGGGATGGCCACACCACGATCCCTTCTCCTCCATTCTCCTCTAGGGATTTTGGACACACACACACACACACACACCTGGCATGATTTTCAAGCCACTAGGTTTGGGACTTGAACCAGTTGATCATGTGGGAGTTCAGCACCTCTACCACCATGCCATCTGCTAGCCTAAGGTTTAATTTTTGTACCATAACCTGATTTAAGATGTGGGCTTTCTCTTTCCCTTTCCTCATTTATGATAAGTATGGATGATAGTTTTAACAAAAATATATGTTTTGAAGGGTAGTCCTAAATTCCTTGAAGTAATATTACTCTTATAAGGCACAAAGGATCTTCAACATGTTAGTGGAAAATAAACTATGCACGGATTTCAAAATTTTTTCACCAAAATAAACTCAGACTTTAATTCTATTATTCTACAAATTTATTGAGGGATCCCTACATTCTGTTGCATAGTGCCCTTGAACACATTGCCGAATGACTGTTAGTTCATGAAAACAGCAAAAAGGCTTCCTTAAGCATCAGAATTTCATCCTTCATTGTTCTCTCAGAATAGCTTAGGTTGACTTCTCACTTGGCAGTGTTTTCCTTGATATTAAGAAGTGGAAAACCATTGGAAGCAGTTTTTCCCATTGAGTAAAATGGGTCCCCCGAGGGGCTTCTGATCGTCAGCCAGCTGGGGGCTTCCTGCCTACGAGGTGTCTCCACCTGGGGAAGCTGCAGTGGCCAGCACCCAGGTCACTGGTGGCTTACGTCCTCCATGAAGAGACTAAGGTGGTGACACAGCAGTGGTTCTGTGCGTAAGAAAACTTGTGAGAGGTGCTGACCTTCCTGTCAGGCTGAGAAAACGCAATGGGTTTACAGTGCCCAAGAACTGAAGATCCAGAAGAGAGCCCCTTTACCTCCTGTGCAGTGAGGCAGCCTCTAGCACGCCCTTGGCAGAAATCTGCAGCCTGAGGTTTAAAATGCAGTCACTCAACACTGTGGCGGGGCTGCCTTTCATCACTCGGCACACGCCTGCCTTCCTGGCAGGCTGGCCTGGGGCTGTGGGCTGTCACTGAACTTTCCTTGCAGGACACATGTCACAGCTCCCAAGGCTGCTGTGCTCCATGTCAAGAGTTAGCGATCTCTTCTCCAAACTCTCTTTCTTTTTTTTTAATTATTATTTCTTAATATTACATTTAATCACATGTATCTTTACAGTGTATCACATTTCTTTTTCCAGCACTATTACCATGCATATCAGTCAAGACAAAGACATTACTATCCACATCATCATCATCAAATAGATTTTTTTTCAGATTATTATTATTATTAATCCTTTTTTTTGAATATTCAATCACTATACATCATTTGGCTTATAAAGAGAATTTACCTAATGTGAACTACTTCTCAGACCAGTCCAGTAGAGAATACTATACATGTTATCATCAACAGGTAATAAACTGGGACCAGCAGTTGGCGTAATGGCTATGTTGCTGGACTCCCATGTAGTCGACCGCTGTTCGAGTCCCAGACCCGGTGGCTTAAACTCACGCCGGGTGTGTGTGCGTGCGTGCCCAAGATCCCAAGAGAAGAACGGAGGAGAAGGGATTGTGGCGTGGCCATCCCCCCTGGGGGGTGATTTCTCACTTTCTGTCTCTCTGTCTCTCTCTGTCTGGCGAGCGCATGTGCCCTATAGCAAAAACCTCTAAAAAAAAAAAAAAAAAAAAAACAAAAACAAAACAAAACAAAAAAAAAACAGGTAATAAACCATTTCTGTGCCCCACAAATGTCATGCCTCTCTGTTTGTTCTCATGCTATCTTTCTACTCTTCCCTTATCCCCTCTACCCCCAAAACTCTATATTTCATGTTGCATTTTAAAGTTATACTAAACCAAAGACAAATAGCACATTTTTAGTTTCTAAAGTAATGATGTTGGATTCAGCATGGACATAGAAATGTAAATATGTTGCCCGTGTCCCTCCACAGGAAAACAGTATTTGTAAAGTAAATGTTTAAGAAAGAAGAAGAAGAGGAAAAAAGGATGACCTGTGCATGATCCCAAAGAGTATTGACCAAAAAGGCATAAGCAAATGATATCTGATAGCAGTATCCAAAGAATATAATGTTCTATTTTATGTGTTCATTTATTGCTAATTGTATTTAACAGTTTGAGAATATTTTCTCTATGAAAATATATTTTGTGCTTAAAACAATTCTTCCTTGGATCAAACCTGTAGAATATACAGAGACATTCCTACGCAGTTGCACGTGAATCGCATTCGTCGCACAGCCGGGCTGCTCAGCATTCCACTTAGATGGGTAACCTTACTCCTTTGCTGCTAAGCCACACCCTACATCCCCTTTCTGCTCAGCGCCGACTTTCTTCAGATAATACACCTCATCTCCTCTATGTCCCCAACCACAGTAACAATTCGATTTATCTTTATTTTCTTCCATTTTTTTGCTTTGACTCTGTGTGCTCACCAGACAAAGGAAAGAGAGATGAAAAGTGAGAATTCACTCCCTTGGGGAGAATGTCCACATCACTATCCTTTCTCCTCCATTCACCTCACACGTAAATGTGAACCTGGTATGATTTTCTTTTCTTTTCTTTTTTTTTTTTTTGAGAGGTTTTTGCTATAGGGTGCGTGTACTCACCAGACAGAGAGAGACAGAGACACAGAAAGTGAGAAATCACCCCCCAGGGGGGATGGTCATGCCGCAATCCCTTCTCCTCCATTCTCCTCTTGGGATCTTAGGCACACACACACATGCGCCCGGCATGAGTTTTAAGCCACCGGGTCTGGGACGCGAACCGCGGCCGACTACATGGGAGTCCAGCGACATAGCCATTACGCTAACTGCTGGTCCCCCTGGTATGATTTTTAAACCTCTGGGTCTGGCACTCAGACTGCAGAGTCAGCCCTGTGGGATCCAGCACCTTCACCACTGCACCACTTGCTGGCCCTCGATAGATCTTTTGTGATAAAATACACACATAGCATAACACTAATCATTTTAACCATTTTAAAATAAATAATTCAAGGGCATTTAGTATATTTACATTGTTGTGCAGCCATCACCATTATCTCCTTCCAAAACATTTTCTTCACCCCAAAAAGCAATCATTATAGCCACTAATCAGTCAGTCTCCATTCCCCTCTTCTCTCCGTTCCTAGAAACCCATGATCTGCTTTCTGTCTCTATGGATTTGCCGTTCCTGGAAACTTCACGTCAGTGGATTTATACAGTATGTGGCCTTTGGTGTGTAACTGCTTCTGTTTGGCATAATATTCTCAACTTAGCCGTGTTGTAGCACCTCTCAGTGCTTCATTCTTTTTTATGACTGAATAATATTCCACTGTATGAACATATGCTTTATTTACCCGTCCATTCACCAATGGGCTTTGGAATATTTCTACCTTTTGGCTATTATAAATAGTGCCATGAGGAGTCTTGTATGTGCCCTTGTTTAAATATATATTTTCCATCTTTTCGGATATGTATAATTAAGAATGAAATTGCTGAGTCACATGGTAATGATCTGTTTCACTTATTAAGGAAATGTCAAACTGCTCCGAAAGGTTTCACCATTTTTACCTTCCCACTATCAATGTACGAGCCAGTTTCTCTGTATCTTTGCACATGCTGGTTATTTATTTCTTTTCTTTTTTTAATTATGGCTACCATAATAAGTATGAGGTAGTTTTACATAGTAGTTTTGATTTGCTGCCTTTCACATGTTAAATGGTCGTTTATCATCTTTGGAAAAATATATGTTGATTTGCAAGTATTTTCTCTCATTCTGTGGGTTGCTTATTTTCTCTTTCAGCTGTGTCCTTTGATAGATGAAAGTCTTAATGAGTAAAATTTCTCTAGTTTCTCTTTTGTTGCTCGTACTTCTGGGTGTCGTCTCTAGGAATCACTTGTTAGATCCAAGATCACAGAAGTGTCCATCTATGATGTCTTCTAAGAGTTTTATGGTTTTAGCTCTTAGACGAAGGTATTTGGCCCGTCTTTAGTGAGTTTTCGTATCTGGTGTTGGCTATTCAGTTGTTCCAGCACGATTTGCTGGAGAGCATTCCTTCTGTCAACCATTGACCCGAAGCTCCCAAACGGATAGTATTTTACTCAGTAAGTATTACATGTTGCTTTTTGTTGTTATTTCATTGTGTTTGTCTTATCTCTTCAGTAAGATAGGAACTCATTCAAGGGTGGAGACTTACTTCTTTATATTTCCTGTATTTTACATAAAGGCTAAAATGGTTCCCAAAGTGAGAAAAACAAGAGTCAGAGGACCCAAGCAACCTGGCTCCATAGCACAGTGATTAAGGGGACTAGAGCCCACATGGCTGATCACAGTTAGAATCCTGGCCCCAGGGCCCTGACAAATAAATGTGTCCAAAACCCTGAGAGGGGATTCTGGTATGACCATTCTCCATAAGGGGTGTTTCTCTTCTCCCTTTCTCTTCTCTCTCTCTGACAAATGCACACACTCTTTAGCAAAAAAATTAATTAATTAATTAATTAATTAAATTTTAAAAATAAGCATTTTTTAAAAATGGAAACTTAAAAATAATTTAATTTAATTTAAAAGAAATGTAGATGGGACCGGCAGATGGCATGATTACATCGCTGAACTCCCACGGAGTTGACTGCAGTTCAAGTTCTGGACCCGGTGACTTAAAACTCATGCTGGGCACATGTGCATGGATATCCAAAATCATGAGAGGAGAATGGAGAAGGGATGTCAGTATGGCCATCCCCCCCCCCAGGAGGTGATTTCTCACTTTCTATCTCTCTGTCTCTGCTGAGCACACATGCTCTATAGCAAAAAAAAAATCTATTTAAAAAAAGAAAGAAATGTGGATAATTCTAATGAGATTTGCTATAAGAAGAAATATATAAATTTCAAAGATACTTTGTAAAGGAGAAAGTCAAAGATCTCACTAATAATTTTTATATTATATGTTGAGATGATAAAATTTTTATATTTTGGATTAATAAACTATATCATAAAATTTATTTTCCGTGTCTATTTTAATATGTCTTGCATGATAGTTGTATTAAATAACTCTAGCATATATAAACAGAAAATCAAGGAAATGTCTCATATGCACCATCAGGAAATGAGGGAGGGCTGTCTATGCCTGTGTCTTGGAACTCCAGAACGTAGGCTCTTAGTTACTCTGCTGTTCGACTCAGAGTCGACCACGAGTGCTAAGAGGTGACTGGTAAGGTGGGGCTCGATCCGTAACCTATATTACGTATAGATCCTTGGAGAATTTAAACAAAATTCAAGCAGTCTGCCAAGGGCTTAGAGCAACTACAGGTCAAGCCAGTGGTTCTCCACTAGGGGCAGTTCTGTTTCCCGTGGAACATTTGGCAATGACTGGAGACGTTTTAGATGATCACAATTGGGGTACTGTCACCTACTGGGTGGAAGCCAGCGATGCTGCTAAATTTTCTATAATGCGCAGATCCATCCTACAACAAATAATTATGACACAGAACGTCTGCAGTCCTAAAGCTGACAGATATTGGACTAAACTCTAAGGGAAATAGCTCAGAGGAAGAGAAGGCAACAGTGTGCAGGAGCTCCTGGAGAGCCCCGGGCGGGCCAGCAGCGTGGACGAACTCAGAGGGACGGGACGGCAGAGCACAGCGAGACCCCTGGCAGTGGGGCAGTGTGGCCGCCTGCAGAACGGGACAAGGATTCAGTCAGTCGTAACCAAGAGTGCGTCATGAAAACAGCAGAGACTAGAGAGATGTTTGGGGATCCAGAAATAGATTGTAGCCCTGCTTCTTCCGCCTGACAGCAGGGTGGTCTTTGAGCAAATCACACGAGCTTCTGCAAAGTCATTGTAACCCCCACAGGTAGGAATACTTTGAATAATTCTGACTATTTCTAAGTGGATATCAAATCAGATCCTCTGTGTAGAACACTTGTATAGCTGAAAATACGAAGCATTGTTAACTTTATCACGGTCGTTGTTAGCAAGCCGAGTTGGTGTCGGAGTATGCAGGCCTCAGAAGCCTGGCGAGGAGAGGAGGCCAGGGCTAAGGGCCACCTGGAGGAGGAGGTGCCCTGGAAGTTTCCCTTGGAGGTGGTGTGTAGGAAAGATGAGGTGGAGAGCGGACTTAGAAAACCATCAGGCACAGTAATAATGCGACCGGACCCCATGGAAGGCCCGGGGCCCATGTCGTGGTCTACCTGTGTACGCTAGGTAGGTGTGTCATGATCCGGACGGACTGGGGCTGAGGATGGGTTGTGGAGAGACCCTGTTAGCAGTGTCTCTGTCTTATGGAAGAAATAAATAAACTTAAAAAAATAAATAAAAACCATCTATGGAACTTCACACAGCATGAGTGACCAGAGGCCACTCACACCACTTTCCTCTCTGCAAGCAGCTGCTGCCACTTTGGCCCAACCCACGTGGCAGGGTCTGACGACAGGACACTGATCCAGGGTCGTTGTTGGGTGCACAGGGGTGAGGACACTGATCCAGGTCACTGTTGGGCACACAGGGGTGAGGACACTGATCCAGGTCACTGTTGGGCACACAGGGGTGAGGACACTGATCCAGGTCACTGTTGGGTACACAGGGATGAGAACACTGATCCAGGTCGTCGTTGGGCACACAGGGGTGAGATCACTGATCCGGGGTCACTGTTGGGCCCACAGGGGTGAGGACACTGATCCAGGTCACTGTTGGGCACACAGGGGTGAGGACACTGATCCAGGTCACTGTTGGGTACACAGGGGTGAGGACTCTGATCCAGGTCACTGTTGGGTACACAGGGGTGAGGACACTGATCCAGGTCGTCGTTGGGCACACAGGGGTTAGGACACTGATCCGGGGTCACTGTTGGGCACACAGGGGTGAGGACACTGATCCAGGTCACTGTTGGGCACACAGGGGTGAGGACACTGATCCAGGTCACTGTTGGGCACACAGGGGTGAGGACACTGATCCAGCTCACTGTTGGGCACACAGGGGTGAGGACACTGATCCAGGTCGTCGTTGGGCACACAGGGGTGAGGACACCGATCCAGGTCGTTGTTGGGCACAGGGGTGACGGTGCATCGAGTCTTAGGGGAGGCATGCAGAGAAATCGACAGATTGCCCGTGGCTCATTTACAGATCATTAGAGTAACAAGTGAAACGTGTGTGGTTCCTGAAACTGGGTGGTGAAGGGTAGTATTTTATAGATAACATGAAATTCTAAGAAAATGTGGATTATGAATTATCCTGTAGTTATATTTTCAATGGTCCCACCACGGTAATAAGTTTTTAAAAGCGTGCATACACAGAGATGTATTTGCTAGATCTTTGTTTGAAAGTTATTTTTTCAGCATTTATTATTTAAATTGAAATTCTTCCTGCCGGCCACCAAGGCAGAAAATGTTCCATATCACTTTTTTTATTATTTAAAGCAATTTCTTTTGTAAGACATTTGGGAAAGGGCCTGCAGTTGTGCTCTGTGGTCAGAGTAGGCTCCATTAGCATGCAGGTTCCGAAAGTGAGGGATTCGGGCCGGTCTGTTCTGTGCCGTGGCGGCACTCAGTAGTGATTTGTTGACTGAACGAACTAACAAGTCAGGTGTCATGTGCTATCTGTGCGTTCTAGACAGCTGTGTGACTGAGCAAGTGCTGTGTGAACTTCGTGGTGTTGCGTATGACAGTATGGCCCCCCACACACACCCCCACAGCCCCCCCCCCCGCCTCCCCCCCCGCCCCCCCCCCCCCCCCCCCCCCCCCCCCCCCCCCCCGTCATGAGCCAAAGTGGTCATCAAACAAAGTGGTCATCAAAGCCATCCCACAAGACTCATCTGCTGTCACTCATTCGTTGCCGCAAGCACTCCCAGCAAGCCTTTTCCCCTCCCGGTCTGGAGCCCGCGGCAGCCTCAGTAACTTGGAAGTGGATGAAGATAAGCACACAGCAGATCGAATTTCCCCCCTTCGGAAGTGGCAATTGCTTTGTCTCCTTACACCTTTCACCCACGAGGGCTTTTCCATGTTTCTGAAGAAGAAAGCATTGCCCGGGTGGGCGTGTGCCTGGCAGGGTTTCTGCACTCGGCCTAGTCGGCTGCTACAGAAAAGGGGCCCTTCGGGAAGACTCGGCGCTGTGCCAGATGCACCGGTAAGAGCAGAGGCCTGGAGCATTAGCAGCTGCCCCAGGCCACAGCCCGTGTCACAGTGCAGAGCTGCAAAGGCCACCAACAAAGCACACGGGAAAGCCATCTTTCAAGATGGCCTGACCACAGCACCGAGAAAAACTAGAAGAGCGGATTTCCTGACAAATTATCCAAACAATGTAAGAGTCTACATGGATGACTTAAGGATGTCTTCTGTGGTCAAAAGGATTCTTTGTGCATATTCTCCCCTTCTTTTTGGCTATCCCGATGATTTCCTAACCATTAATGTCTCCTACCTTTTTACACCAGCTTCAAATTGTTCTTTTTCACACTTGAAAGGTTCATTTCAAGGCCAAAGGGAAGCGGAGAATATTTCTACTCAGAATATATTGTCTTACGAAGAAAAGAAAAGCCAGCCAGTACTCGCTGTGGAATAGACAGATTGCTGAATTCTCACTGAGCGTTGGTGTGAGGCGTTACTGCACAGCCGGAGCCATGCTGCAGACACAGCTCAGACCCTGAGAAGAGACCTTTTCTTACTGAGAGGAGGGTGACGAAGGGAAAGGAATCTGCTCAGAGCCTTCTCTTTGCTGGAGATGAAAGCCTCTCAGGTCTCATGTTTGGTTCAGGGGAGAAACTACATTCATATAATAACTTTGTATAAAGAACATGTCCTTTAAAATAGCATATTTGTAGATTTAAAACCAGTAATATTTCAACATCTTCTCAAGAATCTTTGCTTTTTATGTTTAATTTGTCAGAAGGTGCGTGGTCTTGCCAGGAAGAGAGAGAGAGAGGACAGAGTACCTCTCATGGGGGATGGTCGCACTGCAGTCCCTTCTCTGTTGGTTTCTTCTTTGGAGATTTGGGGCACATATGGCCATACACCTGGCATGTTTTAATCCACCGGGTCCAGGACTCAAACCGCCGTCCGCCATGTGGAATCCAGCCCCTTAGACACCAGGCCATTGGCTGCCCCCAAGATGCTTTCGTTTATTTGCTTCCTGAAATCTAAAGAGCCCTGATAAACTCAAATCAATACTGTTCTTCAATCTCTACCGAATGTCTACACTCCGTGGCAGGAACGAAAGATTCAAAGATATAACAGCCCAGAGGACAAGTTCAATACCAGAGACTGTATATAGGGAGGGTGGGTAGTTGGGAGTGGGAGGCAGGGACTCAGGGGAGAAACACTTAACAGACACAAGAATGGAAAATTTTCAGTTGAAAACAATATATATGGTAATATCTTTGACTTGATTGATATGCACGCTTAAAAAAACATTGCATGCTGTAAGTATGTACAATGATTCAATGTAAAGTAAGGAAAGAAATAGAGAAGCCGGTATCAGCACATACTGTTACTTCTCCGCATTTCAAGAACGAAGACGTACCACAGATGTGAACGGTGCCGGGGAAGCGTGTGGTGCCCAGCTGTGTGCCTGTAGGCCGCAGGCGGCACGTGTGTCCCGATCTGCGGGAGCCGTTTTGCCTTCCTGAGCTACCTGTGGCCACTAATAATTTCTGAGGAAAATTCTGTGTTCTCAGTGCTTACAAGTTAATTATGGAAATATATTTCATGTTGATGTTATCATGCCGAGTGTTTAAATCTTTCACCTTACCCCTGGGCCTAACTAAAGAGAAGAACAATAAAATAATATTTATATTAAACTCCCACTACATTAAAAATTTCTCTTGAAATCTGAAGTTTCAAAAAAAAAACTTAAGCTATTCTTAATTCTATACAATAGCAAATAGGAAGTTATACCCCAAAAAATGAAGATTGTGCCGTTAATGAGATAAAATGGACATGGGCAGAGCCCCAAATCAGAAGCGTTTAGTCAAATGGAAAACATGTCTGGACTTCTGCCTTGCAGACCTGCCTGCCTCCCAAGCTGTTATATGATGATATTGAAAATGCCTCGCATATCACAGAGATAACACGAGGATTAAAGGCATGTTTGAAGTTCTTGGAACTATTCTGAGAAAACCACTCGAGAAAACACAAGCACTGTCCATAATACTGTGCAGCCCGTCATTCAAAATGGAATTGGTTTTCTCCATTCCGTCTTTCTCTTACCTTCTCTGACATGAACTACCACATGATAATGAACATTTTCTATATCAATCTTTTACAAAATGAGTGCAGAGAGCAAATACCAAAACCTTACAAAGAGGAACAAGCAGGAAATACAGTCTCAGGAAATGGCCAAACATGAATTCTCTCTCACTCACTCATTCACGTCAAGCATTATGTTGGTGAGCCATGAACTGTGCAAGTGCAACCCCTGCCCGCCCAGACCCACAGTTCAGCAGAGGACACACCGGTTGCTGAGTGTTCAAGGAAGTACCAGCTGCCGTAGCATTGTGGACTTGGAGTGACCCGCCTTAACCTTAGCGCCAGGGCTACACACAGGGATGGAGGCAACCGGGGCAGTGTGAGAGCCACCCTAGCTGTTTGGTCATCCTGACATGAAGAATGTTTAACAGGAATGGAAGTCGTCATAATATTAACGGAAATTTTCCATGGATGTTTACGTGTTTATATCCTAATTTCTTTCAACTGGAGTCAGTGAGGTTTTTTTTCTCTATCAGGGACACTCCAGCTGTCTGTATAAATGCTTTTGGTATGCTACACTTCCGATTATGATTTATTTAACTTCATTGTTGATCGGCCTTAGTTTGCCAGCATTCAGTGTGTGGGTTCTGCCAAAGTTCCCTTTTAGAATGCTGTCGTATGGGACCAGCAGTTAGTGTAATGGCTATGTCGCTGGACTCCCACGTAGTCGACCGTGGTTGGCGTCCCGGACCCAGTGGCTTAAACTCACGCCGGGCGTGTGTGTGCGCCCAAGATCCTGAGAGGAGAATGGAGGAGAAGGGATTGTGGCGTGACCATCCCCCCTGGGGGGTGATTTCTCGCTTTCTGTCTCTATGTCTCTCTCTGTCTGTCTGGCGAGCGCACGCGCCCTATAGCGAAAACCTCTCCAAAAAAAAAGAATGCTGTCATACACAACACCTAGAGTGACTGTACTAGCCACGTCGATTCAGAAGAAGGCCCTTACGCCGCTGTTTAGGGGTTTCCTCTGTTATTGTCCTGGTTGCCGTTGTCCTTCTTTCTAATGTAAGCCTACTTTTTATTTCTGTATGATAGCAGTCATGTTGTAACAGTTTCAACTGTCAGGGAACATAAAAAAGAAATTGATATTTCACCTACTGAGCTCTGGTGGAGTTTCACTATGTTATATGTCTAATTAGATGACAAATGGCCAGTATTTGTGGGAAACTAATGGAGTGGCTTCTGGTGACTTTTAGAAACAGGCCAATATGTATCTTAAAAGTTCCCCAAAGAAAATACTGCTCTGTTCTTCTACCCATCATTATTCATTTGTTTAGCAGTTATCAAAAATTAGAAAACTGGAAGTCTATTCATTTTAAATTTCCATTCTAGGGGGCTGGCAGGTGGTGGTGTGGTTGAGGCGCTGACTGCCGTATGGCTGACCACGGTTTGAGTCCTGGACCTGGCGGCTAACTTCCTCACTTTCCTTTCTCTCTCTCTCTTTCTCTCTGCTCAAATTGAAAAAAGAAAATAATAATGAATAAAGTTAGATAAATAATTCTTTTTAAAAAAAATTTCCATTCTATTCTTTCAAATGAAATGACACAAAACAAATGGCTTCTTAAAGCTTATAGAGGAACTTGAAACTAGAAAGTGAGATTTTAAAGCAGCCAGAATGACAAACACTGTATGAAATTTTCATTCTGAAGATAATGGGGACATAAAGCAATTTCTTCAAATGAAGTCAAAATACGTTAACTATCAAGTCACTGAAAATGAAAAACCTAACATGATTCATTGACCCACTAGGTACTTATAGCAAACAAGGTCAAAAGGTTATAATAAGCTTTATCGTGCCAACATTTCAATTTCCCTCTTCCAAAAGTCAGAAAAAGTATCTCCAAAACTAATAGCAGGATTAATGAATTCACAAAAAAATGCTTTCAAAATATAGATATCTACCAAAGATGTAATTCTATTGTTTCTGTTCATTTATGTCCTAGTTTTACAATTTATTAGCTGTAGTATACTCTGATTTATTCCTTCTTCTGAAGTTTTGCCTCCAATAATCATTATAATCCTTGTTGATACAGTTCAATGCCAAAATCTTTCAGCTCTTTTAATGAATGAATGAATATGTTGGCCTTCCTAAAATAGTATTTTCTAAATGCCCAAAATTGGAAAAAAAAAAAATTTCTTGGCATAAAAGAACAGGAAAGAACTGTTAGACTATGTTACATTCTTCAGTAGAAAGCAGTTCTCCCCACCCCACCACCCAATTTATTTTTCAAGAGAGTATTGGTTTTTCTAGAATTTACAGGCTTTAGGAAAAATGGAGTTAGAAAAACCAAAGCCATTGGTGACCCTTAATATTCTTTTTATTTTATTTATTTTTTTCTTTAGAGATTTTTACAATAGTGCATGTGTACCCACCAAAGAGACAGAAAGCAACAAAACAACCCCTTAAGGAAAATGGCCATGCCTCAATCCCTTCTCCTCCATTCTCTTCTCAGGATTTTGGGCATGCACGCACATGTCCTGTGTGAGTTTCAAACCACCAGGTCCAGGACTCGAGCAACAGTCAGCCGTGTGGAGTCCAGCATCTAACCACTACACCCCCCTTTTTTAACCTCTAATATTATTTATATTTTTTAACATCAAGTAAAATAAAATATATGAGATATAATTAATACAAACATTACAAATGGCATTTTCGCAACGTAAGCTGCAATTAATGAATTTGGACCATTAATTTTTCTGTTATTGTTAGAAACCTTTTATGTTCTTCTCATATCCTCTTCTCCAAGTTCTAAGAAAATGCTTACAAAACTACCGTTCTTTTTAACATATATCAAACATACTAAAAAAGAGGCGTGTGTGTGTGTGTGTGTGTGTGTGTGTGTGTGTATCGCCCTACATTCAAAAGTCCATTTCCTTTTAATCTTATAACTAGGTCGGTCCCTGCATCATTATACCAAAGTTATCCAAAGTTATGTCTCACAATTGATCTGAAACTCTGGACGTTGCAGAAAAGAAACAGATGTTCAATAGAACGTCATGAAAAAGGAACTTTTTATTTTTGGAGAGGTTTTTGCTATAGGGTACGTGCGCTCACCAGACAGACAGAGAGAGAGACAGAGAGACAGAAAGCGAGAAATCACCCCCCAGGGGAGATGGCCATGCCGCAATCCCTTCTCCTCTCAGGATCTTGGGTACGCACATGCGCCCGGCGTGAGTTTAAGCCACTGGGTCTGGGACTCAAACCGCAGTCGACTACATGGGAGTCCAGCGACATAGCCATTACACTAACTGCTGGTCCCATGAAAAAGGAACTTTTAATCCCAAAGCACTGCACCAAGGAAGGTGAGACTAATTGCAACCGAAGTTGCTTGGAATTAAAAGTCCCTCTTTCATGACATTTTATTAAACTTCTATTTCTTTTCCACAATGTCAAGAGTTTCAGATCAATTGTGAGACATAACTTTGGAACAGTGATGTAGGGACCTCATTATAAGATGAAAGGAAATGGACCTTTGAACATAGGGCTAGATGCACACACACACACACACACACACACACACCACTTTTTTGTATGCCTAATAAATATTAAAAAGGAAAGTAGTTTTAAGAGCATTTTCTTAAAACTTAGAGAAGATGACTATACACACACACTTGGAATACAAAATATTTTTAAGAACGTACTTTGTATTTTTATGTATATTTCATAGAAAACAAATCTCTAAAGTTGCTCATCGACTTTGAGCAGTTGACTTTGAAGTCTGAGAGTTGTTCCCCAGGGCAGTGTTCTCTGTATTGCAGGGTGCTTCACACCACGGACTTCATGCCAACAGTTCCTCCCCCAGGGTGGCAGCAGATAAAAAATCCCCAAGTGCTGGTGACTGTTCCCTGGGGGGCAGAACTGCCTCAGTTGACAGTCACTACTCTAAATCTTTACATGTAATATTGCGTTAATATATTATATAAAGCCAACATGAAAAATGTCTATTTTTAAGTTTGAGTTTATTTTATTTTTCAGTAGTGCCAAAAAAGCTTTTTGCCTTCTCTATAAATGTTATCATTAATAATTTTTAGGGAAAGAAATAGGACAGAATATACTTCAAACTGTTTTTTAAACCTTGGCTTAACAAGAAATGTTTCAAACTTCTATTTATTTCACTAATTTATTTTAAAGGTCATCAAAGCAGAAAAATATACATAACTCCAAGTGAGCAAAATGAAACTCTTTCTAAGTCATGATATAAAATTTTCCATTGAGACCAATAATTAGTCAAAGGATTTTGCAGATTTTTTACTAGTAAATATCTCTGCTTTGATCTCTCACAAACAAATGGGAAATTGCATTTATATATTTAATATTGTGTGCTTGAAAATTTTCTAACAAATAATTTATTAAAAAATTTAGCAAGGGGACCAGCAGATGGCATTACAGTTATGTCACTAGACTCCCATATAGTTGACCGGTTCGAGTCCTGGACCTGGTCGCTTAAAACTGACATGTCTGCGTGCATGCCCAAGATTCCAAGAAGAAAATGGAGGAGAAGGGACTACAGCGTGGTCACACAATGGGGGGCTGATTCCTTGCTTTCTGTCTCTTTCTTTCTCCATCTCTCTGACGAGCACACGTACCCTATAGCAAAAATCTCTCTTAAAAAATAAAGAAAGAAATTAGGAGGTTAGAAAACTGCATTAAGTGGACCAGCAGATGACATAATGGTTAGGTCACTGGGCTCCCATGTAGTCAACCACAGTTCGAGTCCCAAACCTGGCAACTTAAAACTCTCCGGGAGTAGGTGCATGTGTGCCCAAAATCTCGAGAGGATAATGAAGGAGAAGGGATTGTGGTGTGGCCATGTCCCCTGGGGATGATTTCTCACTTTCTGTCTTTCTCTTTTCAGTGAGTGCATGAGCCTCATAGCAAAAATCTCTCCCCCCACACCCCCCTCAAAAAAGAAAGAAAACTGCATTCAGATTTTTAAAATTTTTGCCTGTGAGAGTTTTAATAGGTGATAGATACACATCATCTTCAATAATAAATTCACATAGCAATAGACGCTCTTCCCAAAAATTCTCAGGGAGTGCTTTGTACATAACACAGTACCGCGTTTGTCTTACAAAGCAGTTACTTGCTCACTCATTGTTTTCCATGACAGCCTTCTCTTAGAGAAACACATTAGTTGGACTTTTTAAAATGTGTGCTCAGTAGCTTACTGGTGACAGCTGCTTGTCATCACAGAAATGTCAGCAAATTTGCATTATTTGCTTTTTGTAGAAGAAGACAAGTAAGTCATCTCTAGATACACATTCTTTGCTGTGAAATAACCAGAAAATCTCTGTGTGGTAACGACTGGCATTTACAGTCACTCCCTACATCATCTCAAAGACTATAATGAATTTATTATATTTTATTAATTTGGGTTTTTTTAATTAAAATTTCAATGATATCTTGTATTTTGTACACTTTTAGCTTTAATGTCTTTTCAAAATAACTTGTCTATTATTTTTGCAATGTTATCTCTAAAATCTTAGCCTAGAATTCTTTCTTTGGTTAAATTTTTAGCTTATCCAGTGTTATTTTTACTACAGGGGCCATTTACTGCTGGGCTATCACCTCACTTGGTTTCCTTTCCTTCAGTTGCTTATAATGAAAGGGGACAGTAACCATCCATATGCCATCAACAAATAAAATTTAGCAAACTCTGTAAGCCAGGACCTATTAGATACGTCACATTTTTATTTAACTGTATATCTCAAACCCCTTACTCCATAATTGTTTTTATAATAAAACTTGCTCTCTTAGATCTTCGGCAGTGTTTACTGTGCATTTCTCAATGTTTCCTGTCAAAGGGATGTATTTTAGCTTGACACTACATTGTTTTTCAGTGACTCTTTTAGATATTTTTATCAAGGCGAAAAGAACATGCTTTGTCATGAATCTTTAGGTCATTGAGTACTACGTAAAATTTTTCAAATGTGGCTTCTAAACATTTACCATTAAACACTAGATTATGTTTATAAGAAAAAATGATAGACTTTACAAGAAAAAATCAGATAAAGTACATTTGAATGTGTAGGTTTAAAAGTTCTTTCTAATGATGAAATCTTCCTTCTGTCCTTAGCTAACACATCAACCTACAATTTAGCCTAGGTCAAAGTTCACTTTAAAAAGAATGTATATCTGTATTTTTTAAATGTTTTTCTTTTGAAGTTTTGCTACAGGGTGTGTGTGCTCACCAGAGAAAGATGGGGGAGGTGATAAATCACCCCCCCAGGGAGGATGGCCATGCCACAATCCCTTCTCCTTCACTCTCTGAATTTTGGGCGTGTGCGCACGCGCGCACATACACACACACATACACATACACACACACACACACACACACACACACACACACGGTGATTCTCAAGCCACCAGGTCCAGGACTCAAACCAGGAAACTGGATTGTGGGATCCAGCACCTTAACTTCCACGCCACCTCTGGCCCCCCCAGTATGTCTGTATTTTAAAAACCCTCTTGGGGGACCAGCAGTTGGCGTAATGGCTGTGTCACTGGACTCCCATGTAGTCGACCGCGGTTTGCTTCCCAGACCCGGTGGCTTAAAACTCACGCTGGGCGCGTGTGCGTGCGTGCCCACGATCCCGAGAGGAGAATGGAGGAGAAGGGATTGTGGTGTGGCCATCCCCCTTGGGGGGTGATTTCTTGCTTTCTGTCTCTCTGTCTGGCAAGTGCAAGCGCCCTATAGCAAAAAGCTCTCCAAAAAAACAAAATTTAAAACTTAAAAATAAAAAAAAAAAAAATAAATAACCTTCTTAATCATTTCATGGAGGAGGGGATGAAAGCCAGGTGAGGTTAGATTGTCAACACATCGTACTTCATATAGGACCAGTAGGAAGTATCAGTGTTTCTTGCTTTTCACTTGGTCTTGATTTATTGGCATTATTTTCTGTCAGATTTCAAATAAGGTATTACATCTTTCAGCTCTTTTAAGTTTACTTATGCTCATCCATAAGTAAATGGGAACATGTATGTTAAGTGCTGAGAGCAGGTGAATGATCGAGAGAGACCTTACCTGCCTTCCAAACCAGGGTCTTTGCAAACTACTCAGTAGACTTTGAGTATTAAAAGTGATGCGTGACACCGGGCCCGTGTGCGTGCGTGCCCAAGATCCCGAGAGGAGAATGGAGGAGAAGGGATTGTGGCGTGACCATCCCCACTGGGGGGTGATTTCTCGCTTTCTGTCTCTATGTCTCTCTCTGTCTGTCTGCCTGGCGAGCGCACGCGCCTTATAGCGAAAACCTCTCCAAAAAACAAAAAACAAACAAACAAAAAAAAGTGATGCATGACATACAGCATGAGCGGGACTCAGCATTAATCCACACAAACCCAGTGTTTACAAAGCTTAATTTTCTTCTTTTTCATTCAAAAAATAAAACGTAAATAGAACTTAATCACGTTTCTGCAGCAGAGCACGCTGCAGGTTTCCGGGTGCCAGAGTCCACGGGAGCAGCCACGCTGCTCAGAGTAGGCAGTTCTAGGGCGCAAGTCTCGTCTATCAGACGGTATTGCAGACTGAAATGCACTCTGCTTTCCTACCCAGAATTACAACTCACAGTGTGACTTTCTTGGGTTTTCGTTTGTTTTGTTCCTAGTGTGACCACCCAGAAACTCCATCTGGTCTGTAACAGTTTCACTTTAACATGTGGGTCACAAAATGTCCCGCTGCAAGTATGGCCAGATTCAGGCAGTATGATCGAGAAGGTGTTAAGAAGCAAGCCAGTTAGTTTCATAGCTATGGGGCAGGACACAGGACAGGTGCTTGTACCAGTCCCCAGTTGAAAAGCGTTCTCTCCCCTTCATCATAGATACAGGCCATGAAGGAATTTGACCACAAGCATTCTCATAAATTTTTAAAAACAGTTCCCTGGCTGAGTTAATAAATGAATGGAATGGTTCAGAATTTCCAGCCAGAGTGTGACAAGTAATTGGTGAAGTCGACGACATACCTAGTGACTGTTATAAAAGAGGTTATGTTTTCAGATCATGAAAGCACAGCATTTTATTTGCCAGTGAGTTATTTTATTTGTAAAGTATCCTACTCATAACAAAATGAAATAGCCATGATTTTAGCTCAATAAACTATTTTATGGCTTAAAACCTGAGAGAGAGAGTAAGGGTATGGAACGGGTAGAGTTGAAATGACTCTGAAACCGCCTACATCTATAATTACTTATTTATGGGTGTCTAGGTAGGAGACTTTTTAAAATCTGGAATTTGAGCTTTACCCTATTCATGCTTATCCACAAAGCACTAAAGCTAGCTTTAAAACGTGGAGGGAAAGAGTGGACTTACCCGGCCTCTGCCAGGGATTTGCCTTCCTTTGACCAGCAAGTCACTGAGAGGGAGGGAGCTTGTGCAGACAAGTGTTCTCCTCAGGGGAGGCGCTCACCCAGGCCCTCCCTCTCCACTCCCGCAGCTCTAGGTGTGAGCACACCCTGCAGAACTGATCTGTCTGTGGACCCAGTCATCCCAATCCTTGGGGGTCAGTACACCAGAGGAAGACACACACTCTCTCTGGATTACAGTAAGATGTTCCTGAAGGGACTTTTCTCCCTGTGTATTTATGTCCCTCCAAACCTCAAGACTACCTTCAAAGTTGCTCCATGATAGGCGGCTACGATGATTCTGCTGACCCAACACACATCAAAGACCCAAGAAGTTACTCATGCTATGGGTGTGTGTGCTGTGGGGGTGCGTTCCCTCCAGGGAACAGCCAGGCAGGGAAATGAGACAGCTCAGAGCATCAAGCACTCCTCCAGGAAAGAGACTGGATTAAAATGACTGTTAATGCTACAGAGCTGTTTTCTTATGTTATTTCCCACCTATTCTGTTTTGTTTTCCAAAAGGCTAATTTCATATAAAGGACAGGAGCCCTATAGCAAAACTATTTTAAAACTAATTTCCTTCTCTGTACATAACCCTGAAGATGATTCGCCTTGAAAAGTAGGATCCTGGGGCCAGAAGGTGGCTTGGAGGTTAAGGCAGCTGGATCCCACATGACTGACTTTGTGGTTCAAGTCCTGGATACGCTGAGCACATGTATCTCAGTGCCCAAAATCCCAAGAGGAGTGTGGAGGAGAAGGGATTGCAG
The DNA here is from genome assembly GCA_026018925.1 of Tupaia tana. Taxonomy (NCBI): domain Eukaryota; kingdom Metazoa; phylum Chordata; class Mammalia; order Scandentia; family Tupaiidae; genus Tupaia; species Tupaia tana. The sequence continues at coordinate 143,342,863 of JAKSZU010000002.1, read as the reverse complement.
CATGGCCACACCCTGGAGAGGTGATTTCTCACTTTATCTTTCAGTTTCTGCCCAGCAAAAACACATACCTTATAGCAAAACCAAAAGAAAAAAAATAGGAGCGTGGGGCCAGCCAGTAGGTGGTGGTTAGGGGGCTGAACCCCACTGGCTGACTGCACAGTTCTGGTCCTGGGCTCGGTGGAGGGGCAAGCACCCCAGGCGTGTGTGCGTCTGTGTTCAACATCCCGAGAAGGACTGGAGGAAAGGGGAGGCTGCGCGGCCACCCTGCCTAAGCGCAGGGCAGGAAACCAGGCCCCTGTCTAAGGCCACGTCCTGCCCTAACAGTCAGCAGCCTCCTCATGGCGACAGGGCCGTACACAGTCTTCATCTCATCATCGGCAATGGTCCGGGGCTCAAGTGCCCACCCCCAACAGAATTCTGCAGCAGACAGAAATCCAGACACTTCTTGTCACATCTTAGGTTCCGTCCCTGTTTCTAATTTCTCTATTCATTATTTTGACTGAGTAGCCCAGATACTGTTTGGAGAAAAAAAAAGAAAAAGAAAAGAGCAATAGTCCACGTCATTTAAGACAAATTAGGCATGCTAGTTATTGACACTTGGTACCGAGATCCCTCTAATATTTTACAATTTAAAATGACAAACATAGAAGCCGGTCAGTAATTGAATAGTATGTCAGTGAAAACAACCTAAGTACAACCAAAGCAATACCATCTTAAGGGAAGATAAAGAGGAGTAAACTGTGAAGTGAGTGTTCAGAAGGAGAGGCATAAAAATGAATCTCACTTTCTTACTATTCAGTTTTCAGGAAAGATTGATTAAAGCTAAAATCCCCAAGTTCTTCTTGAAAAAAAAAAAGAGGGAGGTTTCAGGGGACCAGCACATGGTGTAGTGGTTAAGGTGCTGGACACTCCCACATGGCTGACCCCGGTTTGAGTCCTGGACCTGGTGGCTTGCTTTCTCACTTCTCTCTCTCTCTCTCTCTCTCTCTCTCTCTCTCTCTCTCTCTCAGTGTGTCGGTGTGTGTCTCTCTCTGGTCATATTAAAATAAATGAATGAATAAATAAAATTAAATTTAAAAATAAAGAGAGAGACTTCCATTTTAATAGGAGTAAGTCATGATGTGGGGTATATAATCAAATGTTAATGAAGAACTGAATGTATTAATGAATGAATGAAGTGTGAAAAGAGGAAGTAGCCCAGAGACAATCAGAGGGTACACGCGGCTAAGAGATTTGTAGAAATATGATGTGCGGTTCCTGAGTCGCTGGACCCCACCTGGCCAACTGTACGATTCAAGTCCCAGACCCAGTGACTTGAAAACTCTGCCTGGAACATTAGTGTACATGCCCAAAATCCCCAGTGGAGAAATAGAGGAGATTGCCTCATGGCCATCCCCCAGACGAGCGGGGCTTTTTCATTTTCCCTCTTTCTCTCGGTCTCTCTCCAGTGAGTGCATGTATTCTACAGCAAGAATCAAAGAGAAAGAAAGAAGGGACTGGCAGGTGGTGTGGTGGTTAGAGGTGCTGGACTCCCACATGGCCGACCATAGTTAAGGTTCTGGACCTGGCAGCTTGCTCTCTCTCTCTCTCTCTTTCTCTTAGACACACACACACACACACACACACACACACACACAGTCCCTTTCTGGTCAAATTGAAATAAATAAATAAAGTTAAATAAAATAATTCTTTAAAAAAAAAGAAAGAAAAAAGAATGAAGGTAATTATACAATCGGGAGAATAAAGAGCCAAGTCATTTGACCTAAATCCAGAAGGGAAAACCGTATAGAGCGTTAAACTGTATTTCAGAGAAGCTAGCAGAGTGGAAGTCCAGTCTGTGAGTGCGTGGATGAGAATGATGGACGTCCCCTGGAGATCAGGCAGGCTTCAGCCTCTCAGTGGCTTCGATTGCTTTTCCTTCCTACTCACTAAACTCCAGTAGGACTGAACTGAAATAGTGACTGAATTCTGCTCTATTCTACTAGAGAGCAGGAGCTTTCCTTCTTGGACACATTCTCAGCAATATTTTCTGATACTTGTAGGTGTTCAATATTGCCTTCTTAAATTTGCTTTCGTAATAAAGTGAGTTCTTAATTCCTTATCAGAGAGTGCAAAATATTTATGACATAGTCATTCTTATGCTTTTATTTTGTTTTCATTGTCTTTTATAATCAGGTGGTCTTTGGAGTATAGTCTGTAATTAAGATTTTCATTTCATTTTTCTTGTACATGTGAAAAATCTTTAAAGTGGCAGCTTGACCCACCATGTCTTACAATTCTATTTGTTCACCTTAAAGTTATTTTAGTAAGGAATGCCTGCTTCAAACACTCTGAAAATACAGCTCTGCATGATCTCCAAAACTTGGACACAGTCCCAAACAAATCAGAAGCATGCTGTTGGATCTTTTTTTTTTTTTTAATTTTTCCCAATTGCCACGTTGCTTTATTATTTGAAGGGTAGGAGGAGGGAAAATACAAAAATTAAAACCCTGCTTGTTTCATAATAACTATCCACACAAAACCCAAAGTATCCAGTCATCCGAAGCAATCCCTCTCCCTGTCGTGCTCTGTAATTATAGTTGAGGCTATAAATGGAAATCCAGAGGCAAACTTTGGTTCCCTGGTATGCCTCGTATCAAAACTGAAACCAATCTCGTAGATGGTGTTCACATCCAAAGTTCCATTTAGGAGAGAAAACATCAGTGTTTAAATCTAGCTTTATTAAGAACGTGGGTTTCCAAGCCAAGCCACCTGGTTATAAATCTCAGTTCTCCCGCTCTTTAGCTGGGTGACCACAAGCAAGCTAAATAATTGTTTGGCACCTCAGTACCCTTACATGTAAAACGAAGATAAAACTAGTGCTTGTCTTACAGGGTTGTTATGAGGATAAAATGCAATCATATCTTTAAATCTGTCAGAGTATAGCCTAGCATGTTGTAAATGATCAGCACATGCAGGCTTTGGAACAATTTTTCTTAAAAATTTGAATACTTGTAGTATTTTGTGAAATCGAGCATCATAGTAAGCTCAAAATGTGGTGCTGTGGAATCGCAAGAGCAGGACTTGGAGACAGAAGGTCTGCTTTCACATTCAGGCTCTGACCGTGTTGATTCTGGCCAGCCCCCGTGGAGTACTGGTTACGCAGGGCTCTGCAGTGCTGAAGCCACATGGAAGGGGTCCAGACTGGCGGCCTGGGGTCTCCCTGGACATAACAGTACACACACACCCATGATCCAGGCTGAATGAGGCTGGCGAGAAGCTCATGGTGTTAAGACCCTATTTGGGGGACCAGCAGGTGGCGTAATGGCTATGTCGCTGGACTCCCACGTAGTCAACAGTGGTTCAAGTCCCAGACCCAGCAGCTTAAAACTCATGCCAGGCATGTGTGCACGCATGTCCAAAATCCCAAGAGGAGAATGGAGAAGGGATTGTGGCATGGCCACCCCCGCTGGGGGTGATTTCTCCCTTTCTGTCTCTCTGTCTCTCTCTCTCTGGCAAGCACACACACCCTATAGCAAAAATCTCTCAAAAAAAAAAAAAAAACCCTTTTGTGAGTGCCTCTCTTTCTCTCTCTCTGAAGAATAAATAAATACATAGAAATAACATGTGCCCTATGTGCCCTTACTTCATTAAGGTGAAGATGTGCATTTAAAATTTTTTAACATAAAAATTATTTTAATGTAAGATAATAATTTTAACATAACACAATAACCAATATAAAATCTATTTTAATATGGAATAGCCAGTTTTGGTATCAGATGGCATAATGGTTATGTTGCTGGACTCTCATATAGACAACCACAGTTCAAGTCCCAGAATGGGTGGCTTAAAACTCAAGCTAGGAGCATGTGTGTGCGTGCCCAAAATTCCAAGAGGGGTGATTTCTTACTTTCTATATCTCTGTCTCTCTGGCAAGTGCATGTACCCTATAGCAAAAATCTCTCTTAAAAAATTATGTATATGTATATATATACACACACACACGTATATATAAAACAACGTTTAATATAAAATAAGTACTGTTTAGTTAAAGTATACACAAAACACAGTGAGAATTTAGCCATGGGAGGAAGGACTAAGTCCAAGCAAGCAGAGCAGGAAGAAAAGCTTCCCCAGGGAAGAGATATTTTTGTGCTATTCTAAGGAATAAGGAGAAATTTGCCTGTCATTGTTCCACAGACATAGAGAAGGCGTGTTGGAAGATTAGTGAGTAGAGAAGAAACTATGTGGGGACCAGCAGGTGGCATGGTGGTTAACGCGCTGGACACTCCCACATGGTGACCATGGTTCAAGTCCTGGATCTGGTGGCTTGCTCTCTCTCTCTGCCCCTCTCTGTATGTGTGTGTGTGTCTCTCTCACCAAATTTAAATAAATGAATGAATAACTTTTAAAAAGAGTGAGAGAAGAGACTATGCAAAAGTTCATTATAAACTATAAATTGCCCCTAGATGCAAATGCTGGTTGAACTTAGTGATCTGAATGTCATTTCAAGGAGTGGTGACTTCATCTGTGGGCTGAGAGCCGATGAGAGGCTGCTAATGCGTATGTTGTTTACATAGGGGCACCTTAGGAGATAGAGAGAAATGTTTTCTCTTCAGAGACAGTAAACCTAGAAATCCCCAAACCAACCTAGAATCTGGAAACGAATTTAAATTAATGTAGAAATAGCTACTTTTAAAAGAAACTTTGGGGCCAGCAGGTGTGTGGAGGTTAAGGTGGCTGCACCCCGCTGGCCTGTGTGAGGAGGTTAAGGTGGCTGCACCCCGCTGGCCTGTGTGTGGAGGTTAAGGTGGCTGCACCCCGCTGGCCTGTGTGAGGAGGTTAAGGTGGCTGCACCCCGCTGGCCTGTGTGAGGAGGTTAAGGTGGCTGCACCCCGCTGGCCTGTGTGAGGAGGTTAAGGTGGCTGCACCCCGCTGGCCTGTGTGAGGAGGTTAAGGTGGCTGCACCCCGCTGGCCTGTGTGAGGAGGTTAAGGTGGCTGCACCCCGCTGGCCTGTGTGAGGAGGTTAAGGTGGCTGCACCCCGCTGGCCTGTGTGTGGAGGTTAAGGTGGCTGCACCCCGCTGGCCTGTGTGAGGAGGTTAAGGTGGCTGCACCCCGCTGGCCTGTGTGTGGAGGTTAAGGTGGCTGCACCCCGCTGGCCTGTGTGTGCAGGTTAAGGTGGCTGCACCCCGCTGGCCTGTGTGTGGAGGTTAAGGTGGCTGCACCCCGCTGGCCTGTGTGAGGAGGTTAAGGTGGCTGCACCCCGCTGGCCTGTGTGTGGAGGTTAAGGTGGCTGCACCCCGCTGGCCTGTGTGTGGAGGTTAAGGTGGCTGCACCCCGCTGGCCTGTGTGTGGAGGTTAAGGTGGCTGCACCCCGCTGGCCTGTGTGTGGAGGTTAAGGTGGCTGCACCCCGCTGGCCTGTGTGAGGAGGTTAAGGTGGCTGCACCCCGCTGGCCTGTGTGTGGAGGTTAAGGTGGCTGCACCCCGCTGGCCTGTGTGAGGAGGTTAAGGTGGCTGCACCCCGCTGGCCTGTGTGAGGAGGTTAAGGTGGCTGCACCCCGCTGGCCTGTGTGAGGAGGTTAAGGTGGCTGCACCCCGCTGGCCTGTGTGAGGAGGTTAAGGTGGCTGGACCTTGCTGGCTTGTGTGGCTCAGGTCCTGGACCCAGTGACTTACTCATCATGCCAGGTGTGTGGTGTGTGTGTGTTGTGTGTGTGTGTGTGTGTGTGTGTGTGTGTGTGTGCCCAAACCCCAAGAGGATAGTGAAGAAGGGACTGAGGCCCGGCCACCATCACCCCACCCTCCACCCGGGGAGGGTGATTTCTCACTTTCCCATTCTCTCGCTTTTTCTGTTTCTCTCCAGAGAGTGCACACAACCTTTAGCAAAAGGTTGATAATAATAGATAGATAGATAGATAGATAGATAGATAGGTAGATAGATAGAGACTTTGAATCGTTTGACCCGAATTGAAAAGTGTGTGTAGTATGGTCACTTGGGAAGAGAAAGCATGATCTGTCTTTCACTCAAAGATACTGTCCTGAGATGACCAGAACCATCCAGTAGAAAGTTAAGGGTAGATTTTGAGATGTAGATTTAAAACCGGCTCAGCATCTTAAGTTTGTCTTTGTGGATGGACAGGACTATGAAATTCAGAATTGCTCATGTTGATTTGGGGAATGTACATCTTTTGCTTTGTTCATTTGTTAATGTGATTGCCTGACCTCTTAGTTTATATTTTAAAAATTGAGTATTAGTACTGGCCCATAAGTCCAATCGAGTAATACGCACAGGGGGCTGGATCCGGCATGGCTGGCTTCTTTTCAAATCCTGGCCCCAGAAGCATGAAAAACACGCCACGTATATGTGTGTGCATGACCCAAATCATGACGGGATGGAGAAGTGGAAGAGGAGACTGATTGGGCAGGCCCCACTGGGGAGGAGGGTGCTCTCCCTCCCGACTGCCCTGCGTGTGCACGCATGCCCTCTGGCGGGTTTTTAAAAAAATAATTATTGGCTCATATCATACTCCTGATTATAAGTGTCTTCTAAGACTGGCTTTCATTTTCAGGAGATTTCTTAATCCTTAAGTTAATTGTTCTTCCTTTCTTTTGGAGAGGCTTTTTTGCTATAGGGCTCATGAGCTCGCCAGAAAGGGGGAAATCAGCCCCCAGGGTTGGGATGACCACACTGCAGTCCCTTCTCCTCCATTCTCCTCTCAGGATCCTCGGCACGCATGCACACATGCCCACCATGAGTTTAAGCTCGTCACCTGGCCTGAGTTTAAGTTTAACAAGAGGGGAAAGCACACGCGCCCGGCATGAGTTTAAGCCACCAGGTCCAGAACTCGAACCACGATCGACTACATGGGAGTCCAGCGACATAGCCATTACGCTAACTGCTGGCCCCTGTTTTTCCTTTTATTTGCCAGAGAGCACGTGCAGTTGCCAGAGACAGAGACCAAGGGAGAACAAGAGGGGAAAGCACCCCCTGTGGGGCGCGGTCACTCCGCGACCCCTCCTCTTCTCCATCCTGTGAGGGTTCGGGGCACCCACTCCCTTCCTGTTTCTCAGGCCTGCTTGCTTGCACTCGAGCGATGTGGTCTGTCATGTAGAAGCTAGCTCCCTTCACCAAAATCATGAAACTGGACCAACTTAATTTTTTAAAATAGTTTCTTTTTTTTATTCATATTATGAACACATGTGTGTGCATGTCAGAAAGAGAGAGAGACATGAGCGTCCTCCACCAGGTCTGCTCAAGCTGTGACCCCTCCTACTAGTCCAGCCCGTCAGACCCTGGCACTTACTCACGTGCCCGGCCAGATTCAGGCTGGCCAGTGCAGGGATTCGAACTGTAGATGCCACGTGAGGTCTCGTTTCTCTTGAGCTGCACATTCCACTAGGCCACAGAGCCAGCTCCAGTTCTTTTTTATTTTCAATCAAATAAATTCTATGTTCATAGAGAGTTACATGATCATTCTAAGGCCAGGATCAGACAGACACGAGTTTAAACTATGATTTCCTGTTGTTAGCTCTCCTGCAGGGCATCCTTCGGCTGCTCCTGAAGTCTCCTCGGATTAGGTTTGTCACTTATTATGTCTAGATTTTTGCAGTTTTTCCCACAGTTAACCCAACATACGCTTTTACTATTCATGCTAGCCAGGAGCAACTAAATATACAGGATTAGGAAAAAGTATGAAATAAATAAAAACAGGAACCTTTTATTTTGGTATTGCCAGAGAGCATGTGTACTCACCAGAGACAGAGGGAAGGCACCTCACGCTGCAGTCCCTCTCGCCCGTTCCCCCACCCACCAGGACGTGTGGCATGCATGCTCATGTATGTGGCATGCATGCTCATGTATGTCGTGTGGTTAGCTGGAGCAGGATTGAAGAGCAGTCCCCCGTGCATGAGCTAACTTCCTGTGCAGAGCACCTGACCTCTCTGCTACAGAACTGGCCCAAGATCTGAAGTATTTTATAGGTACTTACCCATCATTCACCTCTCAGGGAAAACATCCACCACATACGTATCGTTGGCCAAGGACTTTGCCTTGTGTCACCATACATTCAGGGAGACAGAAAGAGAGGCCAACTGCAGAAAAATAAACCACCACAAAGACTCTAACATAGTTTCTAATTTCTCTGAAGTGAAAAAATGAAATTAAAAGCCCAACTAAACCCCACTCCCAAACACCCCTACCACTAGCAATATTTTTTTTCATTTTTTTCATTCAATGATTATGATTGACTTTGCAAAATACTTCATAATATTTAGACACTGCATATGCAATGCCACACTGAAATAAGGGCATCTTCTCCTAGTCCCTGAGAATAATCAGCAGAGGTGACCAGGGCTTCCCCAGAGAAGAGCTTTTCCTCGGGTTTCAGAGGCATGTTAAGATCTGAAAGAAACCGTGGAGAGAATATCTGCTGAAAATTGAGAATCACAGAATCCCAGGACTGGAGGAGCCATAAACATAGTGTAGGGTTCATAGTACTCTTCAAAGACAGAGCTGACAAATGAATGGTCTCCCCTCTCCTAAACAATGGCTTGCAGCTCAATATTAATAGACAACAGAATTTACGCTAGTATTTGTTGAAATGAGAAAAGCAGGACAATGTAGTAAAGATAAGAGCTTTGTTTTGTTTTGTTTTAAAAGATAAGGTGGGGCCAGCAGGTGGCTTGGTGGTTCAAGCCCTGGGATCCCACAGGCGGACCATGGTTCCTGTCCTGGACTGGAAAATCAGTCTGAAAATCACACTGGGCACATATGCATGCCCAAAATCTATAGAGGAGAACAGAAGGGATTGTGGTGTAGCCTACCCCCCCCCCCCAGGATACTTTCTGTAACATATTACAGCCACAGTGTCCCCGCTACAGGCACCCACGTGCTCGTGACCAGGGTTAGGCGTGTCGCTCGGGACTTAGCGTCCTATATGAGGAGATGTGTTAGAAAGTAATCCCTGAGTTGCTCTGAAATGCGTTTCCATGTGGCTTCTACCTATTGGTCATATTTTACACTTTGAATTCAAACAGAAACAAATTTAATTTTCCTTCACAAAAACACTTCAGTCATACAAAGAAACTACAGGTTTTGCTCCAAGCTTTCTGTAAATAAAGCCTCCTCATTTCCATCACCCATGCTTCATATGACATGGATCTAAGTAACAAAGAGCTGTATTCACAGCGCCCTCAGCTCCAGCGTCCACGGGGACAGGAGCTCGCCATGGGAAGGCTCGCCGACGCCAAGGCAGCTGTGGCCCCCTGGAAGCCATGTTGGATTAGGCTATTCATCCGCTTCGATCTTGCAACACAATGATCTCCATCTCCGATTGCTGACAAACTAAATCAGTCAGCATCGATGGATATCAGCGCATCCACACGGCAAATCAGTGATAAACCTGAGACTAGAACCCAATGACGCTGAGCTTCCAGCTGTTCCTTCCAGCGCGACAGGAGACTGCAATATGGGTTTTGGCCACGTTAGTGAGCAGTCGCCTCAGCGAAGGGCCAGAGCATCCCAGTGCTCTTCGCAATGTTTGCAGTGTTTCTTAAAAGGATTGATTTTCCTTGGTTGCTTCTTTATCCATCATGGGAGTGTGATGATTCAGGATTACCATTTTCCTTCATATTGACTAGGAAAAGGTTAAAATTTCATTTGGGGGGACTTTTTTAATCCCCAGAATGGAGTCCTGTGCTTTTGCCAGCACTGCTGGCCTCTGTGCAGGGCAGCCTTCCAAATCAGGTGTGCCGACTCAGACCCAAAGCGGCCTTTGCGAACATTTTTGGAGGGTATCCCATTCCAGAGTACACAGCTCACCAGGGCCTCCTTTTACCCCAGGACTGTCTGATGCCATCAGGAGAAGCATTCTTTACAAAATGGCAAGCCATTATTTCCATATCATATTCCAAAGAGGTCCGTGGACGACATGTGTGAGGGGTGATTCATAGCTGCCCACGCAGCTCCCAGGGAAGTTTCCAAGGCTGATGTTGAATCGTTCCACATAACTATTGGCACGAGGGCCTTGGAAGCTGCCCTGATTGCAAAAGCAGTCCTCTCACTTTCTGGACGACCATAATGGATGCAGCCCAGAGGACCTTGCTCACTGGAAAAATATGGCATTTGATAAATATTTTGAACACAGGTTTTTTTTTACTAGGAGATGAAGTCCTCATTTCTCTGTGCAGAATTTTTTGTGAGCTGAGGAGTCACCTTCACTCTGTTTCCCAGTGCTGGCCACTCTCTGTCGTCAGCTCTCTGATGAATTGCCATATTATATTTAGCACTCATTGAAGCCTACACAAAAAATGCTGATAAGAAGCATTTTTATGGAACTCTGTATGAAGCATGCATGCGGATTTTTCAGGGATGTCAGATATTCCCCATCGATGACCAAAATAGATGTTCATTTCCTTCGATGACTTATTCGAAATGGATTGTTGGTCGGAATCCAGTGAGTACTGGCAGAGTTCCACCTCCCAGGGAGCGCCACGGTAATTACAACTGGTTGGCATTCTCCTCAGTCATTTCAGAAGAGATACCAAAATCAAGCACTCAGAGAGGTTGAATCATCCGCTCACCCCTAAATGTACTCACTTCCTTTGGTTCTGGCCAAAGCGTTTTGGAAGATATTCTTGTGAACTTCCGTTGCTGGTGTAAGCAGTAAGAAAAACAGAAGGCAACAACCAGCACTGGGTTGCTACAACAGAAGCAAAGCTAAATGCCTCTGACCCACCGAGTGCGTCGCAGGCAGCGTGAAGGAGAAGGGGATTTCAGCCCTGCCTGTCGCTAGGCTGTTCGTGTCTGCTTGGTACATAGACGGCACTAAACTATCAGCAGCTGTAGTAGATCCCGTTATCCTTGAGCTGTGGAAATAACATTTTATTTTTAAAAAATCTTCTTTTATTCATCCATAGCCCTAAATGGGCTTTCGCTCCCCTACCTCAAAAAATATAATTGAAGAAATTTTTCTAACATTCCAATTTGCTATTTTATTCCTAATCACCCTAAAAGGACTCGCCTCGGGGCCCTGGTTTGTGGTGCAGTGGAAGTGTGATACTCCACGCAGCTGGAAGCCATAGGCAATTCGGGCTCCTGAGTCAATCTGCCCGTACCATGTAAGGTGTGCAACCCCGGCCAGCTGCGGGAGGCGGAGGGTGGATTGTGGCACGAGACCCTGCTGAGGTCTCCTCTCCTCTCTCTCTCTCTCTCAGACTCTCTCTCATGACAGGAACTTAAGACTGCATTCTGTGGCAGGGCCCCCAGCCTTGCTCCCACCCGCAAGTGTGCACCACAGACACCTCAGAGACCCCAAGGCCTGCGCTGCCTGATGCGGTGACTGTGGCGACCGTGGCTACTGAGCTCTGGAGTGGATTAGGTATAAACTACACCCCAGATTTCAAACACCCTGACATAAAGAATGTGAAACCTCTCATTTATACTCTTGTTTTAAGTTTATTTATTTCATTAGAGAAAGACCGGAGGGGAGAAAGAGACAGGCACCCTCAACAGGGCCTGCCCCCACGATCCCCCGCCCCGCCTCAGCTAACCTGGATGGTGGGCGCACGTGCACCGCTCTGCTCTGCGCCACCCTGGCTTTGGGATGCAAACCCAGGAGCTTCGCATGTGGGTCCAGTGGTGTTACCATCGTGCCACCACCTGGCCCTTGTCGGTACTCTTCATATCGATTACCTATGAAATGATGATATTTGGAAGGAATTAAATAAAATGTCATACTGGGACTAGCAGTTGGCATAATAGTTACATTGCTGCACTCCCACGCAGTTGACCACAGTTCGAGTCCTGGTCCCTGGCGCTTAAGCTCACACTGGCCTATGTGTGCACGTGCCCAAAATCCTAAGAGGAGACTGGAGGAAAGGGACTGTGTGTGGCATGGCCATCCACACTGGGAGGTGATTTCTCACTTCCTGTCTCTCTATCTCTCTCTATATCTCCAGTGAGCTCACATACCCTTTAACAAAATCTCTCAAAAAATAAAAAATAAAATAAATACATAGTACTAAAATTAATTTCACCTATTTCTTTTAAGTTTTTTAATGTGGCTACTAGAAAATTTAAGATGACGAAAGTGATTTTATCGTATTTCTCTTTTTTGGGGGGAGAGGTTTTTTGCTATAGGGTGTGTGTGCTCACCAGACAGAGAGAGACAGAGAGACAGAAAGCGAGAAATCACCCCCCAGGGGGGATGGCCACGCGGCAATCCCTTCTCCTCCGTTCTCCTCTCGGGATCCTGGGCACGCACGCACACGCACCTGGCGTGAGTTTTAAGCCACTGGGTCTGGGACTCGAACCACGGTCGACTATATGGGAGTCCAGCGACATAGCCATTATGCTAACTGCTGGTCCCCCTCGTATTTCTCTTGATGGCTCCTAACACATCTGTCCCTCCCAACACACTTGTACCTTCCTGCTTTGCAGGAGGCCGAGCACTGCGGAGGGACCAGACACGGCGAGTTCACCTCACAGTCCCGATCTGGGTCTGAATGCAGTTTCACTCCATGATGTTGCTCTTAGTGAGGGCCCGATATGGCCACTAGGATACCTGGAGCTGAAAAGGTTTCTTTGGTTTTGTTTTTGTTTCTTTTCCCTTTGCTGGAATTCCATTTGCGTTGGAATTGTGTTGGAAGAGAAGAATAGTTTGAGTTTAAAACAAATGATTTATAAACAAACAAACAAAACGAATCTGTATAACCTGAACAGGAAGAGGCTATTTTAGCTTCTATTGTTGAATGACCTTTACGTAAAAGCTTTCTACTGAGAAAGCCGAAATGCTCACAAGGATTTTACATGGAAAACTATTTTTATGCTATTGAGGAAATTTGGCAATTTTAAGTTGAATCCCTTTTATTGTTTGAGAAGAGGCTTGGTCCAGAGAAGTAGTATTTTATTTTTCAAAAACAAAGTCATAGAAATTCAAAACATACAAAAATAATAAAATGAACACCTTTGTACTCACCAACCAGAAAGGGAGGAGAATGGATCGTGTTGTGACCATGCCCTAGGAGGGTGTGCGCTTTTCCTCTCTCTTTCTCTCTTATTCTCTTTCTCATTCTAGCTCTCTGTCAATCACTGGTGAGCTTTTGCACTGTCTGACAATCAGTCAATCAATCAATCAATCAATGTCTTCAATATTTTAGAAGGTCCCTTCAGTTCTTAGAGGTGACCATTAGTCTAAATTCTATACTCAACTATTATTTCTGTTTAATTAGAATTTTATTACCAAAAAGCCATTTAAGAAGCCGGTTTAGGGACCAGCAACTGATGTGCTGGTTAAGGCGTTAGACTCCCACAGGACCAACCATGGTTCGAGTTCCAGACCCAACAGCTTGAAAAATCAAAGTGCGGGGACCAAAAGATGGCGTAATAGTTACATCACTAGACTCTCAGATAGTCAACTGTGGTTCAAGTCCTGAACCTGGCAACTTAAAACTCATGCCAGCACGTGTGCATGTGTGCCCAAAATCCTGAGAGGAGAATGAAGGAGAAGGGATTGTGGCGTGGCCATCCCCCGGGAGGGTGATTTCTCGCTTTCTGTCTTTCTGTCTCTCCAGTGAGTGCAGAGGTTTGTGCTCTATAACAAAAACCTCTCAAAAAACAAAAAAAAAAAAAAAAAAAGAAAAGAAAAAGAAAATCACACACAGGGCGTATGTGTGTACATTCCCAAACCCCAGGAGAATGGAGAAGGAAACGTGACATGACCCTCTCCCCAGGGGCTGATTTCTCACTTTCCCTCCGATGGTCTCTGTCTCTCTCCAGCAAGCACATTCACTCTATGGCAAAGAACCTAAGAACGTAAAAATACAAGAATAAAAAGCAGGTTTAGCCATTTTGAACTGCCTCTGTTGTACGGACTTTCGTGAAATAATTGTCTTGAATTTTGTACAGTGACCTAAAGTCCCAGAGCAACTATTCCGTTTCTACAAGTGTTTTCCCATTAAAGAAGAAGAAGAGGAAGGAAGAAGGGCAGGAGAAAAGTAGCACAGTAGTTTGTGTGGCTGTCTTGTACACGGCTGGGATAGTCTGGAGCTGAGGGGCTGCAGGGCCAGGACGATCCTTGAGAGCAGCCACTGGAAATCGCGTCACAAAGTCCGGCACGCAGTAACTATACCACAGATGTCGGTGATCCCCTGAAGGAGCAGCCGTGCTGAATGCCTCGGGTATTCCCAGATGCTTTCGATGAATTTCCTCATTTCTATTCTCCTTATAGTAAAAATCCCCAGATCTCACCATCCTCGATTTATGTCTAAATTTATCTACATTTTTACACAGTGTAAAATTTCATATCAGTATGGTTACTGACTAAGTATCTTTCCTCAATCTCTTCCATGTCATCGATATTGTCTTCTACACTTCTGCCCATCTTGGGAACCCAGTATGCAAAAAAACCCACAAGAAGTATTTTTCTTTGACAGTTCATGCCAGCAGATATTAATGCCTACCTCCTCTTTGCACGATAGCATAGTGAACGCCAGTGACAGAAAGATGAGTACGACGTGACCCTTGCCCCAAAGGGACTTACAGTCTTCTGAAAAAGCAGAGAGGTTAAGGACACTCAACACTCTACACAGACTTATTGAGCACCTGTTCTGTACCAAATATTCTCAAGCTCCAGGGATACAGTGATGACTAAAGCAAATGAAATACTTTCTGCTGTGGAGTTTACAGTCTGCTGATGACAGCAAATCAGAGAGAAAATAGAGGAGTGAGTTAAGTATCGTGTTATAATGTTGGGAAGTCATTAGTTATATGGGGGAAAAGTAGAGCCGAGAGGGACAGTTTCGGGTGCTGAGGACAAAGGGAATGTGAGAGACTTGAAATAAGGTGCTCAGGGAGTGCCCGTCCCCGGAGGTGACAGTTACATAAATCTGTGCAGGTGCAGCAGCAGCCACGCAGCTCCCTGAGGAAGAGCTTACCAAGCAGAGGACACAGTCCGTGCAAAGGCCCTGCCAGTGAGAGCAGGTCTCAGGTTTCTAACTTTTTCCACATTTTTTTTTAAGAAATAGCAAACAGGGACGACCAGATGGCATAATGGTTACGTTGCCGGACTCCCATTAGGTCAAGCGTGGTTTAAGTCCTGGATCCAGTGGCTTAAACTTTCACCTGGCGCATGTGCATGCGTGCCCAAAATCCTGAGAGAAGAATGAGGAGAAGGGTTTGAGGTGTGGCCACCCCACTGGAGGGTGACATC
Organism: Tupaia tana; assembly: GCA_026018925.1. Classification (NCBI taxonomy): domain Eukaryota; kingdom Metazoa; phylum Chordata; class Mammalia; order Scandentia; family Tupaiidae; genus Tupaia; species Tupaia tana. The sequence continues at coordinate 143,327,674 of JAKSZU010000002.1, read as the reverse complement.
TCATTTTCTGTCTCTCTCTCTGTCTCTCCAGAGAGCACACATGCCCTATAGCAAACAAACAAAAACAAACAAAAAAAAAGAAACAAACAAAAATACACTCTCAAAAAAGAAAGGATTATCGAACAAGGTAATACGGAAATAGGAGAGAGTGAGAGAAAGGCGGTGGGAGAAAGGAAGGGACAGGTCACAGTAACGGAAGGGACATTTTAGAAGAACTCTGGGTAATATAGAAAGTGACAATAGGAGGTTTAGCAGAAGAGTGATGTTATTTAAGTTTTTTTTTTAATTTTTTTTTAAGTTTTTCCAGAGAGAGACTGAGAGAGAGAGAGGGCGAGAGAGACAGCACCCTCCTCTGGGAGCATGGTCATGCCACAATCTCTTTTCCTTTATCTCTCCCTCCTTTTGGAATTTTGGGCACACAGATCCATGTAACCAGTGTGTTTTTCAAACCATTAGGTCTGGCCTTCTAATTGTGGTCAGCCATGTGAGATCTGGCCCCCTTTAATAAAAGTAAGTAAAAGTTGAACTCAGGTGGAGAGTCAGAAGAAGCAGATTTTGACACAATCGGGATGTCATTATAGATTCAGTGATTAAGTTTTAAATACAGTTAGACATCCAAGTCGGCCTGATTTGGGTAAATGAATCTAGAATTCAGGGATAAGAGTCATTAGCATATAACAAGGTTAAAGGTCATAAGACCAGATGAGCTTCCCAAAGAGATACTTTAAGTGAGAAGATGGCAGAGAGCAGAGCCCAGTGACATTCAATCGTGGAGAGCTGGGGACGGTGGGACTCGCAAGTGACTGAAAATCATGGCCAGTGAGACAGGAGAGAAATCAAGAGAGTGGCAAATTCTGGAATCAAGAGAAAAAAGCTTTTCAAAGAGGATCGAAAAGGATTCACTTATCAGAACACGCTGGTAAGTGAAGGAGACGAAGACGTGAGAGCTGATCATTAGGCCTGGTAACGCCAGAGTCAGAAGTGACTTCTGAATTAGCCCTTGTAGTGGAATGGGAGAAGCAAAAGCCTAGTGGGAGTGGGTTCGAGAAAGAGGACTCGGGTGGAATGGAAGACCGCAAGGACAGACCGTTATTTCAAGAAGTTTCCCGGTAAAGGGGAGCACAGAGATGAACTGAAGTAGGTGAATGAGGAAGTGAACTCAAAGGAGGATTTTTATGCTGGTGGTAGTGACTTAGGAGAAAGAGAAAAATCTGCTGATACCGAAGATCAAAGGGAATTTGATGCAGTCTTTGAGTAGAAAAGAGAGGGTAAGATCTAGCCTGTGTTTACTATTAGACAATGCTTATATATCATTAAGAACAACCTATCAAATACATAACATGATTAAAGAGAGATGAAGACAATAGGAAATTATCGTGTTGAAGTGTTTCCCCTCCCTCTGCTCCACTTCTCACAAAAAAAAAAAAAAAAAAAAAAAAAAAAAAATCATTTTGACTTACATCTTTGCACCTCTGTGAAATTCCACATTGGACATTAGTAGATATATGTTTCAGCCAGGATGTTACCTTACTGATGATAAGTTTGAAAATAAACGTTTCTTCTTCCAGAGAGAGAGAGAGAGAGCCATATATCAGGTGGGAAATTATGATGTTAATGAATAAAAAGTCAAAATTCTGAATGAAGAAGGAAAAACTGTATTATTCATATGCTGTGGCTGATAGTAAAAATTGAATATATTTAATCCATTCTTCTGTTCATGGATACTTGGATTGGTTCCATGTCTTAGTGGCAATAAATATGTAATAAATATGAATGCGCAAGTGAATTGAGAGAGTGTGGAACATATACACTACAGAATACTACTCAGCCATAAAAAAACAATGAGACCCTGATTTACTGCTAAGTAAAGCCAGCCAGACATTGAAAGAGAGACATTGTATGTCCCCACTCAATATATACGGAGTGTCAGCACTCTATGGCAGAAACTAAAAGACTGGAAGGTAAACAAGCATGGAACGCAATGGTGATGCTAGAGACAGTGGTGGAGAAGGGTGGGAAATGGAGGAGGGTGAGAGGGAGGAATCAAGGGGATGAAGAAAGGAGCAAAACATTTAAGAGACTCAGAAAGGGAACGAAATCTGTTGATTATAATGTTTACAATAATGTCTTTGGACCAATATTCAGTGTATTTATGATGGGAAAATTTATTTGGTATGCTATAATGATACACAGTGATTAAATTTATACAGTTTTTTAAAAATAAAATAAATAACTTTTTAAACCAAGTTTTGATCAAGGTTCCCCACTAGTAAGTCAAGAAGGCAATATTCAGTTAGAATTGTTTTTTCTAACTAATTTTTAACATATAATTTTATCTTTGACAGAGTTTATTGTATATATTTTGAAAAATATGTTAATATATGTATGAGCTATGACAGTTCTCTTTGTAAAAGAACATCCAAATTATTCCATCAATTGACAGGAAAAAATATTTGTGTAATTATTATTATTGTCTTCTGTGTGTGTATGAGAATTATTATCTTTGTATTATTAAAACACTTTCAAATCAAAAAGAAAAAGCTGGATATATTCATGTAGGGCAGTTCTCCATTTTCAATGTTTAAATCCAGAAGCTCCGTTTCAGAACATTAATTTCAAACAATTTTCCTGTTTCAACAAGATTATTGAGAAACTGGTCAAGACAATGTTAAACCTGTTGGACAATGACTATGAGGTGAGCTGGATAATGAACAAAGCAGTTTACACATGATCAAGTTGACTTAATGACCAGGCCTACAACAGTTACATTGAGGACCTCTTAAATTAAACTTGATACTTTTAGTGAAAGTTAGAACCACAATTATGTCCTTTTTTACTCATGGTTTATCATATACTGGCCCTCATAAGTGCCTAGTTTGGGGTTCAGAATCATATTATGTAGCCTTTACTGAGCATCTGCATCACTGTTAAACTCCTTGGTATTATGACATTCTGTAATAGGAAGATAGTTTTTACCATTTTACAAGACCCTGTGGATACCAAATTTAGAGTAGTTTTTTACCATTTTAAAGCAAGACCCTATGAGTTTAAGTAGCAAGCCAACCTCTGAAAATTCCTAGGCCCTTGTATTATAGAACTCATGTTATGGCTACAAAAAAGGAAGGCATTGGAAATCAAGTAACTTCAATTTGAATTTCAAAGTTACATAAAACTTTTATAGTCTAGTCATGCTAAAGAAAAATTTGAAAGGCAGGCCTATAGAATAGCACATTCGGAAAACAGCAAAGCATTTATTCGGTTAATCACTAGTAGTCATTGGAGAATTTTCAAATGTAGTTCATTGCCTCTGTAAAATTAAGCAAAATGTATAGAAATTATTTTCCTTTATATGTTACAGCTAAACCTTTGCACCTGACATTTATCAATCATTAGAGAATTCTGTAGAGAGAGATTGTACAAAATAATGGGGAAAATAAGAATTGTTGATTGATTATCAAAGTGCTTCTTTTTTTTTTTTTGGAGAGGTTTTCACTATAGGGTGCATACGCTCTCCAGACAGAGAGAGACATAGAGACAGAAAGTGAGAAATCACCCCCTGGGGGGATGGTCACGCCGCAATCCCTCCTCCTCCATTCTCCTCTCGGGATCTTGGGCACGCACGCACATGCGCCCGGCGTGAGTTTTAAGCCACCAGGTCCGGGACGCGAATCACAGTCGACTACGTGGGAGTCCAGCGACATAGCCATTACGCTAACTGCTGGTTCCCTCCATCAAAGTGCTTCTTTTCATTTCTATTATCCAATATAATTAAATGGGCTTTCTTTTAAATAAAGTCATTAAGAATTATGATGGATGGGTAAATAGATGGATGGATGATAGACAGTAGATCTTCATATAAATATTTCTTAATGAAATTTGAAGAATGGCTGAAAAACTTCAAGGAAGTGCTCGAGTGCATTCTACTAAAACCTTTTCCAGAGCAATTCCATAAATTTAATTCACATGATTCTTCTCTTGTCTGTTTTAAAACTGCTTAAAACTTTGTACTCTTTTTTTTTTTTTTTTTTTTGAGAGATTTTCACTATAGGGCGTGTGCGCTCGCCAGACAGACAGAGAGAGACATAGAGACAGAAAGCGAGAAATCACCCCCCAGAGGGGATGGTCACGCCGCAATCCCTTCTCCTCCATTCTCCTCTCGGGATCTTGGGCACGTACGCACACGCGCCCGGCGTGAGTTTTAAGCCACTGGGTCCGGGACGCGAACCGCAGTCGACTACGTGGGAGTCCAACGACATAGCCATTACGCTAACTGCTGGTTCCCAAACTTTATACTCTTGCTATATAAAAGGATGGTCTTTCAGGCAAGAGTAGGAATTCACCAAATAGTTAAACAGCATTTTCTGAGAGGAAGAAAGTGAATTTGTATTTTGAGCCTTGTAACTACAGATTAGTCAGCCCACCTCTTCCCTGCTCCCACGGGTTCCGTCATTCACAAAGAAGTCTTTAACTTGGTGGCAGGACCGCGAGGATAACATGCATAACTAGGAGCCAGCTGCTGGTGGTGTGTAAGGCAGCTGGATCCCACATGGCTGGCTATGTGGTTCGAGCACCTGGCCCGGTGGCTTGAAAAACATGCCAGGCGCATGTGCATGTATACTCAAACTCCCAAAAGGAGAGAGCAACAGAGAGGATATTGTGGCTTGACTGCCTCCAGTGGGAAATGCTTTCTCATTTTCTTTTTTTTCTCTCTCTTCAGTGACCGCATGCACTCTCTAGCAAACTGAAAAAAAAAAAAAAAAAAAAAAAAGAAAAGAAATTCATGATCAGGTTAAGCATGAAATAATTGTCGATTTTAGCTAGAAGTTACCCAAATTATTGGGTGACTTGCGTTATGCATTCCCAAGTGCAGTATCAGGAAGACAATGGTACAAGCGATGTAGATTCTCCCATCTCCTTCCCTCTGGCACAGTTACTAAGGAATCTGCAGAGCCTTATTTATATGATAGCTATTGCCTACAGTTTTACTGTGAATTTTAGTTTTTAAATGCAGCGTGACACATCTGAAGGTCACAGTTAAGTCTGATTTTCAGCAAAGCCTAGCTTAAGAAGGCTACAGATTTAGAGTAGAACTAAGACCTCTCTGACCAACACTGATTTTGAATCTGCTCTGTATGCATGCTGTGCTCTGTGGCGAACAAGGTGCTTCCCCTCAGAGGGCTAACAGCCTAGTGGGTGAGACCCACTAGAAACAATGGAGTAAGGCTTCGAAGTAGGGGAGAACACGCTGTAAAGAAATAGAAACAAAGCATCATGGACGTTCAGAGAAAGGAGGGCTTCATTTGACTGGACTAAAGGCAATAGGTTGGGACCAGCAGTTAGCATAATGGCTATGTCGCTGGACTCCCATGTAGTCGGCCGCAGTTCAAGTCCCGGACCTGGTGGCTTAAACTCACGTTGGGCGTGTGTGCTGTGTGCGTGCGTGCCCAAGATCCCGAGAGGAGAATGGAGGAGAAGGGATTGCGGCGTTGCCATCTCCCCCCCGGGGGGGGGGGGATTTCTCACTTTCTCTCTGTCTCTCTCTCTGTCTTTCTGGTGACCACATGCACCCTATAGCAAAAACCTCTGCAAAAAAAAAAAAAAAAAAAAAAAAAGACAATAGGTTGCCTCTGGGATAGGTATGCCCTTTTAGTGGGACCCTTGAAGTACAAGCTAAGGGAGTAAGGAAATGTCTGTTAACACAGTCTGCATGGACATGTACCTAGATGCTTAGTAATATACATGAATTTACTACAAGCTCAAGGTTTACTGCTGACACACAGTAATTCATGGTATCACAAAGCCAGAGAGGTGTTCATATTTTTAAAACAATTCAACCAAATAGGCCTACCTATTTGGTTGGCGTGCATCCTAAGTAATACCTTTTTGCTAACTTTTTATTACAGAATAATATACATACAAAAAAGTACAAGTGTAAGTGTGCACCTTGATAAATTTCAGAAACTGCACATCCCTGTTACCCGAAACCCACGTCAGGAAACCAGACATTGTGAGGTCTGCAGCAGACTCCACGGGCTCCCACTCTCAGTCACCACCACCACCGCCACGTCCAAGGTCTTTCACTTCCAACAGCAGGGATTCTTTCTGCTTTCGTGCACATCTCACCACACAGTATGCACTACTTTGTTTCTGGCTTCACTCGTTCAGCATGATTATGCTCATGAAATTCACCCACATTTTGTGTAGCTGTAAAGTGCTTGTTCCCAATGCTTTGTTGAACACTCTGTTGTATTGATGGTCATCTCTCTGTGTTCACATCCCTTTTGTGGTTCCAAGATCCCTTTTGTGGATACCAATATTCAAAGATAGACAAATGCCTTATATAAAATGACACAATATTTGCCATAGTTTTTATCATTTGTGGACAGATCCTCCTACATACTTTAAATCGTCTATAGGTTATTTATAATACTTAAAATGGTGTAAATAGCTGTTATAGTACATCATTTAAGGAAAAATGACAAGAAAAAGGTCTGTACATGTTCAAGACAAATGCAACCACCATAGGACTAACTACACAGTGCTCATCAGCAGCAACTGATATTTTCCACCTCTGATTGGTTGAAGCCCTGGTCCATGGAACTCACAGATTTGGAAGACACACTGTGCTATCATTTATTGATCCATTTTATTGTTAACGTGTATTCATAAGGTTTCCAATTGGCAGCTATTACAGATGGTGTTGCTATCAGCATTCCAATTCATGTGTTTTGTTGAACGAATGCGTACATTTTTATTTGATACGTGTTTATGTTGGGATACATTTGGTATAACTCCTATAACCCAGTTGACAGACACAACCGAATAGTTTTCTAAACTGTCCAATTTACACCCCTGCCAGCAGTGCATAAGAGTTTCATTTGTTGAACATCCAATACTTAGGCATCTCCATGTTTTATCTGAGTCATTGTGATGGATGTATAGGGAATTGTCTTTTTCTTACAGATTTTCCAGAGTTCTTTGTATATTTGGGATATGAAACCATTGTTGGACACATGCATTGTGAAAAGTTTTCTCCCACTGTTTTAACGTTGTATTTTGATAAACAGAGATTAATATAGAACATCTATCATTTTTCTTTTGTCAGTAGTTCTTTTTTGGGTTGTCTTACGGGTTATGAAGTCTTTACCCACTCCCAAGTCAAGAAGAAGTTCTACTGCTTCTCTAGAAGTTATGTTGTTCACCTTTCAGACCTAAATCTGTGGTCTATTAAATTGACCTTTTCTTTAATCTGGGATGGAAGAGCAGGATCAAGATATTTTTCTTTCTTATATGGATAGCTAGTTGATCCAGAACCATTTTATTGAAACAGATAGTTCTTTTAATTCATTTGGGATGGACCAGCAACTGAAATAAGAACCAAATATATCCTATCATCTTAAATATTTTGTATAACCTAAAAATTTCAGTTTAAATGTCAACCATTCTTTTCCTTTTTAACTTTTTTTATTTTAACTGACCCAAAATTCTAGCAAGTAGTCAAGGATAAAATCGAAGAAAGAGTAAATTCATTTCACAACTATAAGTCTATTCTATAGATATTAAATTGGAATTGTTCCACTCTGATTCTGTTTTTTCCATTCTGCCTGGAGATAGCACTAGTGGTATGTGATTCCCAGTTCCAAGAGCCAACATTTTCCTGGTCACACTAATGATTAAAATAGTATCTGAAATATAAAATAGCCAGTGAATTGGAATGTAGGCACTTTTCCCCTATAGACAGCCACATGTCACTCACAGCCCTTGCTGTCACTGCATATTAATTACTTCCTTCAAATTCCCTAAGACTGGTTGCTTGGTAATATATATCTTAGTAAACCTCTGAAACTCAAGGGTGTCACCATGTCTCTTCTGCAGGAATTTGAGTTAAAGAAGATTGGAATTATTGCACTTGTAAAATTCTGTAAACAGTAAACTCAGTTTATGATAGGTACTATATTTAACAACTTAAATATGCTTCTTAAGTCCTCTATAATTCCTATAATTATAAAAATAATGAAAAATCTCATTTCTCCAATAAATGACATATAGAAAACTTATGGCATCCAATATCCAGATTTTCCTATAAAATGGATACTCAAAAAAAAATAGTGAAGATAAAAACATTTTATAAAGTTTCCAAGTAACATAAAAAAAATTTATTTCTTTTTTTTTTTTTTTTGGAGAGGTTTTTTTTTTGCTATAGGGCGCGTGCGCTCGCCAGACAGACAGAGAGATAGAAAGCAGGAAATCACCCCCCAGGGGGGATGGCCACGCCGCAATCCCTTCTCCTCCATTCTCCTCTCGGGATCTTGGGCACGCACGCACACGCGCCCGGCGTGAGTTTAAGCCGCCGGGTCCGGGACTCGAACCGCGGTCGACTACGTGGGAGTCCAGCGACATAGCCATTACGCTAACTGCTGGTCCCCAAAAAATTTATTTCTAAGACAAAATTTATCCCTAAATTCCTGAGTCAGTTGATTCAAAGGCTATGTCATTGTCACATAGGAATATTTTATTTCATTCAACTATAAAAACTGAAAATCATGGAAAAGTTAAGAAATCCGAACACTTAGTAGGTATTATAAGAAACCATCTTTTTTAGGGCTGGCCCATAACCTAGTGGTTATGGGACCCAGATCCCAATGGCCAACCACAGTTCGAATCCAGGCCTTAGACATAAAAAACATGGCAGATACATCTGCATGCATGCCCAGAATCCTGGCAGGATAGAGGAATGGAGGAGAGGGATTGTGGCATGACCACAGCCCACCGGAGGTCCATTCTCCATCCTTTGGTAAGCACACATACCCTCCGCCAATTATTTTTTAAATGAAAAAAAAACTGTTTTTATCTTTTTAAAAATACATTTTTCTGTATTTATAAATGAGTGCATGGTTGCACAAGTGAGAGAGAGAGAGGGAACCAGCAGTTAGCGTAATGGCTATGTCGCTGGACTCCCACGTAGTCGACCGCGGTTCACGTCTCGGACCCGGTGGCTTACAACTCACGCCGGGCGCGTGTGCGTGCGTGCCCAAGATCCCGAGAGGAGAATGGAGGAGAAGGGATTGCGGCGTGACCATCCCCCCTGGGGGGTGATTTCTCGCTTTCTGTCTCTATGTCTCTCTCTGTCTGTCTGGCGAGCGCACGCGCCCTATAGCGAAAAAAACCTCTCCAAAAAAAAAAAAAAAAAAGAGAGAGAGAGAGAGAGAGAGAGAGAGAGGGAGAGAGAGAGAGAGGAGCGCTTCCACAGGGCGTGCTCACATTGTTACCCCACCTCCAGTCCTCCCATTGGGGCCTGGACACTCCAGGGCACACCAGGCATGACCAGGCTGGCCCGGCCAGGGTATTGAGCCATGTCACCACATGGGATCCAGTTTCCTTGGCAAATGAGCCATGAGGCCCAGAAACTATCCTTAATTCTTCGGATGATTGTGATTAAATCTTTAAAAAGCTTTAGTTTTTAGAAATTCATTCTGAAGTATTTATGGATGAAGTGATATGACCTCTGGACTCTGCTTCACAATAAGGCCCTGAATCCGAAAAGGCGTGGGTGGGCTATGGAAGAAGCAAGGGCGACAAGGAACTGGTAAGCTTTAAAGCTGAGTACATGCAAGTGTATTGTTTTTCTATGTTGTACATGTGTGAAATGTACAAAAGTTTCAAAAATAGTGGGCAGTGGTGCGTGTGATGCGCTGTACACAGACACATGGAAAGGTAAAGGTCGCCAGTTCACACCTGGAGACCTCCCACAGTCTGCCAGGCATGTGCGTACCCGTGATCCAGGGCGGCCGAAAGCAGGGGTGAACTGCAGTTTGGGGACCCCGTGTGAGGTGCCGTCTCTCTCACTTGCTGTCTCCCTCACTCATGGCTTAAACAAATAAACATGAATATGTGCATGTATATATTCATTATCTAATAATTAATGTTAAAGTAATGGCTATATTTTCTATCAGATCTTTCTGCTAATACAGAGTCCTGACAGAAAACATTCTGTTCTGGTTTTACAGATCATTACCATTGCACCACTGCCAGCCCCAGTATATTTTATTTTTATGAAATGAGATAAGCAAGTGTATATCTAGAAAAGCAAAGTATGAACCTAGAGCTGTAACTTAGCAGAGTAAGACAGTATCAAGTTCGACTGTTGGGGGTTCTTTTGTTTTTGCTACAGGGCGCGCGCATTCACCAGAGAGAGAGAAAGTGAGAAATCACTCTCCCAGAGGGATTTTCCTCTGCTTCCTCAGGATTTGGGGCATACATACACACATGCCCAGCATGATTTTCAAACTGCTGGGTCCGTGACTCGAATCGCTCAGCTGGCCATGTGGTATCCAACTACCTGTTCAACCAAATTTGATTGTTTTGTGTGTCCAAAAAAGCTGTATAGATTGATTCTCTACTCATAGTAACCACGTGACACATACAGTATGAGAGCGGTTCCGTAACACCCTATAAATGACAAAGTGGCAGAAGTGGAGAACGGATCAGTGATGGCAGAGCACAGGGACAGCGGACGGTCTGACCACAGAGGGGAAGCAGGCAAGAGTTCCTTTGTGGGACAGAACTGCTCTGCATCTTGTTGTCACTTTTGGTTCCATGAACCTGTACATATGAGGGGACTTACAAGAGTTTATGGAAAAATTGAATTAAAATATGTATTTTTAATGCAAAAAATATGAAATTCATGCATAGTTTTTTCATAATACACCTTTTCCATTAACTTTTTTTTTGCATTTTTAAGTTCACTTTTTAATTTCAAGAAAAACAATTTCAGTTTTAATAGATCAAAATCAAAAAAACGTTAAGAGAAATTTGCTTGAGACTTAAAGCCAGGAAAAATAATTCAGTTCAAACTGTAGGTAAATGAAACCATCAACAGTTCAAGAGAAGACAAAAATCCTTAAATCTGGAAAACAAAGCATAGAAGAAAATCAGAAATGTTGCAGTCAAAAGTCATGAAATTCTGGGTCCAGCAGTTGATGTAATGGCTATGTCGCTGGACTACCATGTAGTTGACCACAGTTCGAGTCCTGGAACTGGCAGCTCAAACTCACACCGGGCGTGTGTGAGTATCTGCCCAAGATCCCAGGAGGAGAATGGAGAAGGGATTGTGGCATGGCCATCCCCCCTGGGGTGATTTCTCACTTTCTGTCTCTCTGTCTCTGTCTGTCTTTCTGGCGAGCACATGTGCCCTATAGCAAAAACCTCTCAAAAAATAAAAAAATAAAAAAAGTCATGAAATTCTATTTCACTAGTTCAGTCTCATATAATTAATCTCTCTTCTTTGAATTTGCACTGTTACTGTGGTCTGATCTTTCTGTTTGAACTCTGGAAGTTAACATTCAATACCGAATTTGTCCCTACCATGAGGGTGGTTATTTTCTTGGTTGTTTTTGTACTCTTATTTCTGTGTGTCTGACTTTAGTTTCAGTACTTCTTGGAGAGCTGGTCTGGTGTTGGTAAATTCTTTCAGATTTTGTTTATCTGAAAATGTTTTTGTCTTGCCAGATATAGTATTCCTGGTTGAAATTGTTTTTCACTTAACACTTGGAATCTGTTTCCCCATTCTTTCCTTGCTCGCATCGTTTCTGATGGGAGGTCTGAGGTTAGCCTGATGGGATATCCTTTGAAAACAACTTGATGTTTCTGTCTTGCCAATTTTAGTGTCTTGTCTCTAACTGTGGTTTTGGTAAATCTGGCTATGATCACACATGTGTTAAGAAATGTCATAGAATTGTCCACAAAGATAAAATATTAGAGCATGTAAAAATTGGAAAATCTGACCAAACTCTGTAGTCTATTAATTTTATATCAGTCAATTTCCCGATTTTGATCATACACATTGAGAGAAGCTGAGTAAGGTCTGTACTGTTCTTGCAATTTCCTGTGAGTTTATAATTAGTTCAAAACTACACTGATTTTTAAACTCCGTTTAAAAACAACAGGGAAGTGAGAATGTAGGGAGATGATTAAAAGTTCAAGAAGAGCACTTAAAAGCATCTGCCTGCAATATGTAAGGTAGAAAAAGAAAGCTTTACTGATGGCTTAATATTTGGTAGAGATGTGGGCCACTAATGAATACAAGTTTCAAAAATGCGTTCTAATTCTAAAATCATTTCAAATCTGTAATCTCATATGTACTTAAAATTCAGTAAACCAGTTTTATCTGTAATTTAGTATCTCAAAAAAAAAAAAAAAAAAAAAAGAGGAGGTAGAACAAAAGAAACAGCAATGTATTTTGGTTTCTGAAGAAGCACTAACCCTTACGTCACCAGATCGGTCTGAAAATAGAGTGTGTGCAAGCGTGAATCCTGCCCCGGGAGTCTGGGCTGGCGTGTGTCTAGATGGGACTTTCTTCTGCTCGTTTGCAAGAAGCCAGGCCTCTAACAGGGAACTTTAAAAACAGGACCCAAATGTTTGTTCGCTTCAAGATAGTCAAGGCAATTCCATAAAGCTTTCAAAAATATGTTGATTTTAAACATATTTCGACTGTGGGCTGGCTTGGTGGTCATGCGCTACTCGAGAGATGTTGGATCCACCTTGAAGCTGTGAGCTGGGGGGACAGGGTGTTCAATTCCCTGGCTGACCTGCACAAGCCAGGTATGTGTGCTTGTGACCCTGGCTGGCTGAAAGGACAGGAAGCGACTGTGACGAGAAACCCTGCGAGGACACTTGCCTTCTCTCTCTCTTAATCTAGTGAAAGACATACATCGTGTTTTAACGTTGTTGTTTAGATGTTTGCGATATGGCACGGGTGCTTGCCAGAGAGAGAGAGACAGAGATAGAGGGAAAGTACGAGATCAACCCCCAGGGGGCATGAGCACACTGGTCGCAATCCCTTCTCCTCTGTTCTGCTCTCGGGATTTTGGGGCATGCACACACATGTACCCGGCATGTTTTTCAAGCTGCTGGGTCTGGGATATGAACCATGAAGCTGACGATGTAGGATCCAGCGTCTTAACCACTATGTCACTTGCTGGCCCTAAATTTTGATTTTTAAAATATGTGTTCAGTCAAAGTTCAAGACATTTAAAACCAATCAATAAAACTGTGCTGGGAAGAAATGCAATATCAATTCTCATTAAGCATACAGAAAAAAGAAACCTTTATACAGCCTAATTAACTTTTTGTGTTGCCCAGTGGGGGTCTGAAATGGGAGTCAAAAAGGCAGCAACATCAGTTTAAGAAAGTTGTAGAAAAAGTAGAAATTAATGAGAGACAAGAAACTCAGGATGAGAGTAATCCAGGGTTTGTTAAAATGAATCTTGCAGTCTCTGGAAAATTCCGGAAGCTGATTCCCATGTTCCTTTTGATATGCAACTTTATAAAACTTTTAGGTCAGTGAAGTTATAGAGAAATAAAACTATTTTCTGATATTTGAAATAGGAACCATACAAATCTACATCAGACATTTGCCCAATACAGTACATAGTACTGAATAACTAAAGTCGGGAAAAAACTCAGATTCCTATTCTGCCACTTCCTAATGGGGTGAGTTGGGAGAGTTTATAATGTAATAAGATGCTGAGTCTACAGCACATTATTTGAAAAAGAGAATTACAGGACCAGCCCCTTGGCCTTGTGGGTAATGGAGCCAGCTCTCACATGGCCAACTGTGGTTCAAATCTCAGCCCCAGTAGCTTAAGAAAACACACCAGGTGCATATGTATGCTTGCCCCAGATCCTGACAAGATGGAGGAGTGGAGGAGAAGGAATTGCAGTGTGACCACGCCCCACTGGGGGCTGGGGTACTTTCTATCTCACTATGGTAAGTATTTGCACCCTCTGACAGATATAAAAAAAAGGCAGGGGTTGGGGGTGGGATTATAATGACGGTGAACACTTACGAAAGGGTTGCTGTGTGCCCTATCTTCATCTAACTTTGCTGTGTGTGGCTTCATTTCATCCTACCATAACAATAACACTTACTAAAATTCTACTTCTTCCCTTACAGAAAATGATTAGATGTGAAAAATAAATGAATTATAAAATGTACAAAGCATCAGCACTATGTTTCTAGGACATACTAGGTAATAAAAAATGTTGATTTTCTCCCTTTGGTTTCTCTTATTCAAAAGTCTTCCTAGAAATGACTTAGTCTCCAGAGAGGCAAGACATTCATGGGACAAAGAAATGGGTGGGTTATTATCTTTGATGATAACAGGTATAGTATCCCCAACTGGACTGGTGAGAAATACATTCATGTTGGAACATTCGCTTTACAAGTCAAGTGACATATGTGATTGAGTGTACAAAAGAAATTAAAATAAAAAAATAAATGACTTGGCCTCGAGGTGAGGCTGGCCACACCCTGTCAGGGGTCTCAGTCAGTGAGGTTGAAAGTATATCCCCAAAATAATTGTGCAAGCACCCTTAAAAGACTTGAACTTAACTCTTAAGTAATTACTACTTTGATTCCCAGACTCCATAAATTAGTTATAAAAATAGCTACTCCCAGATGATGCCTATAAATGATGCAATATTCTCAAAAGAATGGCGCCATATAGATTAAATATAATTATTGACGTTTGGGCTTGTTGTTATTATGATCAGCTTCGTTATGGGGTAATGACATGTAGACGTGTTGATCTTATGCTGAGCTCCTAGCCCGTAAACTGATGCTGAGCCTGTTCTACCACGAATATAAACCTGCTTGCTCCCAAGGGTAGGAGGATTTATCTGGAATTCACTTTAGACCCACATCCCTCTCCCCTTCCCTCTCTAGCACGCCTTCACCTGAAGCGCCACCCACGCTAGAAACGCAGACTTCCCCAAGGAATTTGAGCCTAAGAGTACTCCAGAGGTACTGTCTTCAAGGCTTTGATTAGATTTTATACGTTAGAACTTACATACAAGTCTGTGGAGGTAAACCACTTTTTAAAAGGTAGTAGAGGGGGCCAGCAGATGGTGTAGTGGTTAAGGTGCTAGACTCCCACAAGGCCAACAGCAGTTCAAGTCCTGGACCTGGTGGCTTGTATTTTCTTTCTTTTTGTGTCTCTCTCTGGTGAGTTCACATACCGTATAACAAATTTAAAAACAGTAATAATAATAAATAAAACCAACAATTCTTTAAGATTAAAAAAAAGTAAGTAGAGGTAGTGCATACTAGTTGGGGCTGCTGCTCCGCAGGCTGGGCTCACACGAGAGGCCTGGGTTTAGTCCCAGCCCCTCCCTAGAAGTCAGAGGTGGCGATGTGCTCCTATAGTCTGAACCACTTGGGAGGCTGAGGCAAGAAGAGCTTGACATGGTAAGACCCTGTATAGAAAAGAAAAAGAAATAACTGAATAAAAGGAAGCGGGAGATCTACAGAAGCTCAATCAACTCTGACTTTACTTCTGTTAGAATTTTTTTTCATTGGCCATCCCCATAGACCAGTGGTTAAGGGAGCTGAGCCCACATGGCTGACATGTAGACAGTTCAAATCCCAGCTCCGATGGCTTGAAAAACACACCAAGTGCATGTGTATGTATGCCCAAACTCCCAAGATGGAGAGATGGAGAAGGAATTATGGACCATGTACCACTGGGGATGTTTTCTCCATCTCTCTCTGTTTCTGTCCAAAAGTACACACACCCTCTAGCAATTTAAAAAATAAAATTATAATCATATGAATTGAGAATATAAGAATAAATATAGGTCAGTCCAGCATAAATGACACTAACTGTATCATTCCTGAAATTTTGACTTAGTCCCTAATAAAAACCCTCTACACCTTATGGAAGGAGACAGTAATTTAGAAGCAGCTTTCCTACTCCTCCTTCCTTCAATCCCTGGTTGTCACTAGAAAGAAAGAGTTATTCTCTTTTTATCTTCTGTACCTCAGGAGTAGTTCCAAGTCTGTGATAAGCTGAACAATTTACTTCCCACCCCACCCCCACCCCCACCCCCACCCCCACTTCAGGAACTTCTGAGATCGTTAACTATAGCATGTTCTCCAGTAAACAACGTGAAATTAATATATTTGATAAACGAGTGAGTTTACAGATTTCAGAGCTTTTGGAGTCCTCAGCCAATGGTCTTCTTTAATCCTTTGAGCAATGTTATGAAAGATTAGACCCTTAACCTAAAGTCTTCTAGTTAAAAGCCCACAATTGAGACCACCACTCCCGTTTTTATTAGACTCTATAGCATCACTTACGAGTGACATCCAATGTCTGCAAAACAGTGCTAAGTAATGTTTTCTATACTGTACATAACATATTTGCAAAGCTGTCTTCTGAAGTCAAGAATACATGCCATTTATGTCTTACTATTCACAAAACTTCTATTAATTCCTAATTACTGTGAAAGACTGTTAAATGAATTTTCTTCTCAGTATCTGTGACCGCATTTTTTAAAGTTCGTGTATTTATTTTCTCATGAGAGAGAGACAGAGACAGACACACACACAGAGCATCCCCAACAAGGTTTAATGTCAGGATCCATCTCTAGCCTCAGCTAACCATGAGTCATGGACAGACACGTGCCTGGTGAGCTCGGGGAGGTCTTCAGACCTGTGAACCAGGCTCTCCTCTGAGGTCGTCCCCCCATGAGGTCATCCCCCCATGGGGTCGGCCTCCCAGAGCGTCCCATTTGGCTGTCGTGCCATGGAGACGCATGTTCAATGAGACATTCTATTGTGTTTCGCTCATCAACCGAGAACTGGCCCTTCAAAACTAAAGAACATAGAGAAATAGATCCCTC
This sequence comes from Tupaia tana, assembly GCA_026018925.1. Classification (NCBI taxonomy): domain Eukaryota; kingdom Metazoa; phylum Chordata; class Mammalia; order Scandentia; family Tupaiidae; genus Tupaia; species Tupaia tana. Next base: position 143,310,991 of record JAKSZU010000002.1, on the reverse strand, counting down.
ATAACATCTTTTATCTCTAAAGAATTTTAGCATGTACCCATGGTCTTCTCTAGCATAGCTCACCTTAATACAAATTAGCAAAAGTTAAAATTACTATGCTAAACAGACTTGACAGAATTTTAGAGTTTAAGGGACCTAAAGCAGAAATCGTCCTCTATGTTCTTAATCCCTTCGAGGAGTTTATGAAGGCAATATCACCAGGTGTTTTCTTTACAAAAAGGAAAATCATGACCACCTCTTTCATTTTTCAAGTGGGGAAACTGAGGATCCATAGTTCAAGACTTGACAAGCCACAAAGCTGGTTCTGAGGCCCAAGTGCAGATTGAAACCTCAATACTCTGTCACCTGACCAGTGGTGAGTTTTAAATTTTATTACTGAGAGCTGTTCCTCAGTGAGTTTCTACTTTAAGTCAGGCAATACTCTAAGATATTTTATGCATAGTAGGTTTAAGTTTTAAAAACAGTAAAGCTCTACAAGGTAGGAATTATTTCCCCATTTTATAAAAACACTCAAATGTGATTAAAGAATTTGCCCAAGTTCTCATAGATAATTCCAAAACAGAGCCAAGATTCAATCCTGGGATATCCAAACTCCAAAACGACAAAAAGGAAATAAATAAATAAATAATCACATTCCGTTGTTTCTTGCTACTACTAAATATTAAAATATATTCCGGTCAGCTGTGATCTGGTAGTTAAGGGAGCTGAGTCCCACATTACTGACAGCCCAATTCAAGTCCCAGACCCAGTGGTTTGAAAAACAGGCTGGTTGTGTGTACGTGCATGCCCCAAATCCTACAGAGATGGAGAAATGGAGGAGAAGGGATTGTGGTATGGCCACGCCCTTGTTAAGGAATGCTTTCTCCCTCTTCCTGTCCCTGTCTCTCTCTGGCATGTGCATATGTCTTCTACCAAATTAAAACATAACAATAATACGTTTTTACAAAGTGACCGTTTATGACAAGACAGGGGTGCAGTGGTAAAACATGATACTCTGTGAGGCTGCTCTCTGTGGGGAGGTTCTACATTGGAAGAGCTCCCCCCAGTACCCTGAGCACATGCCTACCCATGACCTTGAGACTGGGAGTGGGTCGCCATGTTGAGACTCAGTTAGGGATGCTGATTCTTTGGTTTTTCTCTTTCTTGCTCGTGGAAGAAATAAATAAATAAATAAACACCAATAAATATATGTACAGGCGCGTGTGTGCGTATCTACAATACATGCACACATTCCCAAAAAAGTATCACTCATGGAACATAGTTGATTCATCTGTGAGAAACAAACTTAAAACTGAGCAGTGCTGAGTAGGATCTAACCTTGAGCTCCATGGTAGTAAAGCCCCCAAATTTCCAAGACCACATCCCATTTCCTTCCGATGCATCACATGGCAAAGATGAAGATACATGCTTATGTGGACTTTCTGGGTGAATAACAAACTTCCCAGGAAATACTAAATCACATTTCCTATACCCATGACCTTTCTGACAATGCAGAGAGGAGTATGTACTCTCCCTCATATCATGGTACTAAATTAGACTGTCCTGTCCAACTGTCATAACCACAGGGTCACCCTCAGGAAAAGCAGCAGCCTGATCATCCAGCTCGCTTCCTGACCGACTGCGGGGTGGACTGCGGTGGGCCAGCGCTGCGGCCGCCTTGGGAGAGCTGGTCACGCAGGGCCTCTAGGAACGAAAACACCCAGCACAGTTGGTTCGGTGTGGAATTAGCTTTGAATTTTAAAAGCAAATGTAAAACAGCCAGTTGTTTATCTCCTCTTAGTCCAGAGGAAGATCAAAAGGAGGCTTATCTAGGCTGGAGACAGTTTATTTCCATTTCAGAACAAAAGACAAAAGATCCCCAGTCTTTTCCTTCCCTTTGAGTTCCTGTGCCTGTTCCTTTCCACTCCCTTTCCTGAGTGCAAATAATATCCTGGCCATTAATCTATGTATTTTAAGCATGAAAATCAATTTCATTTCATCTCCCAACAGGAACAACGGGAATAGCAGCAATTAGCTCTGGGGGAGAAGAGAGATCTCAAAGCCTCGGAGGTCCTCTCTGGCCCTGCCGCTAGGGTGCGCTAAGGTCGTCAGCGCAGCCTCCAGGGGGCAGACCTAGTGCCCGGAGAGGAGAGAACACATTCCTGGAAAATATGGCTGTCCTTCCTGTCATTCAAAATGTTAAGACATTTAATATTCAAACTCATACATTTCTTTATAGGAACCCCCTCTGTTCTAAGACTGTTTATGCTCATTTGCTTATTCAGCCAATGCCTTAATGAGACGCATTTTTGTGTATCTTTTAAGAGACCTCATAAGAAAGATACAGAAATCAATGGAAAACAAATACATATTCAAAATATTCATTGGGACCTGCAGATGGCGTAATGGTTACGTCACTGAACTCCCACGTAGGTGCTGTGGTTCGAGTCCCAGACCCAGAGGCTTAAAACTCATGCCAGTTGCCTGTGCATGCATGCCCCCCAATCCCAAGAGGAGAATGGAGGAGAAGGGATTGTGGCGTGGCCATCCCCCCCGGGGGTGACTTCTCACTGTCTGTCTATCTATTTCTCTCTGTCTCTCCAGCAAGTTCACATACCCTATAGCAAAAATCTCTCTCTCTTAAAAAAAAATATTCATGGAGGACACATCCCATGGCCTGATGGTTAAGGCATCTGCATCCCACATGGCCAACAACAAGGTTCAAGTCCTGACCCCAACAGTTGGGCCCTTGTGCATATGTGTCCAAACTCCAGGCAGGATGGAGAGAGGGAATTGGGTGGTGTGGCCGCGCCCCGCCAATGCAGGTGCTTTCTCCCCCTCCCTTTCTCCCTGTCTCTCTCTTTCTGGAAGTGCGCATCCCCTTTGACAATTTGGAAAAAAAAAAAAAAAAAGTTCATGGAAAATATGTTTTATGAAAATATATACATAAATTTCAAATTTTTTGCAGCAAAATAAACTTGTACTTTAATTCTTTTTTCCGTGAACATTTTGAAGCCCACTCATACAGTGGGGTAGCATTATTAGAGACAGTGTCGCCCCGGCTGAGAGACATCTGAGCTGAGACTGTTCTTCTGGCCTGAAGCTTTATTTTCAAAAGCTTCATTCCCCCGAGAAAACAAAAAGTGAAGAGAAAACTTATTTTTGTTATTAAAAAAAGAAAAGGACACTGTAAATGCACTAATTAAATGGTAGTCATCGTACATTGTCATACAAGAACAAGTTATTTGATAGGATGGTCTAAAATACCCTTAGCTTTTATTTTAAATGAGATGACAAACGTAAGTTACATTTCTCAGTCAGAGTTACTTACGGCTAACGTAATCCATGCACGTGATGACATTTGTAGGCTGCACCGACGACACAGGTACTGCTTTGTGGGACTCTGCTGGACACGAGCCACTGATCCGATGGCAGTCGTTATTAGACATTGATTTGCGTAGCTACCCTGGTGACTTATCACAGAGCGACGCTCACGTGACTCTGGGCTCTTCTCAGGATCTGCACTCCCATTTGGGGCATCATCGGTTAGGCCACAGACAGCGGCTGCAAGACCCAGTCGATACAACACCCAACTTTCCCCACTGAGAAGCCATTCATTTTAACCCGTAATCCTCAGGGAAATGAGGGGAGGACCTCTGCCAGATCCAAGGCGAGCCCTGGTCCAGACTGCACCATAATATGCGGACGCTGTGTGACCAGAGCCGCTTCCTAGGGCCCCAGGTCCCTGATACAAAGGTGCCATTCCCTTGCAGTCTTTCAGAATAAGTCGTGACCAATGAGAATAAAGAGCATGGGCAGTGCTGAGACGCAGGGAGGCTTAGCAAGGTCTGCTTCGGTTAGCTCTCGTACCTTCACCCCCTGAAGTTCCGTCTAATCGTGTTCCGCATTATCTCTGGCCTCGTGTTTACCCGAGATTGTGCATAGACGCCTCCACTAGAAAAGGCTTTTGTTCGTTTCCTCTGGTTGTGTAGTTCGGCTTCCTTGAGCCTTTTTCTTGTTCACTCAGAATTCAATCCCATTTCTGTGTTTTATTTCCTTTGAAAGGAGATGAACTGGAGAAAATTTCTCTAAGTCCTCTTTCCTTATTTTCGTCATGGGGAAGTGGGGTCATTGCTAAGGAAACCTGCCTGCTTTTCTGCCAGCTCTGGCAAGAGTTCTTTCAAGGGCCACAAAGCAGCAAATTCCCAGTGGCCTCGGGACTTAACCTGTTCAACTCCACCTAGATTCCATGGTTTGCCGTCTCTCTCTCCCATGGCTGGATTTGGTATGAGCTGGGTTATCTAAAGGGCTTCAAAGCCTGGTCTGAGAGCTGGTGCTTAGGCACTGCGCACTGGGACCACGTCCTGCTCTGTGGGCCACAGTCTGAGTCCTGGCCTGGTGATGCCAGGTGCACATCTATGAGTGCCCAAAAGACTAACAGAAAGGAGAGATGGGGGAAATAGGATTGCATGGGACCAGCAGTTAGCGTAATGACTATGTCACTGGACTCCCATGTAGCCGACCGCGGTTCACATCCTGGACCCGGTGACTTAAACTCACGCTGGGTGTGTGTGCATGCGTGCCCAAGATCCTGAGAGGAGAATGGAGGAGAAGGGATTGCGGCATGGCCATCCCCCCCCCCCCGGGGGGGGCGGGGGTGATTTCTCACTTTCTGTCTCTCTGTCTCTCTCTGTATTTCTGGTGAGTGCACTTGCCCTATAGCAAAAACCTCTCAAAAAAAAAAAAAAATAGGATTGCAGCATGACCACAGCTGGTACACATTCTCTCTCTCTCTCTCTCTCTCTCTCTCTCTCTTGTGCACATGCCTCCTGGGGGGGAGAAGGTTAAATTTTTAAAATGTGAAGAATTTCAAAATATTGATATACTATTCAGAGCTGTGTTTCTGAAAAAAATATTTAGCAATGTAAATAAGTTGACATATTTAATCAGTTTAAATAAGATGGCTTAGAGAGAAATTAGACACCAGGAGAATAATTCGTGGTCCGCAGTCCTGATAAAAGGCAAGGATGGCTTGAATTAGGGCAGGGGCGAGGGCAGTGCGAGAGGCTCTGCAGAGGTAGAATAGCCTGTCAGCGTTAGAAGAGGGTGCGTCAGGGGGCAGACCAATGACAGAGTTCTGAGCCGGCGAACGGAACGACACCATGCATTGAGAAACACTGAGAGGTCTGGCGGTAAGGGTGAGTTTAGTTGGGAACGTTTGGGGGGCCAGACACTGAGATGCTGCCTTACAACCTAACCCTTTCCAACCCCCATGGTCCCCTCCCAGCCTGGACACATGGGCCCTGACACAATGGCTGAATTACAGGTGTCATATTGCACTCTGCCACTAAGCCTGGCGGTAGTGTCAGTGGGCACTTCCTGGGTGTGCCTTCCTGGACTTAGCAGCCATCTGAAGCATGGCCCTGAGAGCCAGTAGACCCATGAGTGCTGAAGGAAGTGAAGCCCGGATGTCACTCCCCTACTCTCAGCCAAGGCCACAGACTAACTTTAAATAAAATTGCTGCCACTCAGGTGGCTACCCATTTTACCAGAGCTGGGGAGTACAGAGAGGCGCGGGAGCTTCCACTATACCCTGTGGAAATACTCTACAGGACAATGTAGCCGAGGTAACAGCTGTTGAAGGTCTCAGGAATCCTGGCCAAATCTTTCTTTCTAAAGAAGCCATGGCAAACAGAAATGCTGGCCATGTGTCCGCCTTCGCCCCTGGCAGCATTGTGTCAGAGGTGCCAACAAAGCAAGAAGGAGCGACCCCTGGCCGATGGCTCGGTCTTTGGGACTGGAGCACTGTGTGACGAGGCCCCAGCGTCTCTGGAAATACAGCAGTGCGTGTTCTCAGTCCATGTGCCATTTTCCTGCCAGCCACCTCTTCTGCGCCTCACGCCCAAACCACTTCTCATTCTTTGCTACTTGTTCCTTTTCTGAATCGGCCACTTATCTTTCTTTCATCTCCTTTTTTTTTAAACTTAACACTTAGACTCCCATTAACATTTCAGTATCAAGTGAGGTTGCTTGATCAGTCATTAAAAATACAGAAGGCCCAGTAAAATTTGAATTTCAGATAAATCATTTTCTTTTCATTTTTGTGTCTAAGTATGCTCCAAATATGGAATGGAACATAATTAATCTCCCATATAGATCTCCTGTTGGCCCAGCTGTGGTAGTGGGTGCTGGGTCCCCACCTGGAAAAATCAGACACTGTGGTGCACACCTGTAGTCCCAGCTACTCAGAAGGCTGAGGCAGAAGGGTTGGGACCAGTGAGACCCTGTAAGAAAAGACCACACACACATGCACACCACAAAATATGTATGTGTATGTGCATATGGACAGAGAGGGAGGTGGAGGTGGAGTTGCAGATACCCAGTATTTTGTCTGGCAGCCTAACATGAAGTTCAGCCACAGAGCTGTCTGCATCTCATGCAGTTTACCTGTCCCTACAGTGTTCTCCTCTGTGGACCTCCAGGCCTGTCACCTGGATGTACACCTGCACCCACAAAATACAGCAAAACCCAGCAGGAAGTGAGAATCCGAGGTTCAGAATCTCTGTTGATCCAGAGTTCATTTCATAAACACCACAGCTCCTTTTTCACTATTATAAGTTCAGACTGCTTTCCTGAGTTATCAAAGTGGGCAAAAAGGATTAGTCTGGTCAAAGGCACGGAGTTTCTGGATAGAACATGTCCCCAAACTCTGAAGAGAATGCATTTGAAGCTGAGAGACTTTCCATTTGTCTCCAGGTTACACTGTTCCCGTCCCATAGTCCTGTGCTGGTGTTCTAATACAGCTAAGATCTAGTTCAGATCGGTGCTACGGGAAGCTGCAAAGGGCACAGCAGAAGGAAGGGAGGAAGAAGGTGTCTGGCCACAGCCCACCGGCCCTCGCTGGATAAACACAGTCCCTCTATGTGGGACCATGATGACTGTCTTGGTCTTGCCAGCTCTTCCCCCGGATCGCCTCTCTCAGAGAGAGCGTCCACCACCTTGTGCTCTAAGTGGTGAGCGCCCTTCTTCCATCTGCCTCCTGCTGTTCACCGCACAATGCAGCACTGCCCAGTCCCTTCCCAGCACAGGGGGTCAGAGCCACAGCAGCTGGCTACATGCAACTCTCCGATCAAACAATCTAGTATCATAAAGGTGTTTGTCACGCTGCCGTGTTAACTGACACCTAAACAGTGTGGTTAACATATTGTAAGAGAATGGACTCTAGCAGATAGCAGGCTGGGGGACATAGATTTAGAGTCAGGTTAAAAGTATGTGCGAGGAACCAGCCGATGGTATAATAGTAATGCCGCTTTTCTCCCTCTAGTCCACTGTGGTTCAGATCCTGGACCTGGTGGCTTAAACTCACACCGGGTACATGTGCGTGCATGCCCAAAATCCTGAGAGGAGAATGGAAGAGAAGGGATTGCAGCGTGGCCATCCCCCTGAGGGGTTATTTCTCACTTTCTCTCTGTCCCTGTCTCTCCAGTGAGCGCACACACCCTATAACAAAAATCTCTCTTAAAAAAAAAAATCACGTGCTACCCAGTCTTGTCACGTGTGCTGGGACCGTGTAGACATCACAAAGTCCTACTGAGGGGCACTAAGCAGTGTCACTCTTATACATAAATAAAGGCCGTGACAATGCCTTTAAGAAAGGTCATCTGCCAATGTCCTAAGAGCCCAAGGATCCTCAGACCCAGCTGTCTAAAACTATAACCTACCCCATTTAGTTACCAAGACAATAGCTGCTTCTCCTTGGACAGTTTCCAAGCTCCAGAATTGTTTCCATTCCTCTGTCAAAGCCCACACTGGTTCATCGTCTCCTAACTCCTCCGGAGGTTTCTAGGAAGCAGGAAAGCTGTTCCTACAGCAGGCGCTGCGATGTCCGCTTCACCCGGTGTCCACATCTCGGCTGCCACGCTGCGGCAGGGGTCCCCACCCTGTCCTGTGTACCTTCTTGATTCCAGTCAAAAACTTCTGTGAACCCCCACGGATGGTGGCTAAACTTGTATTCCACGTTTGTCGAAATACAGTACCAAAACAGCTGCTATAAATTTAGTAGGCTTTGACATTAATCTGGATTTTATTCATCACAAAACACTTACCTACGTTTTAATCATAATATAGACATATCCAAGTGAGGTTTTTTTGTCCCTTCTTCCTTCAAATATGCATCAGCTCACATTCTGAGAAATGGATCGTCGGGTGATTTGCCCTTGCGTGGACGCTGTGTTTCCACAGAGGGAGACGGTGTAGCCCACTGCACACCTGGACCGTGTGTTAGTCTCGTGGGACCACCGTCATGCATGTGTAGCTGTCGCCTGAAAGGCTGTGTTGAGCCTGACTGTACAAGTACAGATTCACGGACAAGAAGCACGGTTCCTAACGTGGGCCCCCTCCACGGGTAAGGAACTCTGTACTGTTTGTTTGTTTATTGTGCGTACCCCAGAGAGAGAGAGAAACAGGGAGGGAGGGAGGGCACCCCCCCATGAGGAACAGAGCCTTCTGCATCACTGCCATCTCCTCTCCATTTCTCCCTTCTCTCTGAATTTTGAACATACTGGCACTTGCACCGGAACATTCTGGAAGCTGCAGGGGCTGGGATTCAAACTGTGCAGTCAGCCATTTGGGATCCCGGTGTCTTAACCTCTAGGCCGCAGGGCCAGCCCAGGAAACACTGTACTGCTCTATATATTCCAGAGGGTCTCAGGAGGGATTTCTGCCTGTGAGTGCTCTCTTTCAGTCAGAGCTGGACACATTCCCGTAAGTAACAGATACAGAAGTCAGCTGGTCTCACACCAGCAGGGCAGGGGTAGGGAGGGTGGGTTAACTTAGGGTAGTGTTAGGGGCAGGGTGTAGGTTCTTTGACAAAACCCCACGGATGATACAAGGAACACCCTTTCACTCCACTCTAAACTGCTCTTGGAAGGCCAGCAGGTGCTGTGGAGGTTAAGGTGCTGGATCCCACATGGCTGAATTTGCAGTTCAAATCTTGGACCCAGCAGCTTGAAAATCACACCGGACACATGCACGTGCTTGCCCAAGATCCCAGGGGAGAGTGGAGAAGGGAGTGCTGTACAGCCTTCCCCTCTGGGGTGCTTTCTCACCGCTCTCCCTCGCTCTCTGCTGAGTGAGCACACACACCCTGTAACAAAAACAACAAACTACTCTTAGAGTCTTTCACTTTCTTCTGCAGTTATTATGTTAGCATTGTTAATAACTGTGTTCATCTAGGTGTCAGTTCTGCTGCATGCACACACACGTGGCATAGCTGGGGTAGTGGAAGAACTTAAATTAGACTAGGTTCGATGTAGAATGGTCTTTTTTGGCTCCTCCCAGCCCCAACTCTCTGAATCCATCCTGACCCTACCACCTCCCTCACACGGGTGTTTCGCAGAAACGGTGGAGGGCTTTGAAAATCCCCACCTGCTCCTCTCTCCTCCCTGATGAAAACCCTCTCTCAAACAGACAGTTTGGACTCTGATTTTGAAGCCAAATCATTCTGAGGATGTTACTGATGCGAGAAGGAGAGAGAGAGGGAAGGAGGGAGAAAGTGGGGGAGATTTGCAAGGCCTCACTGACCCCTAAGTCAGAGTGAAAGGGAGGCAGGACCTGTCCGTGTCCGAGCCGCCAACTGCAGAAGGGCAGCACTCCCAAACCCTCATGGAGCTGAAGAGAAAACTTCAGGTGTTCATCAAGCTGGGGCAGGCTCTGAGACGCTCTGAGTCAAACAGTATCTGGTCCACTCACCGAGCCACCGTCTATGACTCAGAGGTCTGTGGGTTAAAACCATGCTGCAGTGTGTACTCTCCCGCCACCTTGCTTTTTCCTAAGCTGCATTCGCTCTCCATCTCTTCCTTCTCTCCCTCTTGCGATGTGCCCTTCACACTTCCACCGCAATCGGAACATTCCAAGGACCACTGCCCGTGTGGCCCACCGGGCTCCAGGGTGGGGAGAGGGCGGAGGGGCAGTGGCTAGTGAGATCTGGCTCACCGAGGGGAGTTATGTGCTGGGGTGGGGGTGCGAGAGGGAGCTCCCCGTCTGGGTTTACAGATGAAGTGATGCACCTCTAGATTGCACAGTAAATAAACAAGAGAGGGGGTGTTGAATGAACTGGCGCCTCAGGCAAAGGAGAGGGTTCTTAGGCATCAAGTTAGGCACAGAGCAGGGAGAACCAGGTCCCTTCTGCACCCACAGAGAATCCTGAACGCAGGAATGTGCAGCTACGTCCCGACCCCTGCAGAGAGGCGGTGGCCCAGTCCTGAGCCCTGCAGGGCAGTCGCCCGTGGGCGAGGGGAGTCCTGGGGAATGCCCTGCTCACATCAGGCTGGGACTGCACCGAGGCTTTCTGCAGCTGCTGGGGAGGTAGACGCGCGAGAAATTTATGCCTCGTATCTTTCAGTTTCTTGGGTTCCTGCCACAGTGCTGGTATTTGATTTAGAGCCTAGGAGGGAAACCAGGCCCATGTGGGTAGATAACAAAACACTCTCCACCCTGGAGTCATCGAGTGGAATTTGAATCTGGGGCCAAAAATCCTATCTCTGCCTGCTTTGCTAATTACATAAATTTCCTTGCTAGATCCTGCAGCTGTGTATGTGATTACAGCGCTGGTTCCCAGAGTGGTGCCTCTCCACACAGGGGTTCAGGGCCTGCCCGTCCTCTTTCTGTTGGGCTTATTAGGGGACCTTGGGTATATTTCAACTCTTTTGTTAAACAACTACCTTATGATGCAGAGGTGTCAAAGAAAAAGGATAAGCAGAGGAGAGAGAAGTGTGTATGCGCGTGTGTGTGTGTGTGCATTGGCTGTGAACAAACAGCACTGCACCAACAGAGGAAAGAGAAGTGTGTGTGCATTGGTTGTGAACAGCACTGTACCAACAGAGGAGAGAGAAGTGTGTGTGTGCGTGTGTGCATTGGCTATGAACAGCACTGCACCAACAGAGGAGAGGGAAGTGTGTGCGTGTGTGTGTGTGTGTGTGCATTGGCTGTGAACAGCACTGCACCAACAGAGGAGAGGGAAGTGTGTGCGTGTGTGTGTGTGTGCATTGGCTGTGAACAGCACTGCACCAACAGAGAAGAGGGAAGTGTGTGTGTGTGCGTGTGTGCATTGGCTGTGAACAGCTCTGCACCAACAGAGGAGAGGGAAGTGTGTGCGTGTGCGTGTGCATTGACTGTGAACAGCTCTGCACCAACAGAGGAGAGGGAAGTGTGTGCGTGCGTGTGTGCATTGGCTGTGAACAGCACTGCACCAACAGAGGAGAGGGAAGTGTGTGCATGTGTGTGTGCATTGGCTGTGAACAGCACTGCACCAGCAGAGCAAAGAGAAGTGTGTGTGTGTGTGTGTGTGTATGTGCGCGCACGTTGGCTGTGAACAGTACTGCACCAACAGATTATTAAGAAACTCATTGAGAGGCCATTGGAAGAAAGTGGGTGTAAAGTTGAAGGAAAGCGCATGCTCCTCCCTTTTAGACGCTCCAGATTTCTATGGGAAAGATCACAAAGCCTCACAGACATCTCCCCAAGATCTTTTCTTTTTTTTGAGAGGTTTTTGCTATAGGGCGTGTGTGCTCGCCAGACAGAGAGAGACAGACAAACAGAAAGCGAGAAATCACCCCCCAGGGGGTATGGCCACGCCGCAATCCCTTCTCCTCCAATCTCCTCTCAGGATCTTGGGCACACACGCACACGCGCCCGGCGTGAGTTTTAAGCCACCGGGTCTGGGACACAAACCGCGGTTGACTACATGGGAGTCCAGTGACATAATCATTACGCTAGCTGCTGGTACCCCCCAAGATCCTTTTTGACCTGGAGAAGAATAACCAGATACTTTGGAATACATGTTCCCTGCTCTTATCTGACCCAGAATCTCATCATCCTAGTCTGACAACAACGTCCTCCTTTGCGTCTATGGAGAATGAAGAAGTTAAGGTAGAGATGTAGCTGAATAATCATCGATTTCTCCCCACATAATTATTTCAGCCCACCTGTTTCTAAATTGAAATATAACCCGGTTACCTCATGCAGAACCAGTGCATTGTGAACGATTCTTTCGTTTATTACGCAGAAAGATAAGCACAGTTGACTAGGGGTGACCCTCAAATAAGCTCTGCGCTGGACGCCAGTTCCGTAGTCAGCCCTCTTCACAGTGCAGAACGGAAAGGGCCCTGCAGGCCTACTGTGTTTAAAAATACTGAGGACTTTTTACATGACACACAGATGAACCAATAAAAATGTGACCCTTTGGCATGTATAAAAAATATATATCTTAGGTTTCTTGCAGTGGAATATTTGAAAGCTTTAAAATTTTAAACAAAGCCCAGCTGGTGTGTATGCACAAGTTCCAAACTCTGAAATGTTCCCATGATATCTAGTTTCAAAGAATTCTGCTACTATAAACTAAGGACTCAACTAAGCGGGTAGGAAAAGTTTTCTCTTTTAAAATTTAATTTATTCTTGTTATAATAATGCACTATATGTGACAAATAAAGATTGAGACGGAAATATATAATGGGTCTGATAGACAATAAATATAATTATGATGATTGTAATAAAAATTCTAAAAGCTCAGAGACTTTCTAAGAATGTACACTCAGATAGATTTTTAAGTATAGCTACATTGTTGACATTTGCATTTCTAGAGCTTTCTCAAGCTCAGGATAGCATTTGGAACAATTCTCCTTTCTGATCGCTGCCCCGTGGCAATCTATTTATTATTTTTATGAGGCAATAGAGTGTCCTAACCCTCTACACTAGATTAAGCTTTATTTACTTATAATTTGGAGACCAATAAATAGCTACATGATTGGTGGTGCTTTGTTTTTTTCAAATGCTACATTACCTGTAAACCTGGCCCCTTTCCTTTTATGTAGGTATTTTTCCCTCTGCTATTCCCGGTGTTCCTTCTCTAGGTAACAATGCAGGTTCTCTCTCGCAAAAAAAAAAAAAAAAAAAAAAAAAAAACGTGTTCTTTGTGATGATTTTTCTCTTTCTAACTCTTCAAGGTTCAATTTTACTTTCCACTCTTGTACTTTCCCTAGCTCTGCCTCCACAAATTGCATGGAAGGTTGTTTTTGTTTTTGTTTTTTTTCATTTTCCCACTGAAGATTCTTTGCGTTCTTCCTGTCTCAGAGTGTTCCACAGTTGATCTTTCATACCACATAGGTGAAAAGATCATTGTGTAAACATTTTGATGTATAAAATACGGAGCAAAGAGGAAGGTGTCCTGCCTCTCCTGACTTCGGTACGTTGCAGAGGCAGCCCCACACCTGACGGGCTCCAGGGAGCTTCGGGCCAGGGGTCCCGCGTTCTGCACGGCCCGCACAACGTTACCGTTTCTATCTGGCGGTCAGATTCCAGTTGCTGCACTTAATGCTGGCATTTTAGTCTAATCTTCGTGGTTGCAAAAAAAAAGCGATTCCTTCACAAAGGCAATAGCAGGCAGCTATCCTTTTTCATCCTGTATGTATTCTTTGAAAATATGCGTTGACTTGAATGAGGTTTCCACCGTAGAGACGGAGCATAGTGGCTGCCCCTGGGAAAAGCCAGCCGCTGTTCGGCACGGGCTGGGAGCTGCCGAGCCATGCTCAGAGCCAGCCTCGGCCTCCCAAACCTCTGCCTTCTGAGCTGCAAACACTCTCTTTAGCCAGGTCAGATACAAGGACACTGAACTTTCTGTAACCTTTCATCTAGAGTTTGTGCCTGTGGGAACCCACTTTCCTCGTCCTGCCCAACAAGGATGAGTAAGTCTGGAAGGAAAGGTCGGGAGCTCCTGAGCACAAGGCCCACCACGGACCAGACGCAGAATTTCCGAGAGAGAACCGCTGATGGTTCCGCCCAGCTTGGCAGAGAGGCAGGGAAGACTCTCAGGGCGTCGCCCATGACAGAACAGCGTAAGGCCGAGTTAGAGGGAAGCCTGGAGAGCTCTGTGCGAGCAGCGTAACCAACCCTGCAGCCGGCACGCAGCAGGAGATTCAGGGCAAAACCAAGTGCTACTGACCTCTGTGGGCCGTAACTTAGACGCCTCTGCATGGCCTTCTGGTCATCGCGTTGTTGACAGGAAGCTGCTCTAGGACACCGCTCAGGGTAAGCGTTGGGGCAGTTGGTTCACTTCCTAATATGGGAGTCTCCAAAAAGGTAATGGAAAATGCGTATTATGAAAAAACTGGGGACCAGCAGTTGGTGTAATGGCTGTGTCGCTGGACTCCCATGAACTCCCAGGGACCGCGGTTTGAGTCCCGGACCCGGTGGCTTAAACTCACACCAGGCGCGTGTGCGTGCGTACCCAAGATCCCCAGAGGAGAATGGAGGAGAAGGGACTGCGGCATGGCCATCCTTCTTGGGGGGGTGATTTCTCGCTTTCTGTCTATCTATCTCTGTCTTTCTGGTGAGTGCACGCCCTATAGCAAAAACCTCTCCATAAAAAAATAAAAATAAAAATAAAGCTTAGATTTCGAAATTTTTGGACCAAAATAAACTTGTATTGGGTTTTTGGAAAAGTCATGACATATTTTTCTATATTTTTTTTATGTTTTTCTATGCAAAAATGTGTCATGACTTTTTGACAACCCAATACTTTAACTCAATTTTTTCATGAACTATTTGAAGTCCTTTCATATTTTAATTAGAAGTAACTTGTTAATAGAAAACAGTAGTACCTTATTTTGGAGATTATTAATCTTGAATACTATAGCTACATCTTGGTAAAATTACTTAATTGATGTTCCTTGCTGATTAAGTAAAACAAAAAGAAGGCAATTTGTTATATTTTTTCTTTAATTTTAAGAGTCAGAAAATGAAGGATGGTTTATTCAGAATAAATTTAGAGAGCATATTATTTTTAAAAAAGATCTTACAAATCAGGACTCAAGGGCCAGCCATGGCATGGTGGTTAAGGTGGCTGGACCCCACACAGCTGGCCATGCAGTTTGAGTTCCAGAGCTAGTGGCTTGGTAGCTTGGGAAACAAGCTGTTTGTGTATGTGTATCCTCAGAATCTCCCAGGGAGGAGAGATGGAGGAAAGCAGAGTGGATATTATAAAAATACGCATGGGGCATGACCATGTTCCATGGAGTGTACTTTCTCACCTTCTTTCTGTCTCTCTTCCAAATTAAAAAAATAAATAAATAAAGATAGTAGACTGGGGTCACCCCATCTCCATACGGCTACCCAAGTGTCTCAACTTCTGGGGCTGAATGATCATCTGTCTTTTCCTCCCCTGTAATAAAAACTAAGTTCTTCCGTCTGTCCGAGTCCATGTCTAGGCTCATTCTGCATGTCCATTGATTTGAAAGTGTGGGTAACACCTAAGTGCACATGCAGGCTCCGGAGCCTGGAACGCCAGACTGGAGTCCCTGCTCTGCTGTCTGTTGGCTGTGTGATTTTGGGCAGATTGCTCCAACTCTGCCCCAAACCCTGACCAAAGCCTTCTCTCTAAAACTGGGGTATTAGTAGTCGTAAGGTTATTGTGGGAACTAAGCTCCGAAAGTGCAACGACTCACATTAGAACTCAAATCTACTGATGATCATTATTCTCTCAGCATACAATTAGCATTTTTATTGGTATTTCATCAGATTGACAGATTAATTAAGAACCGACATCTGTAAATACCGAGACTTTCCATGCACATACCGTGTTTTATAAATGTATTCAGCTCTTCATTGTGTTTCTTTTTTATGTTTTCGAGTCAGCTTTCTTCAGTTGTCTACCCACTGATCTTTATCTGTGTTTTATAGGGACTCACATTTCCCTCTCTGTAATTCATCGTCCCCATATATTTCAAACCGTGAGTTCCTAATTCCTGTAATTCCTCGTTCTTACCTCCCAGCTTCTCTGCCCCATCTTGGACATTGCTTATCCCAGGCCTGTATCTAAGGACCTTGACTGCAACCTGTTCCTAATAGAATGTAGCAAGTTGCAATCCTTCAAAACAATTGAGATTCCATACTACTCATAAAAGCACGTGCATTTCCAAGGCTGGTATTTTCTCCAATGAAAAAAAGTTCCCTGTTGAAATTTTTTTTTCTGGATGTGAAGCTGAGTCTGGAAAAAAAACATCTGAAGAAATCAGGCTCTTCAGTAAGATTTTATGCGTGAACTCTTTATCTGCGTTTTTGTTGTATGCACATTAGGCTGTTGCTGAAAAGCATGGGTCCTTTAAAGTTCAGGGGGAAAGTGTTTATAAAGATCTAAGGCTGAGTTAAAGACAAAGCTATAGCCAGAGGCCTGGTTTCCTGTAAAGGAAGAAGTCCCCACTAATCTGTCATGCTTCTGTCTAGGAGGATATGAAAGCCATCCCGGCTCCTGTGTTTACAGCCAGTCATGTGTCTCACAATCCCTGTCTGTACCAGCAAGTCACGTGACCAGGGTTACACACCATGGCTCCTCCAGAGCTCTGTTAAGTGCAATAGACTGAGTAATTCAAGCATGGGCAACAAAGAGAAAAAGAGAGACAATGAGACCCTTTTTATTAGCCACCATCCTCCCAATCACTGTTTAATGTAATTAGAAGAAAAAAGTACACCTTTCAAGGAATAATTGAGCCTGCTGGGCAAGTCAATACAGTTCTTATTTGCTGTCAGTACTCTGGTTATGACTCCTTGACTGGGGAGATGAATTTGAGAAGAAAACACTCATTAAAGCTTTTTTTTAATTAAAAAAAAAAGTTGTTAAAAATAATGCTATGTGAGAAGTCCTAGATCCTCCCTAAATTCAACCCACAGGCCTATCTGTCCTGTTTCTTTTTTTGGAGAGGTTTTTGCTATAGGGCATGTGCTCTCGCCAGACAGAGAGAGAGAGACAGAGAGACAGAAAGCGAGAAATCACCCCCAGGGGGGATGGCCACGCCGCAGTCCCTTCTCCTCCATTCTCCTCTTGGGATCTTGGGCGCACACGCACACGCACACGCACCTGGTGTGAGCTTAAGCCACCAGGTCTAGGACTGGAACCGCAGTCAACTACATGGGAGTCCAGCGACATAGCCATTACGCAACTGCTGGTCCCACTTTCCTGTTTCTTTTAAACTGCCTAAGAGAGTTAGGGGAATATGTATTCGCGCGCTCACACACACACTTTCACATACATCCCACACCACAGGGACACGCAGATGCTCTGCTCGTGTGTCCTGGCAGCACAGCACCTGTCGGAGACAAATGGCCGACTTCATGCTGGCCCAGAGCTGCCAGGTCTTGGGAAATGCCTATCGTAGCTCTGGGAAGAGCTCTTTAAACCGATGTGGTTACCAGCAGAGTGAAGTCTCGGTTTGGAACTGTGAGAGTTACTCGCTTAGGCATGTCTCTGCCAACCAACCGCCAACAAGAGACTGATGACCCCAGAAACTGCTAACGGAGCCTTTTGCCGCACAGTCTCTTGCTTTATTCCAGGCTGAGTCAGTGGGGACCGAAGTTGGTTTACATCTCATTTCGTCCTCAGAGAGGTGCTCCCAGCGGTGGGAAGGCTGGCGAAGTACAGTAGACCTCTTGGCCTTTCTGAAGATAGAAGGACACGTCACCAGCTATAAGGGAGAGCTTGAGAAGTGTGCTTGCTGTCCATGCTGGCTCAGGAAGACTGTGTAGACAGTCGGGACAGAGAACCCAGATCAGATTATGCAGACTGACGTGAGGGTAGATAAAGAGAGGTCAGATACTACCTTTTCATGACCTGACGGTGAGCAGAACGTTGTAGCTATAAGGGGCTAGGGAGCGAGAAAAGAGGGTCAATTAGCTTGGTCCCTCGGAAAGAGAAGACAGTTTCAGACGAGTTCTGCGACCAGGAAATGAGACCGTTGCTGCTCAGAATGTAATGACGATAGCAAATTGTTGTTTGCAATCTCAGGGAAATTAAGAAGAAAAAAAAAAAAAGAATAGGATTCATACATAAGCAACAAGCTAGGGAAAAGGCTTGTTTCTGGGGTAGAATTTGAACCAAAAAAGAAGTACAAATAGAGGCGCTTCAAAAGTTCACTTGAGTATTCATGCTGGGAAAATTCATTTTACAAGCTGCAATGAAATACAGTGATTGAATGTATAAAATAAAATAAAAAGAAAGTTCACTCAAGTTAAGCTGTGACAGGATAATAAAATTGGAAATGTCCTTCTGTATTTTTATTCCACTGGGAGGTTTCCAATGAGTATCGTAAAAATATTATCGCCCGTTATTGGACAACTAGGTGTTTGCTGTCAAGGAAAGACCTGGAAGGGTGAGAAAAAACACCAAGGCTAAGAGCCCAAGGCTAAGTCTTTGCAACATGTGGACATCTGAAAGCCCTTCAGATGTTCCTAGGGAAGAACATGAGATGACTGCAATACCCATGTGTGTAACACACACACACCACCTAGCTGTTGAAGTGCTGTGAGTGGCCTAGAAACCAAATTTGCATGTGCCCTGGGACTAAGCTGCTTTCCCAATCACGAAGTATGCTGTGAGCTCCCTCAGACCTGCGCCCGCAGGCAGCAGACCTGCCAGTAATAGGCTGAACTTTCAGGTCAGGGCTCCTGCCTCCTGCCTCCTCAGCTGCAAAATAGGCTGATTAGCATGGTCAGCGTGCACCGCAAAGTCTGGAAATCAGTGTGAAAGAACTTTCTTTTCCGGTGTGAAGATTCGTGCCTGGTGATAGAAGGAATAAAAGCTACTGGGATGGACCAATTTGGGCCCCTCAGCTCTTAAGTACAGAGAAGCACTCAATTGTCTCGAAAAGGGGGAAGAAGAAACCCACACATACTAATTTAGGGAAGCTGGCTGGTGCTGCATTTGTCCGTCTTCAGTTTTCTGCTGAGATTTATTTAGGTCAGAGTTTTGGGTTAGCTCCCTCACTCTCCCAGGAGACTAGCAGTGCTGTTCAGAAACTCAGTTCTGAGGAAGAATCCAAATGATGCAGCTGTTCTGTTCGGCTTCTATGATAGCCTCGTGAGGAAAAAGATTTTTTTCTTAATTGGCGTGTGGTTCCTAAATACAGGTATGCAAAACACCACACCAGGCAAACGAAGAGAAAATGCATGCATTGTGAGCTGACCAGTTCATGTTCAGCGTCGTTCGGAAGGTGCCAATAGAAGATGTTGCCTTCATCCTCACTAAATTTAGAATGGTCATTCTATAGCGTTTTAACATTTATAATACATTAATCAACAATCCTTTGTTCTTTCTAAATTCCATGCAGATTTCGAAGCATTATTTAGGAGCAGGGCTGTACCAAGCGCCAGTCAAGTCAGAACTCACCAGGAGCATCCTATGACTTCTAGTTTGTTTTTTGTTTTACCCGAGGATGCATGTGCTCAGCAGAAGAGACAGAAAGAGAGAAAGGAAGAAGAAGGCATCCCCCTAGTGCGACTTGGTCTCAGCACAGTTCTTCCCCTCAAATCCCCCCACCCCATCAGGATGATGGGCATCATGCACACAGGTCCAGCATGTTTTTCAAGCTTCCGGGGCCAGGATTCAAACTGCAGTCAGCCATATAGGATCCAGCTCCCTTAACTCTGCTCTACAGGCTTGGTCTCCAAAATAAAGAGTTTTTCTATGATGTGAGTGGGCCAGCCCATGGCATGGTTAAGGCAGCGGGATCCCACCAACGGAGTGGTCTGAGTCCCTGACCTGGTGGCGTGAAAAATATGCCAGGCACCTGTGTGTGCATGCCCAAAATCCAGAAAGAAGGATAGAGGAGAAGAGACTGTAGGGTGACCATTCCCCACGGAGGATGCGTTCTCTCTCTCTCTCTCCAGTGAGTGCATATGCCATGGGGGGTAGGGGGGGAGACATGAGCAAAATAGCAATGAAATACAAATGTAACTATAAATACTGCAGTGTTTTTTAAGAGCCCATAACGAGTAAGTTATGAGGATAAGTTATAACCCCCATTACCACGTCAGGCAACTAAACATCTACAATGTCCTTTCTCTGTTAAAGCCACCCAGGTGGTCTTTGCCAGATAGCTCTCTGTCTCATTTAGAGAGAATTACAACCCTATCATTCCCTCCATATTTTATTAATTTTTTATCATGTAAGCACTTTCTTTTTAATTTTGGTATTTCGCTCAATGTTATTTGAAATATTTATACATGGTACTGCACGTGACTATTATTAATTTCTGTTCTTTTAATTATTTGTTCCTTTGTTTTGTTTTCTTTCAATTTGTTCTTTTGTGCATTTTCTAAACTGGGATTTTAACTAATTTTTAACCTTTCTTCTTTGCTAATAAAAGCAATGAAGCTAATGTATTTCATCACTTCTGGACTTACCCCTCACTTGTTTAAATCTGCAGCACTTTCACTTTCATTAGTATTTTAAACTTTTCAGTATGGTTTCTTCTCAAATCATGAGTTATTTCGTAGATTTTAAAATTATAAGTGAAAGTACTTATGTATATTGTCGTTATTAAATTCTAACTAAATAGCATTTTGGTCAAAGCAAGTGGCTATTCTGGTTACCTGTTCTGCATAGCAAACCAGTGGCTTCAATCAACAGACTCAGGTAGTTTCTTCTTGGATCCAGAGTTGACCAAACAGCCAAGTCTGTATTAGTCAGGATTCCCCAGAGGAACAGAACCAACAGGACACATAGATACTGAGATAGGAGAGGTAATGGATCACAGCACGTGAGTATGAAGGCTCAGAAGCTCCAAATAGACCGTCCGCGAGCTGCGAATCAGGGAAGCTGGTGGCAGGGCTCAGTCCAACTGCAAACCCTCCAACCAGTGAGCCCAGTGTAACAGCCAGTCCAAGGTCGCAGCCCCGAGAATCCAGGGGCCGACTAGTGCACATCTCGGAGTCCTAAGGCCCGAGAACCTGGAGTTCTGAAGTCCAAGGTCAGGAGAAGATGGGTGTCTTGGCTCCCAAAGGGAGACGTTCGCCTTCCCTCTGCCTTCTCTCTCTCTCTGGGCCCTCTCCTGACTGGACAGTGCCTGCCTATGTCGGGGCCAGTGGTCCTGGCTTATCCAGCTGACTCCAGTGTCAGTCTCTTCCAGAAACATCTGCACAGGCATGCCCAGAGGTAATGCGTTGCCAGCTACTGATCATCCCTGAAGTTTCTACGTCGTTACCCGCCACCGCCGCTCCCGGGCAGCTGCAGTCAGGTGGTAGCTGGGGTTCGGGTCTCTCAGAGGACTCTCTACTCGTGTGTCTGGATGGGGAAAGCCCAAGCCGTTGAGGGCCTCTGTCTGTGACCTTTCCACTTGGTCTGTCTACACCAGGGCCTTGGGGTATGCAAACGTCTTCGCCAAGACTCCAGAACAGTTATCCCAAGAAAACCTTGCAAAAGCTACATACCTTTTCTAACCTATCTTGGAAGTAAAGCCCTTTCTTGTGCCATAGTCTGTTCTGAAGGTCACAAAGGACCACTTGGGTTTGGGGGAGGGGACATGGACTCCACCTTTTGATGACAAATTGCCAACAATTTTGTGGACATGTTTTAAAACAAATACAGGGGCCGACATCTTACCACCATTTTAAAATTTGCTGAGATCTGCTTTATGGCATAGCATATCATCAGTACTTCTGCTTCTGTCGGGGTTTAAAATTGCAGCATTGCAAACATGTACGTTCAAAGTGATAGGTACTGCTGGTTTAGGTTCTTGCCACAGGGTGCGCGTGCTCGCCAGAGAGAGAGAGAGGGAAAGTGAGAAGTCACCCCCGGGGGGATGGCCACAGTGTCCTCTCCTCTGACCTCCTCTTGGGATTTTGGGAACATGCACATGTGCCTGATAGGATTTTCAGGCCACCAGGCCCAGGGCTCTAACCACCTGGGAGTCCGGCATCGTGACCACCACACCACCTGCTGCCCTAATAGCTATAGGCATCCATAGCTGTCCATACACGATCACTAAAAGTCTTGGGACCAGCACACGGCATAATGGTTACGTCTCTGGACTCCCACATAGTCTACTGCTGTTCAAGTCCCAGACTGGCAGCTTAAAACTCACACAGGGCACCTGTGCATGAGGGCGTGCCCAAGATCCCGAGAGGAGACTGGAGAAGGGATTGCGGCATGACTATGGCCCCTGGGGGGTGATTTCTCACTTTCTGTCTCTCTCGCATCAGCAAGTGCAAGCACCCTATTGCAAAAATCTCTCTTAAAAAAAAAGTTCTTCTATTTGACTTGACTTTGTCTGCTTAATCTATCCAAAATTGAGAAAAATCTCTTGAACTCTTCCAACAATATAATATTTGTCACTATCTCCCTCTAATTCTGCCAAATTTTATTTTATAAATTTTGAGGTTATTTTATTAGGACACGAGTTCAGAATAGTTCTATTTTCTCTGTTAAATGAACTCTGTCATGTGATGCATAATCCTCCTCATCACTTACTGCCCTTTTGGAATGAAAGATTTTTATTTCCTTTCTTTTCTTTTTAACGAGCGAAAGGAAGGTATTTTCAACAGGGCCTGGCCACACCGGGGCCCTCCGGCCAGCTTCCGGGCGAGGTAGTACTGCGGGCAGGCACAGCCGCGCCCAGCGTGTCCGGCTAGGGACACAGCCCTCCCATGCAGGACGTCTTTGACCTCGCCATCTGTGCCATCCTGATTTCATTCGTCTTGGTATTTTTCCGGTATGTCTTTTCCTATCTTTTTGCTTTCACCTTTCCATATCATACTGTTTTATTTATTTACCTATTTATTTATAATTGTCAGAGAGTGATGAACAGAAGGCAGAGAAAGAAAGCGCCCTGGTGGGGTCTGGTACACTGCCACCCTTGCCCTCCGTCCCCCTCCTGTTGGGATTTCGGACACACAAGCACACAAGCCTAGTTGTTTTCCAAGCTGCCGAGGCCAGGATTCGCCCCATACTTGGCCATGTGGGATCCAGCTTCCTTAACCACTAGGCTACAGTGCCAATTCTATCATCATTTTTTTTTTCATATATCCCAGATAAATGACAAATGGCTAGATTTTTTAGTTTTATTGGCAATGAGACATCTGGAGAATTGTTATATAACTTAGTGGGCTTTTCTAAACTTTTGTTTTGTCTTTTATGTGTATCTTTGTTAGCCCGTCAAAAGGCTGACCACAATCAGTGGGGAAACAGTTGTTTGTTCAGCAATAGGATATGTGAGGGGAGGGCTGAGCTAGTCTCTTCTCCGCTGATAAACCCCGAAACGTCAGCCTCAGACCTGCTTTCAAAAACGTGCGGTCCGCATGGCCTCGCCGCTCCCCAGAGTACAGTTCAGTTCAACGGAATTGGTAAGAGGTCATCGGGGAGTGCCTTACACTGAGAGCCACGCTGAAGTGAGCCCGCAGCTCCCTCCTGCTAAGCGAATGATCCGGAGCCGTGCAGGGGTTTCCAGAAATAGCACAATGGCGAAGGTGCTCTGGGTGGGAGCAGCTCAGAGGGGAGCTGTTTATTAGTGTGCAGGCAATTGCCAAACGTTTCTCACAGTGTCTTTATTTTAGGGCCAGTCCATCATGAAGAAAGAGCAGCGTGTTACAGTTCAAATGAACACTAGACATCTCCTTAGTAGAAAGAAATTCATGAGTCGTCCCACTCAGATTGTCAAGATTACGGTAGACAGCATTATTTGCAAAATGCTTTAGAATGGTATGTGAGTATTGATCTTAAAAGTTGGTTTAGAAGCAACCACATACATGGCTCTTTTAAACCAGGTGGTAGAGACCAAAGCTAAAACTATCTTTAATAGAAACATTTACAAGTGGCCATCTTAGCACTGCACTTAGTTCTTAAGAAACTTACTGAATGTCCAGGACGTGTTCATAGCACACACACGTGCACTGCATTGATGGAAAACTGGAACATCAGCGTGCTTCTCAAGAGCGCCATGTCCCTAGGTCTTTGGCTTACACCCTCACCCTCTGAGCTTTTTTTTTCTCTTTGTGGAGAGGTTTTTACTATAGGGCGCGTGCACTCACCAGACAGAGGGAGACAGAGAGACAGAAAGCGAGAAATCACCCCCTGAGGGGATGACCACGCTGCAATCCCTTCTCCTCCATTCCCCTCTCGGGATCTTGGGCACACATGCACACGTGCCCGGCGTGACTTTTAAGCCACCAGGTCCGGGACACGAACCGCGGTCGACTACATGGGAGTTCAGCAACATAGCCATTACGCTAACTGCTGTTCCCACCCTTTGAGCTTTTTAACAGCTGGCTCTTGTCAGGCTCTTATGAGCCTCACTCTATGCAAGGCAGATATAAGTGAAACTAGGGGGGACGGAAGTAATAAAATGTGGCAATATTTTTTGAGTAAACCAAAAAAATATGTCATATATCACAGCAATAAGTGACCTTGTTTTGAAAACTGAATTTATATCTTAGTATTTCTGGCTTAAAACCATATAGGGAAAGCTACTTAATAAAAACTAGTTAATAATTTTTTTTTTCTTTTTTGGAGAGGTTTTTGCTATAGGGCGCGTGTGCTCGCCAGACAGACAGAGAGAGACAGAGACAGAAAGCGAGAAATCACCCCCCACGGGGGATGGCCACATTGCAATCCCTTCTCCTCCATTCTCCTCTCGGGATCTTGGGCATGCACGCACATGCACCCGGCATGAGTTTTAAGCCACCGGGTCCAGGACGCAAACCGCGGTCGACTACGTGGGAGTCCAGCGACATAGCCATTATGCCAACTGCTGGTCCCAAAACTAGTTAATAATTTTTAAAAACCAAATAAGTAAAACCTTTGAATTTTGTTTAAAGCTTCTTAACTTTTTAATGTCATACATTAACAAGAACAAACGGCAGATGACAAACTAGAAAACTATTTTTATAAGAAATGACAAATAGTTATCCCTAAAAATACTTGTAAATCGGTAAGAAAACACAAAACGCTTCATCAAAAAAATCTTTGGAAAAATAAATAATTTGAAATACATAAATATGCTTAAAAAGGGAAAATATTCTCTCTGTTGAAGCGAGACAGAAAAGTGTGCATGTGTGATTCCACACTGAGGTAGCTGGGACGGTCAGATTCCTAGGGGCGGTGAGTAGAGTGGTCACCCGTGGCCAAGAGGGAGAATGCGGGGTTCTCGTGGAGTAAACACTGAGCTTCGGTGTGGAAAGTTCTGGAGATGGATAGCAGTGAGGGTTGTACAACAGAACTGCACTTACGAACTATACACTTCAAAATGGTTTAAAAAGCAAATATTGTGTTTTATTTCATTACCATAGAAAATTCAACCAGTTTGGTATTCGAATAAATGTAAACTTTGATAAGACAGCATTTCGTAATCCAATTAGTAGTAGAAATTGAAATCACAACAGTGCCAATAATGTGGCAACAAATGAGTACATTCAGTCACGGGTGGAAACGTCAAATTGTACAGGCTTTCTGGGTGACAACTTAGAACTGCATGGTAAATGTCCTTATACCCTTCGACCTCTTAATTCAAAGTAAGTGAATTTGTCTAAGAAAATTACCGTCCTTTTTTCTTTTCTTTTTTGAAAAGTTTTTGCTATAGGGTACATGCGCTTGCCAGAAAGACAGAGACAGAAAGTGAGAAATCACCCCCCAGGGGGAATGGCCACGCTGCAATCCCTTCTCCTCCATTCTCCTTTTGGGATCTTGGGCACACATGCACACTCGCCTGGTGTGAGTTTAAGCCACCAGGTCCAGGACTCGAACTGCGGTCGACTACATGGGAGTTCAGTGACATAGCCATTATGCTAACTGCTGGTCCTGAAAATTACCGTTCTTGCTCTTTAAAATTTATTGTGCGGGTTAGAAGTAAAGCATGGTACTCTGCGGGGCAGCCACATGTGAGGGGTCCCCCTCAAACCTGGGGACAGGCCAGTATGCCTGCAATGTGCTCATGATCTGGGCAGCGAGAGGCCAGGGCGGACCGCGGCATCGAGTCCCCGTTGGGGTGCTGTCTGTCTCTCACTCTCTGTTTATCCTACTCATGGAAAAAAAATAAGTAAAATTTTTAAAAATTATTGTACGAGAATGTTCATTAAAGGAGAAATGGTGAAAATATACAAGCTTAACTTTGGTGAACTGATTGCACCTATGAAAAATGTGAAAGTCAAAATGTCTGACATTCAAATGTCCATAAGATGGAATCTGATGCCATTACAGTAAGTCACATTTCTCAGGTACATCATGTGAGATATAATACTACGAGACAGGGCCGACAGGTGGCATGGTGGTTAGGGCACTGGACCTCTACATGCCTGAGCATGGTTTGAGTTCCAGTCCAGGTAGCTTGAAAATCATGCCGGGCATGTGTGCGTGCGTATCCAAAATCCCAAGGGAATGGAGGAGAAGGGACTGCAGCGTGGTCGTCCCCCCGAGGGATGATTTCTCACTTTCCCTCTTTGTTTCTCCCCAGCACATGCCACATGGCAAAAAGCTGGGGTAAAAAAATGGTAAGAAAACGTAGACCATGACCTCAATTTTGTCTGACTGAGATTTTAGATGGCAAACGTAAAAACTCTGCAGTTACCTCTGGTAGTATGATAATGAGGGCTTATTTTTCTTGATACTTTTCCCTATTTCCTAAACTCTACAATGACTATTTTATAATCATAAAATTTAAATACTAAGAAAAAAGGGGTCAGCCTATGACCCGCTGGCTAAGGCGGCTAGAACCCACGTGGCGCTGGTTCAAGTTCTGGACCCGGTAACTTGAAAAACATGCCGGGAATATTGCGTGCCCAAAATCTCGACAGGAGGGAGAAATGGAGGAGGAGGGATTGTGGTGTGGTCATCCCCTATGGGGGGAGGGAGTTCTTTTTCATCCCCCTCCGGCCCTCCGGCCTTCTCTCACCAGCAAGCCCTCTCTCAAACTAAAAAAAAGAAACAAACAAAAAATAAGAAACAATGAAATAGTATTAATACTTGAGTACTATTGTCCACCCTCAACTGTCGATGAACTATTGGCTCCAAACTCAGAAGAGCCTGCTACGTCTGAGGATGCCCGCCGAAGCAGAGCGTGCCATTGAGGGCAGGTAGCCCGATGGAAGTCAGCCTCTTTGCTTTCTTGGAGTCAAAAGTAGTTGTAATTTTTACTCTTCAGTTGCTTGATTTCTGTGCAGTCAGGGGTCCCACGAGAAAGTCCGGCAGACACTGGCAGAGACAGAGGCAGTGGGAGCTGGGGGTGTGGCTCTGGGCTCACGTCCTCTGCCATCGGAGCAGCAAGGGCCAGGGCCGCGCTGAGCCACCACCTGAGCCCTTACGCGAAACAGCCCTGGACAGGGAGTTCTCCTGTGACTGCTGCGAACATCTCGGGGAGCCATGTCCACTGACTCGTCAGCTCGGGACTGGTAATCCGGCTTGTTCAAACCCTCCACAAACTCAAAAAACTCAGTGGCAGAACGCGTACCTTTCCTGCCGATACTTTTCAGGTAAGAGCTGTTCCTTCCAAGTCCCCTCCATGTTGGCTTTTGTCCCAGCCAACACACTGCCCCTCGGAGGGCTAATGTTTGTCGAAGGACAACACTGAAGGGCAAGGCTGATTCATATTTGGGGTTTAAATGAGTACCCAAACTGTAGACTGACTGACTGACTGATCTTTACTCGTGGCAGAGCATGTGCGTGTACACAGAGAGAGGTGCCGTTTTGGGCCTGGTCACACTGCAGTCGCCTCCTCTAATCCTCGGGCCTGTCACAGTTCAGGATGTCAGGGCGAGGGGTTCAAATCCCATGTGGGATCTAGATTCTCTAGAGTAGGGTGTTACCACGACAGGACAAGAGCAGCCCCCCACCCCCCGGTAGATTTATATCACTTTTACACAGGAACATTGCATTAACAACATCACTGGGAGACTACATTCATCTTTCCAACATTTCAAACTTAGAATTGTTCCAAAGTTGTAGTCGAAAAAAAGCCTAACTGAATAAGGGATCTAGTCCAGGTAAAACTAGAAGGGGACGCACTTCTTTTGCTGCCTAAGCCTTTCTTCTTTTTCTCTTACACAACCAAGCCTAGGCCTCCAGCATTTGGATCTGAAAAATTCTGAAAAGGCACAGTACCAGGTAGGGTAGACAGCGGTGGGAGACTCCAGACTGGGATCACTGGAGCTTAAACATAAATGAATATTTGAAGAACAGCCATTCCATTTCTAGTTTATTTCCTTTCATTGACTATCACGAAAAAATATTTCCAGAATCTTCTGTTCTTTGTCAAAGCTCTCTTGAACCTCACAAATAATTATTTTCCCCAGTAGTTTCATAATGCTCCATTGAACAAAAGCTACATTGCAACATTTCCCAAGTGCAGAGGAGTCTTAGTTCCTCAGGGAAAGAAACAACGTTCTACAGAGATTGCGTGGCTCCTGTCACTAGGGCAAGCTTTGAGCTAGTTGCCTCCAGGCTAAATGAAGCCAAAGTTGAAATGCTGGGAATGAGTTTGAGTTTTTTTAAGTTAGTTGTCAGCATCTGAAAATTACGAGATCTGACGTAAAAATATAGAGATAGGGTTCTTTAAAGATCTTTAAAGCAGTGCACGGGGGTTGCTGTGTTAAAACACCAACACCAAGTGAGCCCAGAGGCAGCTGTTTTCTTAGAGGTCCTGGCTCCCCGATGGTCACCACCCTCTCTGGCCTGCTGTACTCACCAGCATTACCTGTCTGAGTGCGTGTAGGAACTTGAGGGCTTTTGATGCATTATAATAGATCCTTGGACAATATCAATCACGTCTAACATAAATAATATTTAACATTTTTAAAATAGAACAGGAAGCGAAAAGAGCAGCCCTGGCAGCCCCTCGGCCTCCTGCCATGCCGTAGGAGTTAGCTATGTGACTTTCCTTGGAAATACGGTCAGGTGGGAAAACATCCGGGAGAGGTGGGCGTGGCCACCCCAGGAACAGCCTCAGAGCTGGATTCCAAGCCGAAGTAACAGGACGGGTTCCAGTGTCAAGTCTTGTTGTCTCTAGTTACCAGAGGGTGTGTGTACTCACCAGAGACAGACGTGGGCCTGGTCACACCACCGTCTCCTCCATTTCTCCACCCCGTCAGGGTCTGGGGCACATGTGCATGTGTACGTGGCATGTTTTTCAAGCCGTGGGGAGATTGCCCCGTCGGGATCTGAGGCACACATGTACATGTACATGGCGTGTATTTCAAGCCGTGGGGAGATTGCCCCTTTGGGATCTGGAGCACACGTGCACATGTACATGGCGTGTTTTTCAAGCCGTGGGGAGATTGCCTCGTTGGGACCTGAGGCACACATGCACATGTTTGTGGCGTGTTTTTCAAGCCGTGGGGAGATTGCCCCGTCGGGATCTGAGGCACACATGTACATGTACATGGCATGTTTTTCAAGCCGTGGGGAGATTGCCTCGTTGGGACCTGAGGCACACATGCACATGTTTGTGGCGTGTTTTTCAAGCCGCGGGGCCAAGACTTGAACAGCCAGCCACCTGGCTCTGACTCCACTGAGAATGAGCAACGACAGCAACGGTGAAACCTGGCATGGCGTGTGAGGGTTTGTCCCACTACATTGAAGGGGCTTCAGAAGACGCTGGGCTGCGGGCTGGACACGGGCTGTCCATAGCCGCACTCCGGCCTCTCGGTGCCCAGCGTCCCCACACTGAGTCCCCCTCGGTGCGGTCACCTCGCAGTGCCTACGCCAGACACACGGAGCCTCAGGTGACGCCTGGAAGAGCCAATGAAGAGGAAGGACAGCCCTGCCTGGGGACCGCCCTCACCCAGCCCATGGCACTGCTGCCTGGCACTTGACGACGTTTGCGCTCTTCCCTCCCCTCCGCTTGCCAAGACTCCTTAGACTGACAGAAGTCAACGCCAGCGTCTCGTTTGGTTTTCCTCTTCTCCTGGATGACTATTTAGATAGGAACTTGGCATCCTCGGGGGCGGGCCTGTCTACTGGACATAACCTCGGTGGCTGGCATGACCGAGAGCTCGCTCTGTGCTCCTCCTGTGTCACCTACTCGGTCCTCAGCAAACCTCGTGGGGTGTGCGCCAGGGCAGCCTCTTTTTCCAATGAAGAAAGTGATGGTTTGAGAAAGTGGCTTGTTCTCTAAGTCCTGCTTTCGATCACTATTCTGTAAGGTTAGCAGCCTTCCAAACGCAGTGTGTCCGCTTCTAACAGGAGTGTGCAGGAAAACTAAAGAAACAGGCTTGCCCTGCTCACATGCTGCCTTAACAGACCAGGTGGGAAGAGAAGAGTCAGTGGAGGCCAGATGCAAACCAGTCACCAAGAAAAACCTTTCTCAGGTCATTATTAGGAAGTATTATTAGAGGATGAGGAAACCACACAACACAAACCTCCAGAGAGAAGTAATGAAATTAGAGAAGGCAACACTGATAATAACAGAGAAAGGAGTCAGGCTCGAACAAGAGACAAAAAGCTTAGCATGTTTCATTCTGGAAAGATGGATGCTGAGTGGGCACGGGTATGTCAGGGGTGTACAGACTCCTAGGAACTAATTAAATAAAAATATAGCTTTGGGAACCAGTAGATGGCGTAGCAATTACGCCACTGGATTCTCACATGGTCAAACATGGTTCAATTCCCAGATTCGGTGGCTTGAAAATCCCACCAGGCACGTATGTGTGTCTGCCCATGATCCTGGAGGAGAAGGGATTGCAGCGTGGCCACTTCTCTGAGGGATGATTTCTCATTTTCTCTCTCACTGTCTCTATCACTCTCCAGAGAACTCACATGTCCCAAGGCAAAACCTCTGAAAAAAGAATACAATTTTGCCCAGGAAATAACAAACAAACATGAGGGACTCATTCCAAGAATTGGTGTTTTGGAGGATGATGTATAGAATATCTGTATTTTTAGGTTTCGATTTTTTTTTTTCCACCATGGGGCACATGCACTTGCTGGAGAGAGAGAGAGAGGAAAAATGAGAAATCACTCCCCAGGGAGGATGGACACGATGCAATTCCTTGTCTGCCATTCTCCTCTCAGGATTTTGGGCATGCACCCACACATTCCTGATGTGATTTTTGACCCACAGGATCTAGAACCTGAACCACAGCCAGCCAGGTGCAAATCAAACATCTTAGCCACCATGCCGGCTTAGATTTTGAATTTTTAATAAATAAGAGAAATCCTTATGTTTTGGATGTGCACTTTTTTTTTCTTTCTTTTTTTTTTTTTTTTTTTTTTTTTTGAGATACTTTCGCTATCGGTTCTGTGTGTTCGCCAGAGAGACGAAAAGCGAGAAGTCACCCCCCGGGGGGATGGCCACACTGCAATCTCTTCTCCTCCAGTCTCCTCTTGGGATTTTGGGCACGCGTGCACATGCAGCCAGCATGAGTTTTAAGCTGCCAGGTCCAGGGCTTGAACCATGGTTGACTATGTGGGAGCCCAATGACGTAACCATTACACCATCTGCTGGTCCCCCTATTTTTGAAGTTTGCACAGCACTTGAGAGGTCTTTTCAAAATGCAAGTGTGATCATGGAAGGCTTGCTTCTTACTGTGTCAGCATTTAAATCCTTAACGTAGTCCTGTAGGGAGTAGAAAGCCCTTGCTCCGATTTCCTGGAGTGTCTCTACTCGCTCTCCCTTGCTCGCACCTGTGGGCATTTGACAGTTCCGGCTCCCACTCGTGTGGGCAGTGGACTCTTCCTGGGCCAGTCATCCCCCCTTCCTGGGCCCTGCAAACACTTCTTTTTAAGCACACCAATTGCCCCCATCACCAGACTGTGGACTTTGCACAGGCTAGGCCATGCGGGCTGCCCTCACTCACCCCGTTCCCAGCAGCTGTAACCAGTAATGCTCTGGTGCATGGAAGAACCTCATGCCATTCAGGGCTGAATTCCGGTTTAGGTAAATCAGTGAGCCATTTTTATTTGATCGGAAATGTGGGGGGTGGGGCAGAGTCTTGTGCATGTAGGCTGAGACACAGCTATGAAATCAATGTTATCTTGAACTAGGGCCCAGATCCCAAGTGTCCCACTGCAAGTCCCACCTGGAGGCTGGAGAACTGCACCAGGCAGCATGCACACCCACCCAACTCTGGGGATGAGAGATGGCGAGGGGATGGCAGTGTGGCCACACTCGGGGGTTTATCTCCAGATGGAAGGTGTATTTTTCTGTTTACACCCGGTTGTATCCCCCCAGTCTAGATCCTGTTTGGCAGACAGTAAATGTTCTATTTGCTGAATAAATCCGTTTAAGTCAGTAGTTTTCCTGACCTAGACATAAGACAGGGAGCACTGATTAACCTCAAAATGAATTTTCATGAAATCCCTATCTAAATTATTTAAAAATAGTCACTGTATTCGATTAGGATCTTTAAACATAAGGCTTTGAATTAAGTGCGATCAATGGACAGTACAGCCAGAGTCACCTGAGCGCCTGTAAAAATGCAGATTCTCAGCGACAAAGGTGACAATTCCGCAGGCTGGGTCGCCTTCCCAATTCCAGAAGCTGCGTTTGAACTGAGGCCCAAAGGCCAGAGTCTGGAAACGCCGTGCAGCAGTAGACGACTCTCGGCACGTGCCAAGCCCGAGCCGGATCCCTCTGAGTGTGCATTATCTACCCTCCTTCACCGCAGCCGGCTTTGGCGACAGGAGTGCGGAGCCCAAGTACTCGCTTTCTCCACTTCACGGATCTGGAAACACTGGGCCATGCCTAGCTCTCTGCTTCCTTTCCCTCCCACAAATTTATATGGTTCCCGACAGGAAGAAAGGCAGAATGAAAGAGGCAAACAGTGCGCAAACCCTCTAAGAAAAGGAGGAGGGAAAATGCGCAGCGTCCCGGCGTCCCAGCGGGACATCCCCTCCAAGCGACAGCCTCGTGGCCTTTGCGTTGGCTCCGGAGGCCAACAGTTGGCGACTTTTAGGCGCTTGGCGTTGCAGACGTGGAGACCAGGCGTGGGGGGGCGGGGAGTGGGGGTGGGGAGGGCGGGGACATTCCAGGGCTGGGCGGGGGAGTCGCGGGGCGGGAGCGGGGCGGGGTCGGGACGGTCCGAGGCTGCAGCGGCTGCCCGGGCCACGGGGAAGAGGCGGCGCTGCGGGGTCTGGCCCCTCCCCGAGGCGGGCCCAGCCGGAGGGCGCGGCCGCGGTGCGCGCCAGGCAGTGCGCTCCAGCCGCCGGCGTGAGGGCGCCTCGCTCCCAGCCGGGCATGGCCGGACTTCTACGCAGCAGGAGCCGCGGCTCCCGGACCTCTCGCCTCGCTCCCTGAGCGCGCTCCTTCTCCGATCGCTGGCAAGCCCGCGTTCGCTCCAGGCCGTGGCGAGGGCAGGGGTCGCCCGGCAGGGATGCGCTGAGCTCTGCGAGGGCGCGCGCGCCGCCTGCCGCCGTGGGTCGGGTCGCCGGAGCCCCGCGGCCTCGGGCTGCCTCGACCTCCCTGCGCGCGCCGGCCGCCCTGCGCTGGGCTGGATGTGCAGAGAAAAGCCGGACACCATGATCCTAACGCGTAAGTAGAGCGCGCCTCGCCGTCGGGCCGCCCGGACGCCGGTCGCGGGGGACGTGTCACTCCGCCTTGTCAAGTCGTGCCTGTGGCTCTGGGCTTTTGAGACGCCCTTTGGGAGGTGGAGTGTGAGCACACCGGGCCCGAGTTTGCGAGGGTGGTTGGAATTTCGGATCACGGCCGTTGGCCGCTCCTTGCCTGGGGACCGCGGTCTGGCGGCCCCGGACCCCTCCGACCAGGCTGGGGCTAGGGGCTCGGGGCCCAGCGGGGGCGCTGGGCTGGGGCGGCGGCGCGGGGCGGGGGCGCAGGACCGGCAGGCGGCGGTGCAGCTCCTCCGACTCGGCACCCCCGGGGCTTGGGGTCACGTAGTCGCCACCGTTTTGGTTGTCTTTATTTGGGGGACCATCCCGACTGGGCGCTTGCCGTCTTTAAGCATAATAGTCCAAAATCAGCGTTAACTTCTGAGAATATGGTATTTGGAGACGTTTTAGACCCTCCTGGCACTTGGGAATTTAAAAAAGAAAAGAAAGAAATAAACACTACACGCAAGTAAACGCACCGAGAAATGGCTGTAATGGCAAATCTTTTTGTCCAGTGTCTCAGCGCCGGGAAGCGTCCAGACCCGGCCGGGTGGCCACCGTGCAGCTGTGGCGGTCTTAGCAGCCCTAGCTGGCGCGGCGGGGCTCCCGCCAGGACGGCAGCGGCTGCGCTCGGGTGCGGGCCGTGGCCTCCAGCCCCTCGGGGTCGGGAGCAGCCCACGCCCTGGCCCTCGGAGCCCGCGGGGCGAGTCCCGGCCGGGGATCGCTAGACCGCCGACGCCCGACTTTTCCTGGCCTGGGCGGCAGTCTCCGGGTTCCCTCCCTGGCGGTGTGCCCTGTCCCCACCTCTGGCACCTTGGGCCCAGCCTCGGACTCTGCAACGAGGCGCACCCGGCCTGGGTGCAGCGGCCCGGAGGCGCGTGTAAGCCAGCATCTGCGCGTCCTCCGGAACCAGGGCCCCGAGAGCACACAGCGCAGGACTGCCAGGTCGTAGTTGGGGGGTCTGCAGTTTAAGCCCCGCGAATCTGGGGGTGATGAGACCTCGCTGTGCCTTCTCCATGTGCAGCGTGGGACCACGACTGTCCCCGCGTGGGGTGGTTGTGAGGGTCCAGGGAGCTAATACCGGAGAATTGCTTAAGTGACGTTGGGTGGGCACCTGGCTCATGCCAATTACGGTGGCGGGAACCCCTGCCTGGAGCCATTAGTCTGCGCCATGGAGCTGCAGAAGGTCCTGCCTGCCCTCTTCTAGTCCCAGCCCTGTTTGAGTGGGTCTCTACACCCAACGGGTTAGCAAGCCTGCATCTGCAGGGTCACGGTGAAGTGGTTTAGGAAGCAGGAGGGAGAGCCTGGCCTGCGCCGTCCGTTAGGAAGCGGTTCCCGAGGCTGGGTGTGTGGTACATCGGGTAGGGCTGAAATCGCAGCTCCGGAGAAGACAGATGCTGAGTCTCAGATTACAATTTTTTTCCCTCCAAAATTCCGTTTGCTGGAAGGATGAGTGAAAATAATACCCAGCAGACTGCAAGGCCCTGAATGTAAATCTATCAGCAGCTCGAGAGGCCGGCAGCTCAACTCTGTCCTTCTGGGCTGCACGCTGGTCCTCCAGGGAGGATTTGCAGACCAGAGTGTGCGGAGTTTAGGTGCCCAGCGCCAGCCTTGCTGCAGCCTGCGTCACATGGCCAGCCTGCCTTCCTCCTTTCGGAAGGGAATCCTGGGAACACATGCAGAACGGCTAGCAGATAAACCTTCAGAAGTTCTTTCGAAACATCGTGAGAAACTGTTGGTGATTGTGTTGTTTTTTATTGTGGCCTGCCTGGTTCACGTCATGGCCAAGCTTGAACCCTGCGGTTCTCGGCAGCACTTCCGTTCAGTTTCAGATGAAGCACACAGACTGACTTCCACGGCTGTGTATAAAACTCGCCTTTAACACAAACTAGCTTTATTTTAATCCTAGCTCGGTGACACCATATACCAAACAGGCTGGAAACTCAAGAAAGAAGGCTAGCTTGTTTTCTCAACTCCGCAGAATTGGATACTAACCTCCAACTACAGAGGACAAGGAAGGCGATTCCCAATGCCGAATCATGTGAGAAATGCCAGTCACGCTTCACAGCGGACAGATGAAGCGGTGAAGCGATGCGCTGTCGCTAATCGAAGGCTGTGTTTCAGGACTGAATGCACTGGACCAGTCTAAGGGGGGGTTTGTGGTTCCCGAGCAAAGGTGAGAGCTGGGTGCCCTTCAGCCTAAAAGCCTGTGTTTATTTGGTGTCATTGTTCAAAGACCAAAGATCAAGCCAAGTTTGAGAGCATTTTTACGTTAGGAGAGGTGTCTGCCTCTGCAGTAATAGACCAGATTGATAGAAAGATGTGTTACGATTGAGCACGTTACTACTGTGAAGTGAGATTTGAAATGGACATGCTGCTTAGACTGTCTTCGTAGAACTCGGTGGGATGGACAGGGGCATATGGAGGCCCCGGGAGATGCCTTCCAAGCAGGGCTTGGTGAGATTACCAGAGGTGGTTTGAAATGTGAATGTAAGTCCTTGGGTTTCCCTTAGTGTCCCGTGGGGATTTTAAGCCATGATGCAATGTTTAAATGCGAGTGGTATTTTTATGACTCAGGCGGGTAAATACGCAGTTTGAAAATATTTGGGGAAGGGTAATTTGGTGGAAGAATGGGGCCGGCTGAAGTACAGTGAGTCGGAAGGGTGAAGTGAACTGGGCTCTTTTGAAGCGAGCCTTGTGCTGGACAGGA
Source organism: Tupaia tana (assembly GCA_026018925.1). Taxonomy (NCBI): domain Eukaryota; kingdom Metazoa; phylum Chordata; class Mammalia; order Scandentia; family Tupaiidae; genus Tupaia; species Tupaia tana. The sequence goes on along the minus strand of JAKSZU010000002.1, from coordinate 143,274,956 downwards.
TGGTCCCGTATGTAAACACAGCTTCCCATGCTTCCCTCTCCTTCCTAGCAACAGGAAGACGGAAATGAGGCCATGCAAAAAAAAAAAAAAAAAAGACCCTGAAGGGCTCCAGACAATACTTGATCCCCCCACCATTCACCCTGTACAGCCCAAAGACCTGCAAAAGTAAAAAATAACATCAGATGTTTCCCCTTCCTCCCCTACATTTTGCCAAATCTTGAAGGACCGAGTTCTCAGTGTTTAGCACATCAGAGCAAAGCCTAGCCCCGTGGTGTGACTGGATCCAGACAACCTGCCCTCGGGATTATAAAGCAGATTGGGGAGGAAGGTGGTTTTCACTTTCCATGATTAGCATGACGTGAGCTGGGACCTGGTCTAGAAAGAGGAGGCCTTTCATTTACATGCTTAGTGCAGCTTAGCCTTTCTCGTAATGCCTCTCTCTGCCAGAGTCTACCCTAAAATACCTGCCATGAGGTTGTAAGGCTACAATGCAGAGGAGTTACCTGTACAACTTGGAGGACATAAAAAACTTTGCTTCCTAAGGTGGTCAAGGTGAACTAAGACCCAGCAATAGCATGTAAATATACATTCTGCCCTGCAGAGTTCTGTCCCGTGTTCTTTTCCATGGCTTCAAAATTAGAGGAAAGAGCATGATTCTGACTCCGGCCTTTGCATGTGGAAGATTGCAGAGATTTGAGCTGTGTTTCTCTTGTAAGGAACACACAACACTGTACCTTAAATGTGCTTTATCAGAACATGTTACTGCATTGACGTGCATGCAGCCCGCGGTGTTTCTTTTCACCTTAAGATCGGTCAGGGTCTGGTTCATGTACATTGGTAAGAGTCCCAGCTGGGAAGGGCTCCACCTGTCTGGCTACACTTTGGCTTCAGTGGGACCTTGTGTTATTATTAAGGATTATCATGCTCAGTGATAGGGCATGGGAGTCCTGCTGGGAGCCTTTAATTAGATCTACCTGGTCTCATGTTGTCCCCTCCCGCCCACCAGCAGATTCTTCTTCCTGGCCACCCTGATTACTGCTGGGCAAGAAGAAATCCCTACACACTAGCCTGCGTGTTACCCTAAGCAGCAGCCAGGACCCTTCCAGTTGGCCCACACAGTCCTGTAGTGACTCTGAAGTTTCCCGGGGGCTGTGACCCCATGTAGAGACCTTTCATGTTGGGGTCCAAAATAGCAGATGGGGTGTTCTCGCGTCTCCTGTCTTGGGACCTGGCGATTGGAGGCGGGACCCACCCTTCCCACTGGGGAAGTATTCCAGGGTAGCATTTTCTGAAAGTCTAGCCTCTCTTGACTGTCATAAGTAATGCTTTCTTTGGTGAAATTCCTTTAAAATACTATTTCTAAGGGGACCTCGTCTCCCAGCTGTCACTGAAAATATCCAAATGGCATCTTGAAAGTTCCTTCCTATTGGGAAATAAAGCGCTGGGCCTCCAAAAGGCACACTATCCTACCTTGTTAAAGATGGAGCCAAAACACGGCAGAAGCCAGCCCGTCTCGGCCATCCAGCCTGTGTTTGATCTGCTCCTAGACACGGCTTCCGAGTATAAAGGGCACTCTTCCCATCTACATGTGCTTGGGGTCCTCTGCGTGTCCACCTGCTCCCCCGCCTAGAGAAAAATCAAAAGCTGCTTGAGTCCTCAGATGCCTTGACACTTCCTGTCCACATTTTGTTCTCTCCCGCCCCACCTGGGAGTGTCCCGTGGAGAGGGCGAGAAGTCACTTCCTGCGGCTGGTCAGAAAGGCGCCTTCCTTCTCCTACAGGAACTGCAGAGGATGTCTGAGGGACAAAAGCTCTCCACACCCAGAGGGCGCAGCATTTTCCAGGCACAGACCTTGGGAAGCCAGGCGGGAGGAGACGTCACGTCGGAGGTGGAGGACAAATGTGGTCCGTTGTCTGGCTGAACTCGTCACAGCCACGCCGTGCCCTTTGTCACACTCGTGTGACAGAAACAGAGGCTCCCCTCTGCCGAATCCTGCACCCACTTTACCTCCTGGACCTGGAGAAACCCCACTAGTGGATGAGAGACCCAGTCCCCAGGCAACTCCCTCTTTCAAACTCTGCAGCACAGAAAAGGGCTTTTGGACGGTGCTGTGTGCCGGTAAAAGTCATCGGGTGGGAAGTGGCCGAACTTGGCGAAGGAAGCTGGGTAAACAGGGCGTTTTCCTGGCTGAGGGGCGCCGGCAACAGGGCTGAAGGAAGGCAGTGCCTCCTCCAAGACCATGTGTGAGTTCAGCGGGACCTCGGGCCTCTTCAGCCTGTGTAACAAAAGGGAGAGAGTGGACCAGCTCTGTGGCCCGGTCCTTACAGCAGCCCGATCCCACATGGCTGGCAGTGAGGTTCGAGAACCAGACCCAGAGGCTGGAGAGACAACGGTGCCTGTGTGTGTGCACCCAAAACCCTGCGAGGAGGGAGAGAGGAAGGAGAAGAGCTTGTGGAGTGACCACCCCCTTTCCCCTCTCGCTGTCTCCCCATCTCTCTTTGATGAGCAAAACATACTCAAGCAAAAAATAAAAAGAGAATGCCAACAAAGCGAGGATCTTAATGTGTTTGTAGGAGCCCGTATGGATGTATCTGAATCAAATTATGACCATTAGATTGTGTGTATTGGGGGGCTGGGTGTCTCAAATAATCCCGATGAAAATAACTCCTAGGCGACAATAACTCTCATTTTTTTCTTATACTCGTGGGCACACAACTGAGAAAACCACACTGAATGCTGTTTCCTGTTTGCAGTTAGCCTTCAGAATGCCTAGAGGTGGCTACCTCCCTTAACCAGTGTCTGCCATGTTTGTATTTCCACTGGTCTCTGGAAAAGCAGCTTCATGTTTGTTTGTTACTTGAATTTCTTCAGAATATGCTAAAATATGGACAAGCAGGTTTGTTTAGGTTTCTTTTTCTAGAATTTCTTGCTTACTCCTACTTTACGGTTTTTGTAGCTCTATAATTTATACAACATTTCACTTTCCTCTGCTGTGGCGCTATCGAAGTCAGGGGAGAGGCAAAGACGAGGCAGCGGGCTCCGAGGCTTGCCCGTGCTCTCGATAACGTGCGGGCATGGGGCCAGAGAGCTGCTGCGCCCCAGCCTTCCGTAAAGGAGGTGCGGGTACTCCGGGTTCGTGACCCAGTATTTTGCCTTGGATAAATAAAAGAGGAAATTGATTATATAATCTTAAGAGATCTGCTTCATTAAAAAAAAAAAAAAGGAATAAATAAGGGCCTTTAAATATATGTTATTTACACAGTTTACTTTTTTAGTATTTTTTTTCTTTTTCTTTTTTGGAGAGGTTTTTGCTATAGGGCACGTGCACTCGCCAGAAAGACAGAGAGAGACAGAGACAGAAAGCGAGAAATCACCCCCCACGGGGGGATGGCCACACCGCAATCCCGTCTCCTTTCAACTCTCGGGATCTTGGGAACGCATGCACATGCGCCCAGCGTGAGTTTAAGCCACCCATGCCACCAGGTCCGGGACTTGAACCGCAGTCAACATGGGAGTCCAGCAACATAGCCACTACACCAACTGCTGGTTCCTCTTTTTTAGTATTTTTAAAAGCTATTCCAAGTCACTTTTCTTCGTGCATGGTTTGAAATGTATGAATATTTTTTACATAAAATACTAGAAGCATATGCGTGCGTGTTTATATGTGTGTACATGTAGATAGATAGGTGTGCCTGCATGTGCGTGCACGAACATGTATGTGCATGAACAAGCGTGTGTGCATGAACGTGTATGTGTGCGTGCATGTGCGTGCGTGTGTGTGCGTACCAAAGGTTTCTTTTTATGTCTCCCCATATTAAAATGAAATACAAAGATGTGGTGATGCAGAGTGCATTTCCGTAGTGGTTTATTTTCATTCCAGTCTGACCTCTTTGTTCTGAGTAGCAAGTGCCAACTTTTGGTTCTTTGGGATCTTTTCTGTTCCTGGAGTGACTGGGTCGCCCCAAGGCGAGCCCAGTCGAGTCCTGCCCCTCATGGGCTCAGTCTAGGACAGAGCTGTTGGCTGTGCCAGTGCAGAGTACCTGCCTGCGTGTTGAAGACGATGCTTTGCAGACACCTGTACGAGGTGACCCTCAGAGGAGCTCTCAGTGAGCATAACGTCTGCATGGAGCAGCCGCTTCTCAGGTGTAACCCTGTGCAGGCAGGCAAGGCGTGTCCCCAGGGCTTCCTTCTTTCGCAGCAAAACTATTTATTAAGTTGTCATCACATCACAGGGGAAAATGGGTCCTTTTTTCACCTTTATATTATTTCTAGGATTGGTCTTTACTAGAAAGCAACGTATCTGTCTCCAAACCGCAAGCAGAAGATAGAAAGAAATGAAAAACTTTAAAAAACCAAATTGCCACACTTTCATTTCTTACTAGCACTGAAAGAGTCTGGTGGTTTAAGAGCGAGGGGACCTGGGCTGGTAGGTGGCATAGTGGTTGAGGTGCTGGACTCCCACATGGCCAACCATGGTTCAAGGCTCAGACCTGGTGGCCCCCAAATCACTAGATAAATATCTACAAATAAATCACTACAAATAAATAGGTGCATGAATACATATTAAAAACAAGCAGACGACAGTGTGAGGACACTTGAAGTAGGTAGGGGATGCCCCAGCGTGGGGAGGAGGGCTGGGGAGCTCTGAGCCTCACGCCTGTCTCCTGCACTTGGGCAGCTCCCCCTACGTAGGGAAAGGTGGAAAGGTCTGGGTGCCTCGGCTCCAGCCCGGGGCGCTGCGAAGCCGGGGGAAAGCCGACGCCAACAGGACCGAAAGTCTTAGTTCTGTGCGCTGAGGTGTCTCCTTCTTGTGAAGGTACACTCAGTCTGAGAGCGACAGACACAGAAGCAAACACTTTTGATTTTGTGTTCTCTGGAACAAGCCCGTGTACTTCATGGGACAGATTAAGAAATAGATCCGATAAAAAGTCACCCTGAAATTTCCACAAAAGCTTCCGTAGATTGACCAAAGTGGGGTTCTCCTGAAGCACTTTCTAGTGATCCAGTTGTTTCTGTTTTGGTTTATTTAATTTTTGCTACAGGACGCACTTGCCAGAACACAGCAGGGCGGCTGGGGTGGGGGGTAAGAAGGCATCTCCAAGAGGGCGTGGCAAGCCGCGTCCCCTCTCCTCCATTCTCTCTCAGGATTTGGGGCACACACGCATGCACACGCCCCCAGCATGCGTTTTAAGCCACCAGGCCTGGAACTTTATCCATGGTCGGTTACATGGGAATCCAGCAGCACAACTGTTACGCCGTCTGCTGGTCCCGAGAGATTATGTTCTTTTCTTTCTTTCTTTCTTCTTCTTCTTCTTCTTCTTCTTCTTTTTTTTTTTTTTTTTTTTTTTTTTTTTTTTTTTTTTTTTTGTTAAAGAAAGAGTTTTACTATGAAACATGTGCACTCGCTAGAGACATAGAGACAGAAAGCGAGAAATCACTCCCCAGGGGGGATGGCCACGCCGCAGTCCCTTCTCCTCCATTCTCCTCTCGGGATCTTGGGCACGCACGCACACGCACCCAGCGTGAGTTTAAGCCACCGGGTCCAGGACTTGAACCACAGTCAGCTACATGGGAGTCCAGCGACATAGCCATTACACCTTCTTCTGGTGGTCCCAAGATCATTCTCTTAAGGCTACTGAATAGGTAGCCAAATGCGTACTATTCTCTGTATGCACACATACGTGTATGTCAGGTTATGATGTAAAATAGGCTTTTTATCATGGGTCTTAGAAAAATTAAGACGACCATTTTATTAGAACGAAAGTCTTATCAGTGGTTAATTTCTCTAATAGTTATAGAGCAACTGCCATGTGTCACACACAGCCATAGGTGCTTGGGCTCAGTTGCAGAGTGATGGACAGAGAAACTCACCCTTGAGGAACTTACAGAAGTGGGAGGGAGAAAGCATAAATAAGTATTGTGGAAGGACAGAATAAAGCGGGGGGGGGGGGGGGGGGGGGGGGGGGGGGGGGGGGCGGCAAAGCTGCGCTGGTCGGAGAGGAAGACTGATCGCCCCTGGGCTGTCACAGGGGGCTGGGAGGTGCGCCTGGCTCCAGGTGGGAGACACGGGCTGCCCTCTAGTTCCGAGCATTGATGGCACAGGGCATCCGTGGGCCTTGGGAAGCTGCTCACTCCTAAGGGGAGGAGAGGGGACCTTCACGCCTGTGTTTAACTGTGGAGTGCCTTGCTGCGTGGCTCCCGGAACTCCAGCCCCTGCTGTTCCTGAGTGAAGAGAGGAGTGTCGCCTGGCCTCTGCGTGTCCTGCTTGGGTACTGAGCAGGTGGATTTGGGGCGCCTGCTGTTCAGCCACAGGGCCTAAGAAACCGAGTCAGCGGCTGACCACCCAGAGCTTCCTACATTTTTTTTAATACTTGGAGCAGATGTTTGGAGTATTTTTTGACACGTGAAAGTAGGAATGCTGCTAGTTGCTGGTCAGGGTTTTTACTGTGATGAGATACCATCAGAGTTTAATAAGTATTAGTCTATGCCTTCTGCTGTGGGGCTCAGCCCGGTTAGGAATGCAGCTTCCGTCGATCACGCCTAACTAGTCCTTGGCAGTTGTGTGTGTTTAACATTTGTTGCACTTATTTCTATGAGGGAAGAGTGTGCTGGAGAGAGAGCGAGGGGAGTTTTGACCCTGCCCCGGCCTCCCAGTTAGCTAGAGCCAGAGCACCCGCCTCGTGGACCCGGCCCCCCGCGGCCTCAGCCACCACACAGACACTGTGCCCCCACTTGCAGCACCGTGGCTGGGCCTAGTGGATAGTTTTACTCATTGCAGAGAGAAGGGGACTCAGGTCAGAGCTCACAGTCTGCCTTTAAATAGGGAAGATACTAATGGGCTTTTTTCCCTTCTTCCAACAAATACATGTATGTTTGCACTGTGCAGAAAGGAGTCTTTCAAGGCCTGCTCCGCAGCATGGTGCTTAGCGCTGTGTGTAGTAAGCTGAATCCCACAGGCAATTGCTGTTGGAGTCCTAGCCCCGGCAGCTTGAAAACCACGCTGGATAGACTGGCCTGTGGTCCAGTGTTTAAGTTTCAAGTTAAGCTGGATCTCGCATGGCCGACTGTGGTTCAAATCCTGGCCCTGGCAGCTTGAAAAGCGTGCCAAGTGTGTATGTGTGCATGCGTGCCCCAAATCCCAACAAGGTGGGAAAGTGGAGAAGGACTGCAGCCTGACACGGGGGAGTGCTTTCTCTCTCTCCACCGCCCTCTCTGTCTCTCTGAGCAGTGTACTCTCTGGCAATTAAAAGAAGAGAGGAAAACATTCTAGGCACGTGTGTGTATGCCGCAAGTGCTGGATTGGAGAAATGGAGGGAAAAAGGCTTGCAGCATGACCACACCCCCTTGGGGGAAGCAGCTCGCTCTCTTTCTGTCTCTCTCTCTCCATATCTCTCTTTCGCTCTCTCTGGCAAGCATACACACTCCCTAGCAATTGGCAGCTTTTCCAGGTGGACTAGTGAATGCAGAAGCAGACGTGGTGGACTGAAGGTGGGGAATTAGCCCGAGCCAGGAGAAAACGGGGCTCGAGGGCTGAGGGCACTGCGCACCTAGGCTGTGGCATTCGTCCGGAGAGACTGCGGCTGGGTGGCATCTGGAGGCTTCCAACAGCCCAGTGGGTCAGCAGAGCCCCAGTGCTGCAGGCTGTGGTCCTGCCGAGCAGTGCGAACTGAACCCAGAAGGTGGAGGAGAGTCGCTGTGGAACTCCAAGCAGGGCAGTGACTTCATGAAGTCTACGTTTGTAAACACCAGTCTTAGGGCTCAGTGACCCTCGGGACCAGCGTAGGTTGGTTGGAGGTCGGGAGGGGTAGGGCTTGTCTAAGAGTTTAGTTAGGAGGTGCTTCGTGTATCCACTAAGAGAAAGAACTTGGAGAAGTGTTGTCTGGCTCAGTAGTTCTTAATCCTGGCTGTCCTTAAACTTAAAATACAATGTCCAGACCCTCCCATACTGAGTACATCAGAATGCCTCGAGTAGGGACCAGCAGTTAGCGTAATGGCGATGTCGCTGGACTCCCATATAGTCGACCACGATTCGAGTCCCGGACCCGGTGGCTTAAAACTCACGCCAGGCGCGTGTGCGTGCGTGTCCAAGATCCTGAGAGGAGAATGGAGGAGAAGGGATTGCGGCGTGACCATCCCCCCTGGGGGGTGATTTCTCACTTTCTGTCTCTCTGTCTCTTTCTGTCTGTCTGGCGAGCGCACGCGCCCTATAGCAAAAACCTCTCCCCGCCAAAAAAAAAGAATGCCTCAAGTAGGTGTTCACTGGAATTTTTAGAGGGCTCCCAGGGCAACGCCTCCCTCCGTGTGTGACTGACAGTCACTGAGGTCTCGCCTTGCTGCGGGTGTTGAGGCCTGGGCTGCCCAGCCCTGTGGCGCTTGCCCACCAAGCAGGGATGCCTGTTATTAAAGCAGTCTTGTCCAGCCGTAAGACAGCCTGTAAAACGAGCCACCTTGACACAAGGAAATCCGTAAGCGGAGTCTTCCTTTGCACTTGGGGGGATCTGGGCCACCCTGTGGGGGTGGAAGGACATGGCTGGATTTGGATCAGACAGCACCGCCCCCCTGCGTGTCATCCACGCGGCCTGGAACAGTGAGAGCATCGCTTTTCTGTGACTCTTTGCCAGCACTCCAGTCCTCTCTCAGGAAACTCAAGGAATCTGGGGGTGCTTGAATTTTCTTAAATTCTTCTAATGCCTTAGAATTGCATTTAAAGAACTACTTCAGTGGAACATGTTTTAAAGAATTATATAATTTTATTTTTTATTATTATTCAGTTTGACCAGGAAGGAGTAGAGAAGGAGAGAGACAGTGAGAAAGCAAGCTACCAGGCCCGGGACTTGAACAGTAGTCGGCCATGAGGGAATCCAGCCCCTTAACCGCCACACCACCCGCTGGCCCCTCTGGAGCACTTTTATTGAGGCCTGGTTTTGGTAGGAGGTAATCAAAGAAGGAAAGGCACCTGAGAGTCCCGCTGGGCTGGTGTCGTGAGCGACATGGAAGGACCCAGCCCTGCCGGAGCCATGACGACTGGAACCATGACGCGCCCGTCCGCAGAGATCAGCCGTCAGCGGACTGACGCCGGGCTGCCAAGCTGCTGCTTCTCCTACCCAGGGGCAGTGGGGTGGGGAGTCACCCCGTCCTGCCAGGAATTGTGCAGATACGGCCTAATTGTTCCCGGCCGCACACCGCGGTGTCACAGCCTCGTTCACCGAGCTCGCGGAACTGCCTGGCTTTGTGCAGTGACTAACCACCGAGGCTGTTTCCGATGCAAATTTCCTGTGTCCTCCTAACATGTGTGTCTGGGGCTTGGTTAGAGAAAACCCAGGTGTCAAGGCTTCCTTGTATTTCTGTTGTATTTTTAGCATCTCATGCTGTATTTTCCACTGGGGAATCTGTTTGAAAAATCATCTTCAGTGTTCAGCATCACTGACACATATTGAAAGAAAAAGTGTATTTTGGGAGCTTGTTAAAAGCTCTAGAAAGAAACAGGGAGGGTAACCAGCAGTTAGTGTAATGGCTATGTCACTGGACTCCCATGTAGTCGACTGCAGTTCGAGTCCCGGACTCAGAGGCTTAAACTCACGCCGGGCGCATGTGCATGCGTGCCCAAGATCCCGAGAGGAGAATGGAGGAGAAGGGATTGTGGCGTGACCATCCCCCCCGGGGGGTGATTTCTTGCTTTCTGTCTCTCTCTCTGTCTTTCTAGCAAGCGCACGTGCCCTATAGCAAAAACCTCTCCAAAAAAAAAAAGAAGAAACAGGGAGGCAGTGCTGGGGTGACGGGGGTAATTACGTGGTTCCCTCTCATTTTAAAATGTTGTTCGCTGTAAGGAGAGATCCTCTGTTCCGGGGAGTCTTCCCTCCCTGTGCCACCGTGGCATGTGAACGCGGAAAGCTCACTTTGAAGGGAAGGTGGTTAACTCTCCTGTGAGATCGACCCGGCGTGGATGGGAGGGCCGTTCAGGCTGGGGAGGCGCACGGTAGGTGGAGCGGGGCTCCAGGTTCACTTTGGCTAGGACACGGGAGAACAGAAGGTAGAAACATTAGGTTGGAGACCCCACGTGGAGCCTTAGAGGCCACGTCAAGGTGTGCAAACTCCATTTCCAGGCAGTGGAACTCCTGCAGAATCGTGAGGGATAGATACAATCGGAGCAGTAACTCGGGAGCTGGACGAGCCAGGGCTGGAGAATGTACTCTCTGAGGAGAGGAGGGTTCGAGACCTGGAGCCCTAGGAGATACGAGAATCGGGGAATGCAACGGGGCCCGGTCTTCCCTACTCGGTTGGATGTAGGCATAAGTTCATGTTAAATAACACACAAATACTGGTTAAAAACCACCACCAGCGCTTACACTGGGTTCTGGTACTTTCCTGAGAAACATTGATCGGAAGAGGTGTGAGTGAGGACAAGGAGCCAATGTTCCAAAAAAGGACAGTGACTACTCACTACTTTTCTGATTCGGGCTTCTACGGAAGCCGCGGGCTCTCGTGTGTCAGCAGCCTGCGTCTTCACCGGTGGGCTTTGTGTAGTGTGCACTCCTTAATTCTGCTGGTCTGTTTCCCCTGGTGTCGTACTTAAGAAGCAAAGAAGGGGAAAGTTACTAGATCTGTTCGTGAAAGTACTGCGTCTTAGCAACTGTATAAACTTTCAGTTAAATTAGCTCATTGAGAAGCAAATCTTCTTTTATTCACATCATTTCTTTCTTTTTTTTTTTGGGGGGGGGAGAGATTTTTGCTATAGGGCACATGCACTCACCAGAAAGACAGAGAGAGACAGACAGACAGAAAGTGAAAAATCACCCCCCAGGGGGGATGGCCACGCCGCAATCCCTTCTCCTCCATTCTCCTCTCAGGGTCTTGGGCACGCACGCACATGCCCAGAGTGACTTTAAGCCACCAGGTCCAGGACTCGAACCGCAGTCGACTACGTGAGAGTCCAGCGACATAGCCATTAATGCTAACTGCTGGTCGCTCACATCATTTCTTTCTAACCAAGAGGTTGGTTCTAAGAATATTTGGACATAACTTTTAGATAAACTTTTGGTCATTTGGGGGCATTTCATTTTCTTGGAGGTAGAAACTAAAAGAATGACAAGACAGCAATATGTATTTACGTGTTCCTGAGGTCACGTGGACTTTAAATGTAATGGGAGGTTAAAAAGCTCGTGAAAAGCATATATTATGAAAATATTATGTATGAATTTCCAATTTTTTTGTATCGAAATAAACTTATACTGGTCAGCAGGTGGCGTGGAGAGTAAGGTGCAAGATCCCTCATGGCCTGCTGGGCAGTGTAGGTCCCCGACCTGGCGGCTCGAGACTCCTGCTGGGTTTGTGTATGTGTGCCCAAAATCTCAAAAGGAAACTGGAGAAGGGGTGGTGGCCGTGCCCCTGGGGGGCGGTCTAGCCCTTTCTCTCTCTGTGAGTCTCTCTGTCTGTCTCTGGTGAGTGTGCATGCCCTATAGCAAAAATTAAAAAGTAGAAATTAAATTTAAAAGATGCATACTTTAATTCCACTTCCCCGTGAACTTGCTGAAGTGCCTTCATGTATGTGTAAACACTTCGTGATCTCTAAAGCACTCCATGGGGGAATGTGAATGCCGTTAGAACAGTGATACCTGACGTCTGCCGTGCCGTGGGCGTGACACCGTGTAGATCAGATGAGGAACACGCTCTGTGTCAGTGGCAAGGGGCTGGAGAGTCGAGGGCCCTAGGCCCCTGGTGTGGACGCAGATGTGCTGTCACATCTGAGCATTGTCATAAAAGGGTAGACACTGAGACTTTCTGATTAGACACCACTTACATGAAGAGAGCAAGCAGGGCTAGCCGATGGCGTAATGGTTACGTCGCTGGACTCCCGCGTAGTCAACCATGGTTCGAGTCCCAGACACGGTGGTAAAAGTCCCACTGGGCACGGGTGCGTGCATGCCCAAAATCTCGAGAGGAGAAAGGAGGAGAAGGGATTGCAGCCTGACCACCCACCCCTTGGGAGTGATTTCACACTTTCTGTCTCTCAGTGTCTCTCTGGTGAGCACATGTGCCCTATAGCAAATATTTCTAAAAACAAGGAAAGCAAGTACATTTACTTGAAAGTTTTTTCTGTATTCATGGTAGCGTGCAGGTGTGCATGAGAACGAGAGAAAGAGAGGCACACCCTCCAGGGATCTGTCACCACGGTTCCCTTCACAGTCCTTCATCCACTGGGACCCTGGGTACCAGCAGGGCACCAGGGCACTTCAGCTGACACGGCGGGAGTTTCAAACCTCTGATGACAAGACGTGCTTCTCTTTTTTAAATTATTATTTATTTATTTATTTAATTTTTGGAGAGGTTTTTGCTATAGGGCGTGTGTGCTCGCCAGTAAGAGAGAGGGACAGAGAGAGAGAAAGCGAGAAATCACCCCTCAGGGGGGATGGCCACGCCACAATCCCTTCTCCTCCATTCTCCTCTCGGGATCTTGGGCACACACGCACATGCGCCCAGGGTGAGTTTAAGCCACCGGGTCCAGAACTCGAACCCCTGTTGACTACATGGGAGTCCAGTGCCATTACACCAACTGCTGGTCCCCGTGCTTCTCTTAAGCAGCACATTATAGCTTGCCACAGAGCCAGCCCACATTTATTACTTAACAAACCACTGTTCAGTGTCTAAGAGTCTGTGCAGTAAAAGTAACCCCTAAGTAGCCAGCAGAGAGTAGTTACTTAAATATTAAAGCAGGCCCAGCAGCGGGCCTGGTGGTTGAGGCAGCTGGAACCCACGTGGGCAACTATATGGTGTGAGGCCTAAACCCAGCAATGTGAGAAATGCACCAGGCACATGTGCATACATGCCCAAACTCCCAGAAGGAGGGAGAGATGGAGGAGACTGTGACATGTCCATCTCCCACGGGAGGGGCGTTCTCTTCTCTCTCTCTCTCTCTCTCTCTCTCTCTCTCCATTCACCAAGTGCACATGCCCTCTGACAAATTTATTTTTAAAACACTGAAACAAGCAGCCATTTTTCCTTCCTGTGTCTATCTTTGATTGGGAAGACACAAATAAAAAGTAGCTTTCTTATTTTTTAAAATAAAATGTTGAGCTTATAAGCTTTTCCTGCAGTGTAGTTTTCTAGAAAGTGTGATCATTTTACTTTAAATTTCCTTAGTTCCTTACTGAGACAAGGTTAAAAATAAAAATACATAAAAACAAATGTTGAATTCGGGTAATTCACACGGGACAATTCCACGTGTCCTTTTACTTAGTGTGAACACGAGTTCTTCCACGACTACCTGGTGCTATCCGTCTACCCCACTCAGTCCTGCAGCTTGTGATTAACATGTTACTTTCACTCCCTGGGGAGAGTCAGAAACTAAACTGCCAAGCCATTTCCACTCTCCCACCTGGCTCATCAAAAGATAGCACAGCGTTGGGACTGGCAGTTGGCATAATGGCTATGTCACTGGACTCCCATGTAGTCAACTGCGGTTCTCATCCCAGATCCGGTGGCTTAAACTCACATCGGGCGCGTGTGCGTGCGTGCCCAAGGTCCCGAGAGGAGAATGGAGGAGAAGGGATTGCGGCGTGGCCATCCCTCCTGGGGGGTGATTTCTCGCTTTCTGTCTCTGTCTCTCTCTGTCTGTCTGGCGAGCGCACACGCCCTATAGCAAAAACCACTCCAAAAAAAAAAAAAAAAGAAGAAGAAGAAAAGAAAAAAAGATAGCACAGTGTTTTTCACTTTGATGTGCTCAGTAAGGGCAATCTTATTTCCTTTAATAAATTCAAATTTTAGAGGCCAGCAAATGGCGTAATGGCTATGTCCCTGGACTCCCATGTAGTCGACCGCAGTTTGAGTCCTGGACTCAGTGACTTAAAACTCACACCAGGCCCATGTGCATGTGTGCCCAAAATCCCAAGAGGAAAATGGAGGAGAAAAGATTGCAGCATGGCCATCCCCCCTGGGAGTTCATTTCTCGCTTCCTGTCTCTGTCTCTCCAGCAAGTACACCTGCTCTACTGCAAAAATCTCTCAAGAAAAAAAAAAAAAGAAATGTGAACCTTTGTAATTTCCTGTCTTTAAAGGCTAAGGAACTCATGGAATAATAGGTGAAAAATGTTTTGAATTCATAAAGTGACTGGACCAAAGTAAGAAATGTATATTTCTAATATTGACCGTGGGTCGCAGCCGGCTCAGAGGAGAGGTGCTTCATGCAGATTTCGGTCTGGGATGAACTAAGCAACACTGAGGCCTTCATAAACGAGTGACTAGCCTGGGGCCTGAGGAAGGTGGGAGAAGAGTGAAAAGGAGTACTCTGTGCAGATGAGGAACGGACTGCAGCGTGCGGGACTCCTCCGTGAATCAGTCTAACTGGATTGTGAGTAGGTGCCACGGGGCTCTAACCACAGCGTGGCGGCTCTGGGCCTTGCCACTTGTCAGCATCTCCAAGATGTCAGAGCACAGGGCAGCTCTGTTAGGGGAGCGTCATCAGGCCTTTCAGCCTGCGAAGGCTTCATGGCCTCCCTCCTACCTGACTAACACCCGGGCGCCTGTGTGCATCACCATGACCTTGGGGCTCTCTCCACGCCCATCCACGGATGTCCGAGGGTCTGTAACGACCTCAGCTAAACTCTGTGCTAGGGTGTCGGAGGTACTTGGGGCCTTTGTTAAGGTAAACCGAGTTAGGCCTACCAAGATTAAATTTATCCCATCCCTTTCCACCCCTCACCAAGCCCCTTTTCATAATCATTTGTAAGTTACTCTCACACAGTGCAGAGTAACTTACTGCTAGGATCCCTTTGGGGGTTTTTTGTTTGTTTGTTTTGTTTTGTTTTGTTTTGTTTTAAATAGTAACGGGGGGATGGCCATGCCACAATCCCTTCTCCTCCACTCTCCTCTCGGGATCTTGGGCATGCACACACACGTGCCTGGTGTGAGTTTAAGCAACTGGGTCCAGGACTCGAACTGCAGTCGACTACATGGGACTCAGCAACATAGCCACTAAGCCAACTGCTGGCCCCATTTAATGGTTTTTTTTAAAAAAAGATATGCAATTATATACATTTGAAAAAGAAAAGATGCATAAACATTTCAACTCTTCTAATTAACTGGATTTTTTTGTTTGTTCACTTACTCATATTGTGTACTGACATAATGTTTTATTTGTGTAATATCAAAGTTAATTGAGAGAAAGGTACATATAGCCAACAGCTCTGTCTTTTGTTCTGTTCTAGAAATCGAAGCCAAGGAAGCCTGTGATTGGCTACGTGCAACGGGTTTCCCCCAGTACGCACAGCTTTACGAAGGTAAGCGGGGAGCACTTGCTAAAAGGGGCGTGATTATAACCCTTGGTTCGTGATCTTCGTTGGTCTGTGACTTGCTTTCAGACATTTTATTATTTACTTAAATATATTACTGACAGCTTAGACCCCCTCCACTGAAGACAAAGGCCTAGAGCCTCGGCGGTAACATACCCAGGTGTTTTCCCACTCTGTCTGCCTCGTCTGCCACCCTACCCGACATAACCATCCCCAAACCTCTGTTCGTCTTTTTCTGGCTTTCCGTTTACGTATGTTACTGCACTTTTTGAAAAGTGTGTTCTTATATAGTGAGTCACCTCTTTCTTCATAGAAAAAGCATTATCCTGTACATAATTTGGTAGGGATTAATTATTTTTTATTTAAAATTTTTGTCATAGGACAGATATGCTCACTGGAAAGGTAGAAAGACAGTGAGAGGGAAAGTGAGAAATCACCCCCCAGGGAGACGGCCATGCCACATGGCTGACCATGGTTCAAGTCCCAGACCTGGTGGCTTGCTTTCTCGTTTTCCCTTTCTGTCTCTCTCTGGTGGTCAAATAATAATAATAATAAAAAGATAACAATAACAAATGGAATTAAATAAATAAATAATTATTTTTTAAAAAAGGTCTACATGACACTGTATTAAGATTGCTATCCTGTGTGTCTCTGTGGCTCACTCACTCTGGCTCCTATGTAGGACTCCGCTGTGCGGCAACACCACAGTGTATTCATGGGCACACTGCAGTCGTTGGGCACTTGGCTTTATTGTTTTGCCTTTTTTTTTTTTTTTGGAGAGGTTTATGCTATAGGGCGCGTGCACTCACCAGACAGACAGAGACAGAAAGTGAGAAATCACCCCCCCAGAAGGGATGGCCACGCCGCAATCCCTTCTCCTCCATTCTCCTCTCAGGATCCTGGGCACGCATGCACACGCGCCCGGCATGAGTTTAAGCCACCGGGTCCGGGACTTGAACCGTGGTCGACTACATGGGAGTCCAGCAACATAGCCATTACGCTAACTGCTGGTCCTTTTTTTCTTTCTTTCTTTTTTTTTTTTTTTTTTTGAGAGGTTTTTGCGTGCGCTCGTCAGGAAGACAAAGAGAGACAGAAAGCGAGAAATCACCCCCCAGGAGGGATGGCCACACAGCAGTCCCTTCTCCTCCATTCTCCTCTCGGGATCTTGGGCACACACACACACGCGCCCGGCATGAGTTTAAGCCACCGGGTCCGGGACTCGAACCACGGTTAACTACATGGGAGTCCAGCAACATAGCCATTACGCTAACTGCTAGTCCCTTGTTTTGCTTTTATAAACCATGCTGTTTGGGACATTTTGGTACCTATGTCTCATGGCGCGTGTATAATGATTTATCCTGGCATGTGTGTACCTAGTACTGAGTAATAACGAATATGTGTGTTTACGTTTGGGCTGCAGATTTCTCTAAAGTGCTTGTCCCAGTTTCCACTCTTACCAATAATACAGAAAGATCCTGTGTATCTGCTTGCTCTCAGCGCCTGGTGCGTTCCGGTTCCAACTTCTGCCAGTCAGATGGGTAGAGCGTCCTACCCTGTAGGCATGACTCCACCTCCGTAGTCGCTCGTGGCGATGAGCATTTACTCACATCACTCTCATCGTGTCGTGTCCGCTCTTCTGTCAGATGTTTCTGGCCACTGTGAGTCAGCTGCGCTTTTCTTAGTGATTTGTAAGAGCTCTTCATTCTGAGTACTACTCCTTTGTCGGTCACATACCGTCCCCCGTTTTAAGTTAGGCATTTCATTTTTCTTTAGATCGTCTTTTTTTTTTTTTTTTTTTTAAGGTGTTTGCCATAGGGTGCATGCGCTCACTAGAGAGAGAATGAGAGAGACCATGAGGGAGAAAGTGAGAAATCAACCCCCCCGGGGGGTGGCCATGCCACAGTCCCTTCTCCATTTTCCTCCTGGAATTTTGGGCACATGCGTGCGCACACACACACACACACACACACACACACACCCCTCCAGGTGCAGGACTTCAACCTCAGTCAGCCACATGGGAACCCAGCACCCTAACTACCTAGATTGTCTTTTGCTAAATTTTTTTTGTGGCATTTAATATTTTTGGTTAAGAAAATGGGCCTTTAAAAAAAAAAAGGATCTAGGGACCAGCAGATGACATAATGGTTACATCCTGGACTCCCACGTAGTAAGCTGCAGTTTGAGTCCCAGACCCAGTGGCTTAAAACTCATGCCAGGCGTGTGTGCTTGTGTGCCCATAATCCCGAGAGGAAACTGGAGGAGAAGGATTGTGGCGTGGCCATCCCACCAGGAAGTGATTTCTCGCTTTCCGTCTCTCGGTGAGCGCATATGCCCTATATCAAAAATCTCTCAAAAAACTTAAGAAGGTTCCAGGGACCAGCAGATGGCATAGTGGTTACATCACTGGACTCCCATATGGCCGACTGCGTTCGAGTCCCTGACGTGGTGGCTTGAAACTCACGCCAGGCACGTGTGCGCGTGTGCCCAAGATCTCAGGAGGAGAATGGAGAAGGGACTGCGGTGTGGCCATCCTCCCAGGATGACTTATCCCTTTTCCTCTCACTGTGTCTGTCTGTCTGTCTCTGGTGAGTGCACATGCCCTAAGGCAGAAACCTCTCAAAGAAGGAAGGATCTGGACTGACTTGGACTCCATCTTTAGCCTCGGCGAGCCCTGGAGTGCTTGGCTGCCCAGCTCAGGCGAGGCGCTGCACCTCCAGTCCGCTCACCGTCCGAGGTGACAGGCTGCCTGTCTGGGTGCGAATTTCCCTCAACTGCACCAGATCATTTAAAACAATTCCAACTGTAAAGTAGCGGATTCTATTTTATAGGTCATTTCCAAATGAAATTGGGTGACGAGTGAAGTGATTCCCAGTTTACAGTACTTGGGCTTCCTTTCAACCCCGGGGAGGTGATTTCTCACTTTCTCCCTCATGGTCTCTCTCATTCTCTCTCTAGTGAGCGCATGCACCCTATGGCAAACACCTTAGAAAAAGTGCGGTTATTCTCCCATGAAGATGAATCCTGAATTGCCTTAGTATTAGGCTGTGGAACGTATCTTACTGTTCCTCCTTCTAGAGAGTATCTCCAGTGCCTTTTGCTTTCCTCTTTTAAGACGCGCGGCTCCTTGCATGGCACCCCGGTGGGGGTGCTGATCTCTGGAGAGACTTTTCAAGCTGTTAACATTCAGGAGGAGGAGGAAGGGGACCAGTATGCTGTTGGGTTTTCAATTTGCAGCTCTCCTGGAGATAGGGCAAGATAATTGTCTCTCCAGGGGCATTAAGTGCTTGTCCTTTTGTTCTCCTGTTGGGAAATTAAATTTCCTTCAATTATGTCCATTTTGGGTGTTGATTCGCTGCCAAGCAGCACTTTCTCGTGACCTGTCCGTTTGCTAAGACCCAGTTCCCAGTCTGTCTCCCGTCTGCCCCACCCCTAACATGAAGACTGCGTTTTCACAGGTCCATTTTGGGGTGACTTCATGCCTCCAAGTCTTCGAAGACGAGCTTGCTGTGGAGGTGCGCCGGCTTGTCCGGGCGCTCCCTTCCGCCCTGGCCCCGTGTGGAGGGCGAGCACGCACACTGCCCTTCCCTCGCCTGCATGTCCCCGTCTCCGGCATAGCTTTATTTTCGTACTTGGCAGCTTATGCTTCCTGCTGTAAAGCCAGGCCGGAAGCTGCGTTCAGAGAACTTCGATACATCAGTAAACCATGACTTTTTTACAAGCCCGTCTGTTCAGAAAAGAATCTCACAAATAGCAAATTATTGACTTCATTTTTTGACGCCTCTCTTGCTTTAAGTTCTTGCTGGATTTTTATTTTGTTGAAACAGAATTGTAAAGTTAATTTGAATCAGGAAAGTAATCCAAAATACAGCTGTGGGTGTACTAAGTTAGAAATGAGTGACCCGACACATTGGCGGGGCAGCAGGTGGCATGTTGTTAAGATGGTGAACTCCCACATGGTCAGCCTCAGTTTGAGTCCTGAACCTGGTGGCTTGAAAACCACGCTGGGCATGTGTGCGTGTGTGTTTAAAATCTCAGGAGAATGGAAAAGAGGAAATTGGGGGTGGCTGACCCCCCCTAGGGGGTGATCTCTCTCTCTCTCTCTCTTTCTCTCTCTCTCTCTCTCTCTCTCTGTCTGTCTCTCTCCAGCTGGTATACATGCCCTATGGCAAAACCTTAAAAAAATAAAATAACACGTATGCTTTCTCACATCAAACAGTCATGTGAGCTTTTAAATTTACATTTATAGAACTGATGTTATAGTCTGAAAGTGTTAAAACTGTATTCTTTAATACCTACTCTTTCAGTTAATACTTAGAGCTCTTGGTGTCTGTTCAAAGTGAAATACTGTATCCCAAGTGTAAAAAGAGCTCTATGGCCGGTCTTGCTTCACGTATTAACAGTTCACATTCACTGTCAGCCTCTCTCGGGTTTCCACTATAACAGTGCTGCTGGTCATTTGCCTTAGAGAGGCGTGACCTGTAAACTGACGGGGAAACAGCCCTGTGATACCTAGGTCCGTACAGTTCTGTATAACTCTTTGAGCCACAGCCTCTTCGTTAGTCTGCCTGTGTCACCAAAATTTGTAACCTAACCCCGACCTTCTGAGAAACAGGAGACCGTAAGTGAACACTCACGACAATAGCTTTCAGCGTGTTTTTTAAAGTACTCTTAAGTATTATCTCTGGAACATGGCTGACCAGGAGTGTGGAGTCCTGTATCGTCCTGCAGAGCCGGGGCACGGTACCGTAGGCAGCACAAAAGCACCACGAACACACCTGCCCTGGGCTTCGAGGAGCTGGGACGTGCCTGATGACCTGCATCTCCAAACTTGGCCTATCCGGAATGAGCCTTTTTCTTTCTTCTAACTCTTTCTTTCTTTCTTTTCTTTTCTTTTCTTTCTTTCTTTTTTCTTTCTTTCTTTCTTTCTTTCCTTTCTTTCTTTCTCTCTTTTCTCTCTCTCTCTCTCTCTCTCTCTCTCTCTCTCTCTCTCTCTCTCTTTCCTTCCTTCCTTCCTTCCTTCCTTCCTTCCTTCCTTTCTTTCTTTCTTTCTTTCTTTCTTTCTTTCTTTCTTTCTTTTCTTTCTTCCTTTTTCTTTCTTCTTTCTTTGTTCTCTCTCTCTCTCTTTTCCTTTCTTCTTTTTCTTTTTCCTTTTCTTTCTTTCTCTTTTTTTCCCAGATTTTTGCTCTGGGGTGCATGTACTCATGGGAGAGAGACAGAGGGAGAGAAGGAAAGTAAGAAATCATTCCCCAGGAGAATGACCACATCATACTCTGTTCTTCTACATTTTCCTTTCAAGATTTTGAGCACACACGCAAACCTGGCATGATTTTCAAGCTGCCAAGTCTGGGACTTGAACCCTGCAAGATGTCATATGAAATCCAGCCGCCTCACACTCCACACCACCTGCTGACCCCACCATTAGCCTTTTTTTTTTTTTTTTTTTTTTTTGAGAGAGAGAGATTTTTGCTATAGGGCACATGCACTTGCCAGAGAGACACAGACACAGAGAGAAAGCAAGAAATCACACCCCCCTTCCCAGGGGATGGCTACGCTGCAATCCCTTCTGAGAACTCCATTCTCCTGGCAGGATTTTGGGCACACACGCACACGCACCCAGCATGAGTTTAAGCCAACAGATCTGGGACTTAAACCGCGGTCGACTGCATGGGAGTCCAGCAATGTAACCATCACACCTTCTACTGGCCCCAGCCTTAGCCATTCTTAAGGCCAAAGAAATGTTTTAAATGATGGTAATCCTGATTTGCACTATGATAATGTATTTGGCTCATTCCTGACATACAGAGTTGCACAGAAGAGCTCTCACTGGTGATAATGGATAAGCATTCTGCTGGAAAAAGCGTTATTTACTCTAGTAGTTGAAACTCCAAGAAGAGTAATAACTTGATTACATCTAGAGGCAATTTCAGAGCTGTCGTAAATTTCCACAGTGGTACTGATGGCCCGCCCACTCCCCGCTCTTCTTGGCCCACCTATCTACAAGGGATCTTGCTAGGCAGTACAAAAAGGAATTCTTCCAGGAGGCTGACCTTACCCCCTTCTCTGCTGTTCAGTTCTGATACAACCTCTTCAGTGTTCTAGGGAATTGAGCTCTTTTACAGATTAATAGGATTTAGAATCCTATTGTCTAGAGCAATTTTATGGCTAGCCCTTTGTTTTAGGGGGAGTTATATAAACTCCTGAAAAGCCGTGTTGAATTGCTAATATTTGTTTTAAAATAGCATATCTGGAATTCTCTTTAACTCTCCATGTCGTGCAAATAGATTAGATTCCATTTACTGCCATTTGCCATTTTTTTCTGGCTCTTTCCTCAGCCCTGTTTTTTCTCCTGCCTTCTACCCTGATCCCTTTGTGAGCAAAGACACACATGATAAAACAAAACAACCAACCAAATTGGCCACATTTAGAAGGTATTCTGGTATTTCGTTTTGGTTTAAATTATAATGTATAGCAGGAGTTTACTACCTGCTGATTTGTTTAAAGGTAGAACAATGTGTTAAACCACTTCTCTTTGACAAGAAACAGTATTTGAGTTTCCTGTCACTTTCGAGCCTACGGTCCTGAAGACACTGGTACTGAATTGTCTTAGACCACTCTGTTCTCCAGTAGAATTTGATAGGGAATGAGACGGCTCACGTGCAGTAAGTCCCCAGTGAATTGCTTTGGAGTTTTGTTTTTCCTTTTTCTTTGCTAATCTCGTGGAGGTGGCCAGAAGCCGGGTGCACAGTGAATGTGTCTGTCTCTGTCCTTGCAGACCTGCTGTTCCCCATTGATGTTACCTCGGTCAAGAGAGAGCATGACTTCTTGGACAGAGATGCCATCGAGGCTTTATGCAGGTAAATGGGCATGCTCCCGGTTTCTTGTCGTTTCTCTCCTGTTTTTTTAAGGACATACAAGCGGTTTTCAAAAAGTTCATAGAGATTTCATATTTTGAAAAAATTGTGCATGAATTTCAAAAACAATCAACTCATACTTTAATTCCATTTTTACACAGACTTCTTGACATCACCTTGTAATACTTACCAAAATATCTTTGTTTGCTTTTGTTCTATGTCCAGTCTTTTTTTTTGCAGAGGTTTTTGCTATAGGGCGCATGCACTCGCCAGACAGACAGAGAGGGACAGAGAGACAGAAAGTAAGAAATCACCCCCTGGGGGGTTGGCCACGCCACAGTCCCCTCTCCTCCATTCTCCTCATTGGATCTTGGGAACGCACGCACACGTGCCCAGCATGAGTTTTAAGCCACCAGGTCCGGGACTTGAACCGACATTGTCTACATGGGAGTCCAGCAACATAGCCACTACGCTAACTGCTGGTCCCCCTATGCCAAGTCTTTGATTAGTACCTTATATAGTCAATGACTTTGTTATAATTTATAGTCTTTTTCATTAAAAATTACATAAAATCCTTTATTTAAGATAGCCTTTAAAATAGTATGTACGCTATCCTAGAAGGTAATCAAATAATTCCATTCCATATTTGATACCATATGATTGCTGAAGCAGGCAACTTTTAGATGGTTTGGAAACTTGGAATAAGAGGTCTTAAATGTGATGGAATTGCAAGCCCCAGCCAGGTACCCAAACAGCCCAAGCTGCCGTCACAATGACCGGAAATGAATCATTCAGAGGAAGAAATGGGGGTGGGGACTATGGCATGTTAGAGTCAGGACCATCGCTTGAATTCCTGGAAATGCCTCTGAGCCTCTTCAGTCTCCCCAGGTATGAAATAGTACCGGTAGGGCTAAGTAAGACTATGAATGACTCGACGCGGCCTTCAGTGGATGGCAGAGGGGTACGCGAACACTGATGGGAACGTGAGTTAGCCGTCAGTCCTTACTCCGTGCTGGAGGGTCTTCAGACTGAGGGAGCAGTTCAGCCGGCAGCAGGCGATGAGGGGACCCCAGTCATCTTCCAGACTCCACTACACGTGTATTCACACTGAATTATTCACTCTGTCATTTTCCACAAAACTTACCACCTTTAAAAGCTAAACTCCAGGAAAAAACTATAGAGACAAAATTCCCATGTTGATTCGATTATAAAATTAAATAATTTCTTTCTCTTTAGTTTCAGTATTTAACTTGGAGGAAAATCATCCCGGTAGAAGGGGGTCCAGTGTGGCTCGCCCTGTGCAGGCAAAGAGAGCAGTTGTGGCTCCTGGAAGCACCTTTCCCTCCTTGTGTAACCGCTACTGTTTGCCAAATCAAGCCATGGTCTTGGGGAAGGACAGATAGGATGCTGAGAACTGTGTGTGGAATCCACTAAGCCTCATGGTTTAAAAGGGAAAAGAAAAAAGTATTAACTACAGAAACACTGTCATTTTTCAAATCTAGTTAAATCCAGGGTGTATGTACATTTTCTGAAAGAAAGCGAACCCCAGGTGCAGCGCTGCAGCGTGTGAGATCGCGGCCGTGTCATCTGGAAGGGAAGATGTCACTGGCGAGGTCTGGAATAAGAACTACTCCAGACATTTTTAAAATTCTTCCACACTTAGCTGTGGGACAGAATTCGTTTATTCCCAGCTCTTCACTGGTGATAGTGCATATGAATGAGGTCACTTCTGCGGTGGAGCTGAGGGAATATTTCAGCATGGCCTCGGATCACCCGTTCCACGTATTTTAAGCCACTCAGAAAGTGGGCCCTCTGAACAGCAGCAGCAGCTTAGGAATCCCGGGGTCATAAAAATATCCCAGCCAGCATTTCAGCCCAAACAGTCGTGATTAAAGTCTTGAGTATTTTTTTCCCCTGAAATATTAGTGCGATCTGACAGTGACCTTTCCTTCCTGAAGGGCAGGGCATCCTCTGTAGTCGACAGCGACTCGTGCTGCCTCTGAGCGCCATTCCAGAGGCCGCATGACTGTCGGCCTCCCCGGGTCTTTTGTAACAAGGAAAGCCTAAAAGGAGCCGGACCTCAGTCTGTAATCAGACTCTAGCATGTTCTGGTTGACCTGCGGTTTTCTCTCATACTCAGAATAATAGCATCTCACAGGCTAGCCACGAAGGGGAATGAGGGGCTAGATGTCGGGGTGCTTTAAGGGTTAGAAGATCAGGGCCAGCAGGTGGCATGGTGGTTAAGGCACTGGACTCCCAAATGTTTGCCTGCGGTTCGGGTCAGACCCAGCATCCTGAAAATCACGCTGGGCGCATGTGTGTGCATTTCCAGGATCCCAAGGGGAGAGTGAAAGAGAAGGATTGCAAAGTGGCCATGCCCCCAAGGGGTGATTTCTCACTTTCCTTCTCTCTGTCTCTCTCTAGAGAGCACATGCCATGTACCCTAGGGCAAAAAAAATCTTAAAAAAAAAAAAGTTAGAAGATCAGACCCACATTTGAGCACAGGCAGAAAGGCCTGAGGTTGGATTTTTTTTTTTTATAGAAATTCTCGAAAATTCACAGTAACAGTCTTCAGCGTGTTAGTAATAACAAACCCAAGGGTTCTGTCCATGCGTTCATAGAAATAGACTTTTCGTGGAAATCACTCCCATTTCGAGAATGAGTCCTGTTTTCATCCAAAAGGGAAAGATGGGAGCCATACACAGCGCCTTTCCAGTCTCCTCCTCTGACGCGCCACAGGCTCTGGTTTGACCGCGTGGACTTGAGATACCTGTTCTATTGGTTATGCATATTTACCTAATTTGTTAGGCTGCCTTATTCTAGATACAGCCTATGGCATTCAAGGCCCAGCAAATACTGAAACTATAATATTGTTTCTGAAATTTTGCCTTGTGTCTTCTGAAATTCTCTCTAGACTAATAGATTATTTTTTTGTTTTTTGTAGACTTCCCTCTTGGGCCTTGTTGAAATATTTTGAACAATTTACTATAATACATGTGGTAATCTGGTTACAAAAACTCAGTTTAAAAGTTTTACAAAATCTTACTTGGTTTGGGAACTAGCAGTTAGCGTAATGGCTATGTCGCTGGACTCCCACGTAGTCGACCGCGGTTCGTGTCCTGGACCCAGTGGCTTAAAACTCACGCCGGGCGCATGCGCGTGCATGCCCAAGATCCCTAGAGGAGAATGGAGGAGAAGGGATTGCAGCGTGACCATCCCCCCTGGGAGGTGATTTCTCACTTTCTGTCTCTCTATCTCTCTCTGTCTTTCTAGCGAGCGCACACGCCCTCTAGCTAAAACCTCTCCAAAAAAAAAAAAAAAAAAAATCTTACTTGGTTTCTCCTCCCCACCAGCCCTGATGTGGGCCATATTTTATGCATGGGTGTTACCACTGATTCCATGTACATGCTAGAGTTCCTCTTAGAGATTTATTATGCACATTCATATATCTGTAACTTGCAGATTTTATAGCTGCTGTGGTCAAAAAGCTGGTAGGTAAATAATCTTTAACATTTTTTAAATAGGGCAGACTAGTTGTAGACTTAATATGGTTTTTTTTGTTTTGTTTTTTTTTTTGAAAAAGACAATGATACTGTTGAACACACACAGATTGGTGATGACCAAAAGTTACAATGAAAGGACTAGTAAGGTTTGGGGTGGGGGGGGTTTAGATTGCTAACTGACATTCTTACATTCCCGCTCTAAGGGGTTTACATATTCGTTTCCTTAGAGAGATCAACTTTGGTCCCTGTCTTGCTGGTTTTGCCATACAATCCAACTTCGATGATAAGGCCAATGTTACAAAAGAGTTATACTCAGTGTTAATACTGGATGAGTGATCAGTTTATCTTGAAACATACACAGATGATATTATAATCTGTGGTCTGCTACTGCGATGCTTCTTGTAAAACCTTTGTCCTTCTGTAACTTTGGAAAAATACTCTAAATTACTAGTTTCCTTTGCAGCTAAAACTGACTCCTTCTGTAAGCACACCAAATAATTATTTAAATGAAGTGGTAATTGTGTAATGAAAAATAGATATCCACTCTGTCATCTTTAGGATGCACTTTGTTGTAAAACAGCCCTGGAAATGCCTAAGTTATCTAAAGCAGCCTATCTCAGAACAGAGTTTAACCTTGTCACCATTTCTGTTGTTAAAAGGGAAGTGGTTTTTTTTAAGGCATTGCACGAATTTCAGGAAAATATTAAGTACTGGAAAATTTTCATTTGTCAAATCTAAGAAAATTCTTCCTGGTCGCTTTTCCCCTCTTCTACAAACGAGGCCCAGCTCTCCACCACAGTGCTTTTCTCAGAGTGCGTGCAGCTCCGAGCTCTTGACCCTTGATAGCCCACCCCGTGGTCCCTCCCTCTGCAGAGCAGGGTCCAAGTTGCCCAGGAGATAAGACAGACACATTCCTATGGAGCCCAGCCCTGGGAGGCCTCCAGGGAGATGACCAGGCTTCTGGGCAGATGGTAGATGATAACAGTGTTTTAGCCACTCCTCTGAGGGGTTCCTGGGAGGGCAATTCCTTCCATTCATTACTATGATTAATATGATCTTGGGGAAGACAGGAGATACCGTGTTTGCACGCCAGAGCCACCATGTTCTAATTACTGGCTCTGGAGGAGATTTTTGAGCTCGCAAAGCCTCCATTTCTTCATTCATAAAATGAAGGTGGATTGTCCTGTCTATACCACAGGGTTGTTGGGAAGATGAAGATGTAAGCCCCCTATTCATCTAGCTAGAATGACTACTTAATGTCAATTTCACCTTTCTGTAAATAACTTGGGTCTTGCCGGTTGGCATTCTTTGAAGGTACTAGGGACAAATGAATCCCACAGAAATGGGGGGGACGAATCCCAGGGGGTCACTCCAGGCTTCAGTTGTGATTGTAATGCCATTAGCTCAGTGCTACCAACAGGAAAGGTAACGCTGACCTTCATAAATCTAGCCTCGTGGGAAACTAAAGTCTAGACTTTATAAAGCAAACCCATCCCCCACCCCATAGGCTTCTATGGTTAATAAATTTAGTTATTGATAGAAACCCCACTCAGCCTTAAAGCCCAAATGAAGTCAAGTGGGTATTTGGTTATAGGTTTGATTAATGAAGCTCAGACCTAAGACCAACTGTAATCATTTCAGGTTGTTTAAGTCTTGAAAACATTCGAGAACTAACACACTTTGTAGGTATAAGGCATTAAGTAGTGGATGCCTCTTTGACAACTTATATGCACTCTCTCTAAAGCCTGCACTTTTCTGTTGCTTGTTTTCTTGCCCTCTCCATGAACAGAATTGTTCTGGACATAGGCACTCTGCAGTATCTTTGTTTATTCTATAAACAGGCCACCACAATAGCCGTGAAATGAAAGCAGGCTTATCAGGCAGGCCCAAATACCTCAGTCTTGGTGCATCAGAGCTGTTAGACATGTTGCCAGAGGAGGGTCAGGACGATAAAGCCAGAGGAGGACTCCTGGTCAGTTTGAATTTGTGTGAATGAAATGCTCTTACCTTATGAAAAGATAAGAATCACAATTATAGGGAAAACTGGAGCACTGCTGAGGAGGGCCCTGATGGGAGATCGCAGACGTCGAAGGCTCGTTGGAGGAAGACTGAATTGCCATCACTTATCAATAGAAGATGTCAGGACGAGCCGGAGCGGAATGGCGGCTTTGGCAGACCGGTTTAGTCCAGCATACTGAAAGTTTCTTATTCAGCTGTTTCGTTATTTCCCTAGGATATTTTGGGCTTTTTTTTTTAAGTGTCTTATTTTCAATGAAACTAAATTATTTTCCTAATTTTAAATTGACATTACTCTTCTTCAGAGGTAAAAAGGTATTCAAAGCTAAACTATGAGCCCTCTCCCAAAGAATAATATCTGATCTGGGACCAGCAGATGACAATGATTACGTCGCTGAACTCCCACATAGTCAACTGCTGTTCAAGTCCTGGACCTGGCGGCTTCAAACTCACACCAGGCACATGTGCATGCATGCGCACAGTCCTGAGGTGAGACTGGAGGAGAAGCGATTGTGGCATGCCATCCCTCCAGGGGGTGATTTCTTTCTGCCTCTCCGGCGAGTGCACACTCCCTGTAGCAAACATCTTTATTTTTAAAAACAGAAGAAGAATATAATCTAAGTACTTACTTTTGAATTCAGTAAGGTTTCAAAGTTACAATGTACAATTCTTTAAAATAATCGTTTGTCCTATTACTATGACTGTACCAAGCAGTCCTCTGTTCCATACCAGAAGTTATGAAGTGAATTGGGTATTACGGAGGGTTCAGGGCTGGCTTTATGGCATGGTGGTTCAGGATCCCACGTGCCCAACCATACAAACCCAGTGGCTTGAGGAACACGCTGGGCGTGTGCCCAGAATCCCCAAAGGAAGGAGAAGTGGACAAGTCGCTGCCATGTGACAGTCCCTGGGGGACTGCTTCCTCCTCTGACTGCACAGACACACGCTCTAGCCATCAATCAGTCCACGGGCTTCAAATTTCCTTTCTGTACACTACTAACATTTCACACAGACTGTCCAAGGTTAATATTTGTCAACCATCATTGAAGTCTGTCGTTGTTCACTAGAGTTTTGATCTGAGGTGGAATACACTATCTTGCCGGCAGTGCTGCTTGGCTCCTTGTGGCCGTCCCTGTTTCTGTAGAGGGAGCCACCACGGCCTGTGTTTCACGGTGTCGTGTGGCACTGCCTCAGCTTGACCTAGGCGTCACTGGAGGAAGTCCATCCTTACCTAGGCTTGTGTGAACAGTTAGAGGCACCTGCCATTGCGATTGGATTGTGCCATTTTAGTATAAAGTAGTGAAAGCAAAATGTATTTGTTTGTTTATTTTCATTTGCTACAGGTCATGTGGGCTTGCCAGCGAGAATCAGAGAGAGAGACAGAGAGAATGAGAGAGAGCAGCCTCAGTGGCTGACCGTGCCACAGCCCCTCCTCCACTCTCCTCTCTGGATTTTGGGGACACATCGCACACTCAGTGTGTCTCACGTGTCTTCAAGCTGCAGGTCCCGGGTGCAGACCACACAGTCAGCCGGATCTGATCCAGCTACTTCAACCATAATACAGGGACCGCCCCTAAAGTTAAATTTTTAATAGTATAAAAGATTGGTTTTGTTTTGTGTTGCTGTAGGGCTTACAGAGAGGGAGAGAAAATGAGAAATCACCCCCGGGGGGATGGCCATGCTACCATCCCATCTCTTCCAGTCTCGTCTCAGGATTTGGGGCATGCACACGCATGTGCCTGGCATGATTTTTAACCCACCATGTCCAGAACTCAAACCACACAGCCTGCCATGTGGGATCCACCGCCTTAACCTCCACACCATTTACTGGCCAAATAGGAAGATATTTTTAGATCACTCACTTCTAAGGTTCTGATACTCATCCAAACTACATACGCATTCTATATTCATGACAGCGCTATGTGCACGCATGTGCAAGCAAGAGAGAAGAGTACCCTCCAAGGTTCCAGTCTTGTGATCCCCTCCCTCGAGTCCTCCAGCCTGAAGCATCATGGGCACTTATGTGCGTGGGCCATTTGTCCCCACCGAGCAGGTGGCTTTAAACCACAGTCACCATGTGCAGTGTGGCTTTTCCTTTTTTTTTTTTTTTTTTTGCTATAGGGCACGTGCACTCACCAGAAAGACAGAGAGAGACAGAAAGTGAGAAATCACCCCCAGGGGGGATGGCCACGCCACAATCCCTTCTCCTCCATTCTCCTCTCAGGATCTTGGGCAAGAACGCACATGCGCCCAGCGTGAGTTTAAGCCACTGGGTCTGGGACTGGAACCGCGGTCTACTACATGGGAGTCCAGTGACCTAGCCATTAAGCCATCTGCTGATCCCAGGTGTGGCTTTTCTTGAGCAGCGCATGAACACTGTGCCGTGGAACCAACTCGACTCTCTTAATTACAGATACTAATGAGTTCAAAGAAATCCATTAAATATGTCAGTTGTTTCCAGGAAAATACTATATACCTATCAGTGGTTTCCTGTCTTTGCTAACATTATTTTTTTTTTCATTTTGTAGGCGTCTAAATACTTTAAACAAATATGCAGTAATGAAGCTAGAAATTAGCCCCCATCGGAAGAGAGTGAGTATATAAGTGGTGTAATAAGGTGGGGAACGGGCAACCCAAAGCTGGATTATGTATTGTGTGATAGGTTTTGTTTCTCAGAGTGCTATTTTCTTGTTCTGATACATTCTACACTATTTTTTAAATTTTTTTATTATTATTTTAATTTGTTACAGGGCATGTGAGCTCGCTAGAGAGAGATGAGAGAGAGAGAAGTGAGAAAGCAAGCCGCTAGGTCTGGGACTTGGACTGTGTTACCCATATGGGGGGGGGGGTCCAGCACTTGAACCATCGTGCCACCTGCTGGGCCCAGCATCTACACGTTCAAGGTTATAATCCTGTCATGTTTATGGAAGACTATAGCCTTAAGTAGTTGCAACCAATAGTTGCAGCCTGCCAATAAATTCTTTAACCTACTGTTTTTGACCTGGACAAATAATCTATTATTTTGCCTAAGTAGCCCAACGTCTGCTCTGTAGGAAGGCATGAGGCTAAAGGAATCCCCGTCGGTTTTGCATTGCTCCTTAGAGCAGTGAACGCGAAAGCTCTTTGGGAACTCCTCTGCCTTCCTGAAAATAACAGTAACTGTGTTTCACAATTGCAGAGCGGAAAGGCAAGGCCGACTGGGGGAGAAATGTGGAGGGAGGAAAGGACTGAGGGGCAGGCAGCAGCGGGCGGGAACTCCCACGCGTGTGGTGAAGCGGTGCGTGTAACAGTTGTGTGGTGTTCCTCCTGTTGATGACCCTTACGAGGTCTAGGAGGAGAGGAGGGTGGAGTCCTGGGAGTGCGGGCCACAAATTAGAGTCAACGGGAATCAGTTTGGTCAAAGAACGCTATTTCTTACTGTTCGAACACGAAGTGTAGTTACCGTGGAGTCCCTGACCTTCACAAAGTTACCCTCACAGGGAGTTAATAAACCTTTTAAGCAAATGAGCCGGAACCTCACGCCCACTGAGCTGCGTAGAAGAGCCTGCGAGTCCGTGTGAGGTGCTTTCTGCTGAGGAGCCGGTGGAACTTGGGTCGTACGATATTTTCCACACTAGTGCAGAAGACGTGTATCACACCAAGTTGAGCCTTGGCCATCCTGCCTGAAAGGCCGGGATGCAGTGGTCCGTGTGACCGCGTGCCCCCGCGTCCTGCACGTAGCCCAGGCGTGGTCAGCACACACTGCTCTGTTTACGAATGCCGAGAGCTGCCCGGCTGGGTACTTGTGAACCTTGTCAGGTTGCCTGGAGCGTGTGTGAGGTGAGACGTCACAGAGTGGTTCTGGCCCGAGCACCAGACCACGCCCTGCCAGGGAGGGGAGGGCCAGAGCAGGTGAGAGGCTGCACCGTCTCCCGGAAGGAGGTCTCCACTGGTATAGTAGGAGTCCGTGGACTGTTTACAGTGGCTAGAGATTTAGGTTACCGCTCTGCTTAGTTGCGAAAACTTTTTAATTGCAAAAGGGAAAATAAACAGTCACAGCCAACAGACAGCAACACTGGAGGCAATCCAGGCCGAGTCCCACCCAGTACTGACTCCAGTTGAAAATACTTGGCATGCCTGGAATTTTCACCAATCTCAGAGGTTTCCTCCATGAGCAATTAGAAAGCAACCTATAGATCCCTGAATTTCTATAAAATGACTCTCTTATTTAGCTTGCAACACTTGGTCAGGCTTTTCCTATTAAATTCCTGCAGTGCATCTTTGTTATTTAAAAGAAAGGAAGTGGGTAAGAAGTGAGGCGTCTACACTGGCTGCTGTGAAGAGCAGTCTCTGGTGTCCGGCCTCAGCACTGCTCTGGTCCTCCTGTCCCCTGCCGCCTGCCAGTGCCTTGCATTAATAGCTCCATTCTGTCTCTGCAGAGTGAGGACTCGGATGACGATGAGCCTTGTGCAATAAGTGGCAAGTGGACTTTCCAGAGGGACAGCAAGAGGTGGTCCCGGCTGGAAGAGTTTGATGTCTTTTCTCCAAAGCAGGACCCAGTGCCTGGGTCCCCAGATGGTTCCCAGCTGCAGAGCGCCGCCAGCCACGAGAGCATGCTGACAGATCTCAGCGAGCGCCAGGAGGTGTCTTCCGTGCAGAGCATCGGCAGCACGGGCAGCCTCCCCAGCCAAGCACCCCTCGGCGGGGACGCCGCCACCCCCCGGACCCACTCGGTCATCAGCGTCTGCTCCTCCGGCAACTTCACAGGCAACGAGGACTCCTTCTGCAGCCTGCCCTCTCCCAAGGAACTGTCCAGCTTCAGCTTTAGCATGAAAGGCCATGAGAAAAACGCCAAGTCCAAGACGCGCAGTTTGCTGAAACGGATGGAGAGCCTGAAGCTCAAGGGCCCGCACCACGGCAAGCACAAAGCGCCCTCGAAGCTGGGGCTGATCATCAGCGGGCCCGTCCTGCAGCAGGGCGTGGACGAGGAGAAGCTCAGGCAGCTGAACTGCGTGGAGATCTCCACGCTCAACGGCAACCACATCAACGTCCCCATGGCACGCAAGAGGAGCGTCTCCAACTCCACGCAGACCAGCAGTAGCAGCAGCCAGTCGGAGACCAGCAGCGCTGTCAGCACGCCCAGCCCGGTCACCAGGACCCGGAGCCTCAGTGCCTGCAGCAAGCGGGTGGGCATGTATTTGGAAGGCTTCGATCCCTTCAACCAGTCGACGTTTAACAACGTGATGGAGCAGAACTTCAGGAACCGCGAGAGCTACCCGGAGGACACCGTGTTCTACATCCCGGAAGATCACAAGCCGGGCACTTTCCCCAAGGCCCTCTCCAATGGCAGCTTCTCCCCTTCAGGGAGTAACAGCTCTGTAAACTGGAGGACTGGAAGTTTCCATGGCCCGGGCCACATCAGCCTAAGGAGGGAAAACAGCAGCGACCTCCCCAAGGAGCTGAAGAGACGCAACTCTTCCAGCTCGGTGAGCAGCCGCCTGAGCATCTATGACAACGTGCCGGGCTCCATCCTCTACTCCAGCTCGGGAGACCTGGCCGACCTGGAGAGCGAGGACATCTTCCCCGAGCTGGACGACATCCTCTACCACGTGAAGGGGATGCAGCGCATAGTCAACCAGTGGTCGGAGAAGTTTTCAGACGAGGGAGACTCCGACTCGGCCCTGGACTCGCTCTCCCCATGTCCATCCTCTCCCAAACAGATCCACCTGGACGTGGACAATGGCCGAGCCACGCCCAGTGACCTCGACAGCACGGGCCACTCCCTGAATGAAGCAGAGGAGCTCGCAGACATCCCGGAGAGAAGGGACTCGGGGGTCGGGGCCTCCCTGACCAGGTCCAGCAGGTGAGCTCCCTGCCCTCCCTGAGCTCTGGGGAGGGTGGGAGACGGACGGCTCTTCTCGTTCTGGGGAGGGGATGGAATGAAGCCACGTAGATTCCTGAGGAAAGTGACCAGGAGAGCCCCGCTTCCGAAAAGAGTGACATTGTCTAACAGGTGTGGAGTGTCATGGTAATGGCCAGGTTTGATGGCGATGGTGGCACAGTGTCGCAAATGAACTCACTGCCACAGAATGCACACTTACAAATGGCTAAGGGTGCTGATGGGTGTTCGTAATCCCAGCTCCCTGGGAGGCTGAGGCAGGAGGGTTGTGAGTTCTAAGCCAGCCTGGGCTATTTGCGAGACCTAGGGGGGGTGGATAAAAAAGTTAAAATGGTAAACTTTAGGGGCTCCCATGCCCCTAAAGGAGTCAGACCCCATATGGCCAGCCTCGGTTTGAATCCTGAGCCTGGCAGTTTGAAAAACATGCTACATGCTGGCCATGGGTGTGTATGTGTGGGTGAGTGTGGGGGATGGGGTGGTGTGGGTGTGCGTGTGTGAGGTGTGTGTGAGTGGGGGAGTGTGTGCATGTGTGTGTGCGTGTGGGGAGGGGTGTGTGAAAGTGTGAGTGTGTGTGTGAGTGGGGGGAGTGCGTGTGTGTGCATGTGAGTGGGGGGTGTGGAAGAGTGAGTGTGTGTGAGTGGGGGGAGTGTGCATGTGAGTGTGGGGGGAGTGTGTGTGCGTGTGAGTGTGGGGCGTGTGTGTGAGAGTGGGAGAGAATGTGTGAGTGTGAGTGGGGGGAGTGTGCGTGTGAGTGTGGAGGTGTGTGTGAGAGTGTGGGAGGGAGTGTGGGAGTGTGTGTGCGAGTGGGGGGAGTGTGCATGTGTGTGTGTGTGCGTGTGAGTGTGGGGTATGTGTGGGAGTGTGTGTGGGAGAGTGCATGTGAGTGTGGGGGGGTGTGTGAGTGTGGGGGGGGAGTATGTGTGTGTGTGCATGTGAGTGGGGTGTGTGTGTGTGGGAGGGAGCATGTGAGTGTGGGGGGTGTGGGAGGGAGTGGGTGTGTGAGTGTGGGGGGAGTGTGTGCATGTGAGTGTAGGGGGTGTGTGTGAGAGTGTGGGAGGGAGTGTGTGAGTATGTGTATGGGTGTGTGTGTGAGAGTGTGGGAGGGAGTGCGGGAGTGTGGGAGGAAGTGTGTGTGTGTGTGTGTGTGTGTGGGGGGGGGGGGGAGTGCTTGTGAGTGGGAGGGAGTGTGTGAGCGTGGGAGGGAGTGTGTGAGGGAGTGTGTGAGTGTGTGTGAGCGCACGCGTGCATGTGCCTGCCCAGAATCCTAACAGAATGGAGGAGGGAGAAGGGAACCGAGATGTGGCCACACCCACTGGAGGGTCCTTTTCCTGTCCCTCCCTCTGGAGAGCACACTGCCCTCTCGCAATTACAACCAGTGTTTTAACAGTAAGCCGTATGTGTCTGTGTCACTGTGGAAGCTGAGTCTCCCCACGCGGTGCCTCCCTGTCCCTCAGCTCTGCTCACCCCTCCGTGCTCTTCACCCCCAGGCACAGGCTGAGATGGCACAGCTTCCAGAGTTCGCATCGGCCGAGCCTCAGTTCGGTGTCGCTGCAGATTAACTGCCAGTCCGTCGCCCAGATGAACCTGCTTCAGAAGTACTCCCTGCTGAAGCTGACGGCCCTGCTGGAGAAGTACACGCCGTCGAACAAGCATGGCTTCAGCTGGTAAGAGCTTCCTGCCAGAAGTACGCGTTTCCTCAGCTCCTGGGCCGTCCGTCACTGAGCGCCGTCTGTCCTTTATTATGGCTGTAGTCTGTCACCCTGCTGGGGTCAGCCAGAGGCCGCATTTGAGACTGCTTGTGCCAGTGGGAATAGCTGGTTGAGCTTAGCCCTGAGTGACAGCTGTCGCGAGTGAGGGTCTCATATCACAAGTGCAGGCCCCTCCTTCCCAAAGGCTGGAATGCGCTGTCTGGATAAAGAGATGTCCAGCATCCGACGGGAGGAGGAGGATGGAGGCCAGTTCACAGCCTGCTGGTTGAGGTGGCTGGATCCCACATGTCTAACCACAGGGCTCAAGTCCCAGACCCCCCACTTCAGAAACACCTCGCATGTGTGCGTGGGGCCCAGAGTCCCACAAGGAGGGGGCGACAGAGGAAGAGGATTGTGCCATGACCACGCCCCGGGGAACACTTTACCATCCCCTCCCCCTCTCTCCAGCGAGCACACATGCCGTCTGGCAGATTATAAGAAAGAACTCCTGACGGAAAATGTTAAGATGCTCTGAGACCACCTTTGACACACGTAATGTCTAATACCAGGCTTCATACTCCCATGCGTGCATGTTTTTAGAATCATTTTTGCTGTGACTGTTCGCAGCGTCACTCAGAAAGCTGCCTGTGCTGGGACCAGCAGTTAGCATAATGGCTATGTTGCTAGACTCCCATGTGGCCAACTGCGGTTCAAGTCCCGGACCCGGTGGCTTAAAACTCACACTGGGCACGTGTGCGTGTGTGCCCAAGATCCCGAGAGGAGAAAGGAGGAGAAGGGATTGCGGCATGGCCATCCCCTCTGGGGGGTGATTTCTCGCTTTCTGTCTCTCTCTGTCTGGCGAGCTCACGTACCCTATGGCAAAAACCTCTCCAAAAAAAAAAAAGAAAGAAAAAGAAAAGAAAGTAAGAAAGAAATCTG
The DNA here is from genome assembly GCA_026018925.1 of Tupaia tana. Classification (NCBI taxonomy): domain Eukaryota; kingdom Metazoa; phylum Chordata; class Mammalia; order Scandentia; family Tupaiidae; genus Tupaia; species Tupaia tana. Next base: position 143,238,798 of record JAKSZU010000002.1, on the reverse strand, counting down.
CCTGTGCTAAAGAGTTTGTGTTCTGTGTTTTTCCAGCACGACATTTAAACAGTTGAATAATAAATTTAAGTAATTCACTCCTGTAAGCTGCACTGTATTCTAAAATAAGGATGAAATTCACTGAACCCGTTTTCAGAATCACTTTGGGAAATACGGGCTCTACTGTGCGGTGAGATGCAGGCCTGTGCTGATGGGTCCGTGTGCCTCTCAGTTTTTCTATCAGCGCAGGACAGAAAGGTGTCACTCGGGTGACATCTCAGTGCACTTTCCGTGTCGGCTGGGTGTCCTTAAATCTTCTCATTAATCCCAGTGTTTACTATCCAGCTGGACAGCCGCTTTTTATAAAGGCGAAGAGCGGCCGTGTCATCAGTAGCACGCTGCCGCAGACTCGAGCCGCTGGAGGCTGCCGAGCAGCGGGACTGTGCTTTCTCCAGCTCCCCCTCTCCTGGCCTGGTAGAGAATTCTCTCCAGCATCAAAGTGCCTCCTGTCCAAAGGCTGCTATTATGCGAGCCTCGCTAAATACAGAAGTTGTTTGTTCTGAACGACAGAAATAAGTGTTGACCAGTTTACCCCACATGCTTCAGATTCTCGGCGGGGCTCATAACGTGTTCTTCCCCAGTCCTGCCACTGGCTTTTCTCCCTGCTCCCCGACAAAGCGCGTGTTGTGCACACGCACAGCCACGACACCAGACACCACGCTGCCTGGGGACACGCGGGCTCAGCCTTCGGGCTCACCGCTCCTAGGGCTATAAAAGGCCTGTGTCCTGGCTGTCGGTCAGCAGGAGTCAGCGTGGTTTCTGCAGCGCTCTCTGTGCTCGGTCATATTTTCCCCACCGGCTATTTAAAACTGCATATTTCACATTCTCATTTCTGAGTTGCCCGCCCCTTCCCCACCAAACCCTCAAGAATCTACAAGTCCATAGTACTTCCTTGAGTTCTGGTCAGTTTTTCCAGTGAGTCAGAACCAAGTGGAAAGGCCCGCATTGTGGGGAGTGTGGAGCACGGAGAAACCTCCAGCGTCCCTTTCCTGTTCGGCCCGGCCGCGCCCTTTCTTGTCCCGTTCAGAGGGGTCATCTGGAGAGCTGAAGTTGCAGCCTGACAGCCTCGGTTTCCTGCTGCTGCACATGCTGGTGGGGGCGGACCTGGTTTCAAGACTCCAGGCAGCCTGGGGGCAGCTCACAAACCTCCCATTGTTCCTCGTCCGTCTTCCTCTGCAGAGTAAAGACATTCTGTTCTCTGGGGTCACCAGCAGAATCCGTCTGACTTCAGGCCCTTCGCCCCCGAGCTCCAGAGCCGGCTGTTGCATTAGGCCTACCCCAGGCCCCGCTGTCCTCCTGCAGCGTGGCCTGCACCTCTTACCTAAGTGTTTCCATCTCCTCGGGAAACGAGCTCCCTGTCCCTTTTTTAGGACAAATGGGAGCTAGTTTTTCAAACTCTTAATCAGAAACATCTAATTAGGGTATCTCGTGTTGTTTTCTGCTCTGGCTTCTTCCTCTACTGCCATTGTTCTAAGGAAACCCATGGGCTGTCTTAAGACTGTAGAGTGCAGGGACCAGCAGTTAGCGTAATGGCTATGTCGCTGGAGTCCCACGTACTCGACCGTGGTTCGAGTCCTGGACCTGGTGGCTTAAAACTCATGCCGGGTGCGTGTGCATGTGTGCCCAAGATCCCGAGAGGAGAATGGAGGAGATGGGATTGCGGCATGGCCATCTCCCCCGGGGGGTGATTTCTGTCTCTCTGTCTCTCTCTGTCTTTCTGGCGAGCACATGCACCCTATAGCAAAAACCTCTCAAAAACAAAATGTAGACCGCAGAGCCCAAGGTTAGCAGCAGCAGGACGCCCACAGCTGAGGAAGCGTGATCGGGCCTCAGCCCCAGCTTGGGAGGATCACAGCACGTGTCCAGGCGTGTCTGTGATGGTGGGACGTTCCTGTGTGCCGTCTGAGACAGCCGCCCCCGGCCACACGGGACTAGTGAGCCCTGGATGTGTAGCTAGGGCATCTGGGAAACTGGACTTGTCACTTTATTCCATTTACCTGGAGTAGCGACCGTGTCAGTGCAGACCTGAAGCCCCCGGGTTTACCTGCAGAGGGGCGAGGGCAGACAGGTAACCGCGTCCGCCCTCCGTGTCCTCGCACAGGGCAGTGCCCAAGTTCATGAAGAGGATCAAGGTCCCAGACTACAAGGACCGGAGCGTGTTCGGGGTCCCACTGACGGTCAACGTGCAGCGCACTGGACAGCCGCTGCCCCAGAGCATCCAGCAGGCCATGCGCTACCTCCGCAACCACTGCCTGGACCAGGTGGGCCGCGGGCCGCGGGCGGGCGGGCCTGGTGGGCACGCTGCCGCACCCCACACTCACTGGCTTTCTCCCCGTAGGTCGGGCTCTTCCGAAAGTCCGGGGTCAAGTCCCGGATTCAGGCTCTGCGTCAGATGAACGAGAGTGCCGCGGACGGCGTCAGCTACGACGGGCAGTCCGCCTACGATGTGGCGGACATGCTGAAGCAGTATTTCCGAGATCTGCCTGAGCCGCTGATGACAAACAAACTCTCGGAAACCTTCCTGCAGATCTACCAATGTAAGTCTGTCTTGATCTTGAGGTTGTTGGTGTTGGGAAAAAGCAAGACCCCCCCCATGCTTGTGGCCTCCTTTCCTGTCAGCCTTTGACGAGAGGACTGGCCTGGTGACCTGAAAAGTGCACGTCGGTTTCGGGACCAGCAGTTAGCGTAATGGTTACATTGCTGGACTCCCACGTAGTCGACCGCGGTTCGCGTCCTGTACCCGGTGGCTTAAAACTCACGCTGGGCGCGTGTGTGTGCGTGCCCAAGTTCCGAGAGGACAATGGAGAAGAAGGGATTGCGGCGTGGCCATCCCCCCTGGGGGGTGATTTCTCGCTTTCTGTCTCTCAGTCTCTCTCTGTGTTTGTGAGACAGGTGTCTGTGTACTTCTTGAATAATGTGGAGATGAATTTCCTTATCCTCTAATCACCCCGTGACTTGTGCACTGTTGCACTCTGGTCCAGCCTGCTCTTTCACCTGTTTCTAGCACAGTGTTACCTGGGAGGCAGAGAGAGTGGGTCTCGGCTTTCTCTCTGCCCTGTCTACAGGAATTCCAGCTGCTGCCCCTCTCTAGCAGGGCTGCTATATTTAACGTTTCACAAGTGTCTGTGTGTTTTATCTTGCTATACAAAGAATAAATCATCTTTTGCTGTTACTCCTCTCAGTCTCTGCCAGCAATACTTAAGAAAACAATACCCGTGCCCTTCTCACTTTTAAGTAAAGCAAAGAGCAAACAGTGGTCTAAATTCATAATCGAGACCGAGACTCTGGCTTTTACAGCCTCGTGTTTTCCTTGGCTCGTGTGGTGGTGCGGCAGTGCAGTCTGAAAGCCACTTCTCTTACTGCCGAAATTGTCTTCAGAGCTGGCACATGAGGCGTTACTTTATGAGAAATGGAGCTGGTCTGGACTATTTCATTATTTGTTTCATCCTTCCATATTTTACACAAACGCAGGTCACATTTTCCCCACCAAGGTATGTGTTATGTGCCGTAACCATGGCGCCGTGCAATCGGCCTGGCGTCTGGCACTGGCTGCAGTGACCTGCTTTTTCCACCATGTGCTTTCTAAAAGATTTTCTTCCTAAAGGGGACCTGTAGGTTGAGGTCAGCATTTTTGACGCGCAGCTCATTTTATGGATTTACCTCATAGTTTTTCAGTTTATGCATTTATTATGACTACTTTTTATGCCAGAGGGAATACACACGAGACAGACAGACGGACAGAAAGCAGCCAGCAGGGCCCGGTTGCAGCAGTCATTTCCCTCCAGTTCTCCACCCTGTAGGGTCCTGGGCACGAGCTGCCCCTCGCGTGTTCTTCAGGTCACTGAGGCTGAGACTCCGACTCTGGCCGACCGTAGGAGACGCACCTTCGGTTGCTCAGTGCCGAGCCGTGGCGCTGTGGAGCCAGCCCTCGACAGCGAGAGAACGTAGGACGCTCTCGGCCATGGGGAGTGGCCACACCGCAGTCCCTTCTCCTCTGCGTCTCCTTGGGGATTGCGAGGCACACGCACACACACACGTGTGCCCGGCATATGTTTTTGAAGCAGCAAGATCCAGGGCTTGATGCGCACAGCCAGCCATGTGGGATTCAGCCTCTGGCTGGCCCTGTCTGCATTTTTATTTATAATAACCTGTTGGTATGCTTTCCAAAACTTAAGAAATTACTACTTAAATGCGTCTCTTGTTTAAGCTGATGGTTTTAGCAACTTACTTTTTCCATTCCAAGAATGAGCAAATTGGTTCGAATTACGAAGGTCCCAGAGATACTGGACATTCTGTCATCAAGGCTGAAAGAGCTCAGTCCTCATCCTCTTGGACATATCTCAGACAAGATTTTTCTTTCCTTTTTCCCCCATAATGCATTTATTTATATTGTATACGTTCAACCACTGCACATCGTTACGGCCTGTAAAACGAATTCCCCGGCGTGAGCCCCTGTATTCGTGTAGTACAGGCACAGGGACTCCGTGGAAACAGTGAAAGGTTATGTGCACACTGATTTCAGTAATGGAGACTCGTAATGAGAGATGTTTGAGAAGTGCCTAAAAAACTGTAAGAGCAGTCGTCGGCCGGGGCTGCACTCGGGTGGGTGTAGGAGCGGCCGCACTGTGGGGTCTCAGTGTCTGAACCGCGGAGCAGCAGTGTTGGCGGGCGGTGACGCCGCGGCCATCCTAGTTCCCTCGCCTGCCCCTCCATGCACCGTGAGTGCTGGTTCGGTCCCGAGCTGCGGTACTCGCGGCTGCTGTCTGCTTTGGGACGTTTCCTTGCGCACACACAGAAAATCAGCAGGCTGACGGGGAAATGCCTGTGTCGTGCAGATGTGCCCAAGGACCAGCGGCTGCAGGCGATCAAGGCTGCCATCATGCTGCTGCCTGACGAGAACCGAGAGGTCCTCCAGACGCTGCTCTACTTCCTGAGCGACGTCACGGCCGCCGTCAAAGAGAACCAGATGACGCCGACCAACCTGGCCGTGTGTCTGGCGCCATCCCTCTTCCACCTCAACACCCTGAAGAGAGAGAACTCCTCTCCGAGGTACAGGGACGGGGGCCCTCGGGCCTACGCTGCTTTTGTGGGTTCCTGCCTGAGCCAAGGAAAACTTGGTTAACCTGCCTCCCTTCACACCCCATGTGCCTCCCTGTGCTTCTGCCTCCCTCCTCCCAGCCACAGGGTGTGACACGTCTGAGGACAACCGGGTTTGAGAGAGGAGCGCTTTGGGCTGCGTTTGCCGTAGCGAGCGCCCACGCTGATGCCCCGAGCCTCCGAGGCAGGCCTAGCAGTTCCACTGTACTTTTCTGCCAGCAAACACCGTATCTATTTAATGGCCTCCACTGCCTCGGCCTCGCGTGGGCAACCAAGCAAACTCCTGGGCTGCGCTGAGGTGGAACGTGGTGGCTGCCAGGTCTGAAAGAACCAAGGAGTGTGTGGCGCCTCCCGGTCGCCTCTGTTCGGGATCTGGCCGAGCCCACTGTGCACGGTCCCTGCCTGGAACACCTGTCCAGGATGGAAGTGGCCACAGGGAAGTCAGGAGTCTGAAGGCTGGGCGTGGCAGGCACAGGACTGCACCCTCCCCTGCACCGCCTCGGTAGCCCTCACACCACCACGCGAGGTGACTACCTCAGCCAGTGCGCATACGAGGAGAGCGAAGCTCGGGGGAGCTGGGTGCGCTCAGCAACCTGCCCAGGCCCCCCAGGGAGGACTGGCAGAGCCAGCTGGAGCTTCGCGATGTCAGAGCTTCGCACTGACACCAGCGTTCACATACAGACCTCCTGTTGGCGCAGGCCGGGAAGTCAGCACTCACCCCCAAGTGCTGCGTCCATCCGGCGGCCCTCGTCCTGAGCTCTAAGAGGACTTGGGAAGTATCCCGTAGCTAAAGGCAGGGCCTCGTCACGGTAGCTGAAGTCAGTTTGCTGTTGAAAGCCGTGCAGTGCTTACTCGTCCTTTTACCTAGTGCTGAAGTGTCCCCTGGGTAGCGGTCCTGCTAGGGAGACAGGCAGGCGTGGGGGCTCCCCTGCCCCGCCCCCAGTGCTCCCACCCAGCCCTGCGGGAGCGGCCTTCATCCTCCCGCTGCTCGTGGGCAAACCTCACGCACTGCCCTACTGGGAGGAGAACCTGCCGCACAGAATGGCTTACACAGCCCAGATTTCACTAAGAACGAGTCTCTTTAATGTTTTTAAATCTCTGAGAAACTCTGGTGACCAAGATAAAAGCTCCTTTGAACCACTTAACAAATAGGCTCCAGGGAAATGCTTTATTCCCCTCCTTGAATAGTACCTTGATTGGAATTATATAAATATTTGACTCTCTCCCTCCCTTATTTCTCCTACTTAGGGTAATGCAAAGAAAACAAAGCTTGGGCAAACCGGATCAGAAAGATTTAAATGAAAACCTCGCAGCCACTCAAGGGCTGGCCCATATGATTGCTGAATGTAAGAAGCTCTTCCAGGTAAGGAGTCGGTCCCACGAACAGGGCAGCGTCTTGGGCCTCATACGTGTTCACGTGTTGCCCAAAGATGGCCTCCACAGTTGGAGACCGTATACGTAGCCCGGGAACATCCTACTTCAACGTATTACGCTGCAGACGCTCTTCAGAGTTAACAGTGTTAATGAGGTTGCCTCCCTCCACCCCCCTTTACCCAGAAAAGCAAGAAAGTAAAAAGTTACCTGGAGCTGAGCTTCTGTGCCTGAGAAACCTGCTGGTCAGTCTAAGCCTATTTTAGTCACTTACCCTCTTGCTCAGCTTTCTGAAGAGCACCTTGGGTGAGGATGTGGTTTTCAGATTCATTTATGAATTATGAAGGTGATCTGTTTGTGTCCGCATGGCTACCATGAGGTTTCACGGTCCTTACCGTGACGTCGGTAAGGACACCCCCATGTATGGGGACAGAGATGGGCCTCCATCGCTCTGAACACCCCGCCCACTGTTCCAGCCCTGCCACGTCCACTGTCGGGCTCCGAGGATGGCTCCGGTGGACCCACCTCCTTTGTCTCACAGGTTCCTGAGGAAATGAGCCGCTGCCGGAATTCCTACACAGAGCAGGAGCTGAAGCCCCTCTCTCTGGAAGCACTGGGACGCCTGAGCAAGGCCGAGTCGGCTGGCTACCAGCACTTCCTCCAGGATTGTGTGGACGGCTTGTTTAAGGAGGTCAAGGAGAAGTTTAAAGGCTGGGTCAGCTATTCCACTTCTGAGCAGGCCGAGCTGTCCTACAAGAAGGTGAGGCTTTGGGCCAGCCCTGTAGCCTGGTGGTTAAGGGAGCTGATCCCACATGGCTGACTGTGGTTCAAATCCTGGCCCCAGCAGCTCGAAAGTCACACTGGGCCTGTCTGTGCATGTGTGCTCAAAACCCTGACAGAACAGAGAAGTGGAGAAGGGATTGCAGCATGATCCCACCCCGTTTGGGGGTGCTTTCTCCCTCTTTCTCTGGTGAGGGCAAGCACTCTGCAGCCAGTGCATACACCCTCTGGCAATTAAAAGAGAAAGAAAAGGAAGGTCTGTCTTCCTGCTGCTAGCCAGTTGAATTCCGTGGTCAGGACGCGAGTTTGTCAGAGATGCACGACTGTTGCCAACTGTCAGTCTGTGGCCTCTGTGCCCAAACCCTCCCTTATGGAGCTGGACAGATAGGTGATTCAGATTACCAACGAAGAGTGGAAACCAGTCAGATGAGGGCCAGTACTCATCCGAGACGTACGAGAGCGCCGCACACTATGTCTGGCGAAATACTTGCATTCCATAGAGTCACGCCAGCGTTCTCTGGAATGTTTGACTGACAGTGTCGGCTTTAGGGCGTTTTATTTATTTGTTTTTCTTTTTGAGTTGTTTTTGTTTTTTAGGTTTTTGCCTGAGGGCATGTGCACTAGTCAGGGAGAAGCAGAGACAGAGAGCGGGACCGTGAGAAGTCCGCCTCTCGGGGGGATGGCCACACTAAGGTCTTCTTCTCTGTTGTTCTCGGGGTTTTGAGCGTGCACGCACACATGCCTGGTGGGACTTTCGAGCTGCCAGGCTCAGGACTTGAACTGCAGTTGGCTCTGTGGGAATCCAGGGCTTTAACCACCACTCCACCTGCTGGCCTCGCTTTGTGGCATCTTATAATGCGCTTGGATTTTTTCTGTTCTTCGGTCAGAATCCCCTCACACTCTGCTGTTCGTCGTCACTCTACTTTTAGCCTTTACTGAGCGAGCAGTGCTTAGGGGAGAATGTAGCTCGTTAGGACCGAAAGCCCCTTGAGGACAGAGGCATCTCGGAGGGCTTAGCCTGAGAGGCAGCCCAAGTTGTTTGTTGACAGTGTATCACCTTGAAGTAACAGCCGGCCAGGGGAGTGGTGCTGGGGCAGCTGGGCCTCACATGGCCGACTCTGCGGTTCGGGTCTGGTGGCGGGCAACATGCTGGGCACGTGCATGCTCAAAATCCTGCAAAGAGAGTGGAGGAGAAGGAACTGTGGTATGGCATGCCCCTGGGGGCTGTCTTCTCATTTTCCCTCTCTCTAGCTCTCTGGTGAGCCCACACATCCTATTTAAAAATAAATAAATGAAACAATGAGCAGTCTAGCTGGCATCTAGGCTCCTGGGCACAAATGAGTGACCTCACATTGCATTCAGATGGGTTCCAGAAAAACCCCTGAGATGGGTTCCAGAAAAACAACTGTCATCATTTCAACCAGAGTGAGCTCTGTTTTGTCTGCTGTCTGGCTCGTCCTGCTGACGTCTGGGATCACGTCTGGCCTCCGAGTCTAGGCCTGTGTCTCGATTTGCCCTCAGTCTCAGTGCGGGTGGATTGCCCTAGTGCTCAGCAGTGCATCTGCTTTTCAGGTGAGCGAAGGACCCCCTCTGAGGCTCTGGAGGTCGACCATCGAAGTCCCTGCCATGCCGGAGGAGGTCTTAAAGCGCCTGCTTAAAGAGCAGCACCTCTGGGACGTAGACCTGCTGGATTCCAAAGTGATCGAAATCCTGGACAGCCAGACTGAAATTTACCAGTACGTCCAGAACAGCATGGCACCCCACCCTGCGCGCGACTACGTGGTTCTGAGGTGAGCGCCCCAGGCGGATCTCAGGGAGGACGACTCGGTGTCATCTACCTCTGTTTCTCTGACTTAGAAAGGGGAGAATGACGTAAAGCAGAAGGGACACCAGGAAAGCAGCACGTCCTGTTGGCCGTACAAAACACATCCACGTTCGTCCCAGCAGGGCAGTGAAAACGTTTGGAGCTCTTTGGAAACTGAGCTCACATTCATTCGGATGAATATGCTCATTGGTAGCAGATTTTTGCCCCCTTTAGGATAGATGTTCTTGTTAGAAACAGTGAGTGAATAAGCCAGGAAATAACATGTGGGTCCCAGGGGAGATGCGGTTAAGGCTGATTTATATGTAATTCCTAAGTCCTCTGCAGATAGCATTCACAGAGGAATTCCAAAAATCTTTGAGGAAATGGCACATCGTTAGTCCAGACCGTTTCAGACCGAGCCATGCGCCTTTGCACATCACGTTCTGCGACGTCTGTGAAACAGGAAACTGGTTTCAGCCCCGGTTCCACACAGCCCGTTCCCAGCAGGGCTCGGTAGAGTCGTCGTTCAGGTCCCAGGCCTGCTTCGGCCAGGGTGTCCCTGAGCCGGTCCCCTCAGCTGCCTCCCTAGGAGGGAAGCGCCAGGTCGGCATGGCTTCCAGGAGGTCCCATCATTCTCTCTGGTTTTGTGTCTACAGAACGTGGCGGACGAATTTACCCAAGGGAGCCTGTGCCCTTCTGCTCACCTCGGTAGATCACGACCGGGCACCTGTGGTGGGTGTGAGGGTGAATGTGCTCTTGTCCAGGTATTTGATCGAACCCTGCGGGTCAGGAAGATCGAAGCTCACCTACATGTGCAGAGCTGACTTAAGGTAGGTTCCAATTTCACGTTTGATATGGTGAGTGTCATGAAGATTGAGACTTTTTGTCTCAAGTAGAGGGACTTAGACATCGATGTCATTGTGGGGCCAGTAGGTGGCGTGGTGGTTAAGGTTCTGAATTCTCAACTGGGGTTCGAGTCCTGGACCCATGTCTTGAAAATCAAACTGGACACGTGTGTGTGCATGCCCCAAATCCTGAGAGACACTGGAGGAGAAGGATTGTGGCAGGGCCTTTCTCCCGGGAGGGGAGGTGATTTCCCATTTGCCTTCTGTCTGTCTGTCTGTCTCTCTCTCTCTGGAATGCATATGCATCCTATGGCAAAATGAATAAATAAATAAGCAAACAAATGAAGAAAGAAAGAAAGAAAAGAAAAATAAACCTAAAAGAAAAAAGGGAAAACTCAGCATCATCGAGGGCCAGCAGGTGGCAGGGAGATGAAGGCACTGGGCCAGGTAGCTTCACAGCTGGAATCCCAACCCTGTGGCTTGAAAAATCACACTGGAAAGACCAGTAGATGGCATAATGGTGACGTCTCTGCACTCCCACTTACTCAACCACGGTTCGAGTCCCGGACCTGGCGGCTTAAAACTCACATCAGGCTCACGTACATGTGTGCCCAAAATCTCGAGGAGAGAATGGAGGAGAAGAGATTGTGGCGTAGCCATTACCTGGGGGGTGGTGGTGGTCGTGGTGGTTTTTCTCTTTCTTGTCTCTCTGTCTCTCTCCAGCAAGCACATACACCCTATGACAAAAATCTCTCAAAAAAAAAAAGAAAAGAAAAATCACACTGACATGTATGAGTGTGCCCAAAATCCTGAGAGCAGACTGCAAGAGAAGGGATTGTGGCATGGCTACCCCCCAGGGGTCATTTTCCATTTCCCCTGTTGTGTTTCTCTCTAGCAAACACACATTCCCTATAATGACAATAAAAACTAAAAAGAAGACAACACATCACTGAGTCTTGGTTAGTTCATGGAGAATGGTACTTACAAAGAAATACGACTGTCATATCTCATGGTCTTTGGGACACACGCTTTAATGTGGATTCTTCAGGAAAGGTGAAACCACAGCAATATGAATATGATGGTTCCGCCATGAACTTAAAGCCATGGGAAATGACGGACTGTGAGTTTGAACGAGTAAGCAGGTGTTTCTCATTTTGTACTCAACGGTGTTTGAACATGACTAGGCCTGTCTACCCGATGCCGTAAATGAACATGTATACAGATCAGAACATGGGCCATATGGTGACGTGGTGGTAAAACACCATACTCTGAGGCAGACCCACATTGGAAAGTTCTGGTTCGGGTCCAGAGGCCTCCCTGAGTAAGCGAGGCACATGCTTGCCCGTGATCTCCGCCTGGCAGGAGCCCGACGTAAACCAGGGCATCGTGACCCTATCGGGAGTTCTGTCCCTCTCATTCTCTATTGCTGTCTCTCACAGAAGGAATAAATTACCTTTTTTAAAAGAAGGTTTACAGCTTTTATTTTAAAAAGAAGATAAGGAAAATGAAATCGACCAAAAACATGAACTTCTAACAGTTTTTCCAGAGTGGCTCTGGTGTTAAATAAATCCTCTTTTGAAATCTTCACATCTCAGGTGTTCTTCAAGTATGCGTGTGACCTTCGTGTCACACACGCCAAAGCTTTTCCCAAAGGTCTAACTCCGTGTCTGTGCTCACTGTGTTGACCCTGAAAGACTCCCTATCCCAAATGTGTAACAGATGTCGCAGGGGATTACCTGGGGATAAAAAGTCATCTGTATTTCCATGTGTTGCTCCTCAGGAAATACAAGTGCATCCAGAATTCCCTTCAGCTGCTTTCAGTGTCGTCTCGAGTCAATAATTCCTCTGCCTTCTCTCTGTTTCAGAGGCCACATGCCGGAGTGGTACACAAAGTCGTTTGGACATCTGTGTGCAGCAGAAGTTGTGAAAATCCGAGACTCCTTCAGTCATCAGCATACTGAATCCAAAGACTCCAAGTCTAGGTGACTGCGGAGGCAGAGCCTCCGGGCCCAGCAGCTGGCTGTGTATTTCCTCACCTCGCCAGTTCTTGGAAGAGTGGCTCCTTTCATCGATCTGAAATGGAACACGTTGGAGTGTAGAAATTGACTGTAGTGATTTGATACATTTTTAAAGCTGCTTCCTGTTTGTTTAAGGTCTATGTTGTAGACCTTGACTGGAATAAGTAAGACTGTGCGAAAAATGTATTCTTATTCAAGTTGCTTCTGAGAAGCAAAGCTCCTCACACACGTTTCAGGAGAGAGTGAAGATACTTCGTGCTCTTGCGATCGAGGTGTAGGTGTGCCTACGTCATTTTCTTGCAGCGTGCTAAGGACGGGTGTATCCACTGGAATAGTTGGTACTCTGGCATGTTTTCTCACTGAGATGAGCAGAGAAAGGTTTGCACAGAGGAGTGTGAGTGTGTGTCTGTTGCTGATTGAATGGCATAGGTGGAGAAGTTGGAACACAGTGTCTGGCACACTGAGCCCTCCAGGAAGGATATCGATGCTCGGGTTTAGTTTAACCTGGAATACCTGACTACCCAGGGGTCCATCCAGAAGGGGCACCTGACACCCTGATCCACTGATTGTATTTTTCCAAGTAATTAAGCATATTCCTTTTCTAACAACCTCTTCATCGTAAAAGTAATTGTAATAGATTGAGTCTGATTTCGAGTGTAGTTTGTTTTAGACCTGACTGCAGTGAGCAGTTTTGTGATTTTAACCAATAAGGACTAGTTCCGAGATGAAACTGCCCTCCACATCCTGCCCTCACTGGCTCCAAGCACAGGCTTGTGTGTTGGGGGGCTTGTTTTATTTTTCAAAGTTGAGATGTAAAAACTGAACATGCTAATATTTACTCCTGAGTCAGGCATCAAAGTGTTTTACCTGTTAAAATGCTTTACATTTTTGTGTTTATAACAGAGAAGTCTTTAAGGCACTGTGTGTGGGTACACAGGGAACTCTGGGTATCCCAAGAAAGTCCCTGTAAAGGTAACCTAGCCACAGAGGTGTTTTGGCCAGGGGTGGGTGGGGAGCTGTTGCTATTAACAGCATTCCTAAAACTGCACATGTTTATTCATTGGGTTTGTCCTATCAGCAAAGAGGTATTTTTGGTTTTACAACTTTTTGTTTTGTTTCTCCCACTTTTTTCTTTTCCTTGAAATCTGTTTTACTGGTAATGGAAAAATAATAATTATAGTAAAACAAACAAATAAAAACCGGCCAGGTTTTGGGAAGGGTGGTCTTTATACAGGTTTTACTGTAATGGTGAAGAGTAAATCAAGAGACAGTATTAGTAAATTTATTTTGTGTGGATCCCAAGTGAATAGTGTATGAATGAGAGCTGTAAGAAGGATTTTTATTTTGTTATAAGATAATGTAGTTACCATTGTCAGTGTTAATTCAGAGGTTCTTTGAAGAAGTTGGGGGGGTCAAATTAGAGTTTTAAATTTTGAGTATTTTGGATATCAGTGTTCCACATGAAGATATAGTTGTATATTCCATTTTGATGGCTTCCAGGTTTGTAAGGTTGTGTGTTTTATATACCAGTCTATTAAGAAACATGTACACATGTCCACTGTGCTTTTGAACATACATAAAGCATGAGAAAGAGTATTATTTAAAATATACTTGTATTTATACCTCAGATATTCTTTTGGGTTTTGTACCTCAACCTCCCCTGCCCCCTGTTGTAAATACACTTTACATGAATACAGTCTAAGTGAAAAAAAATAAATAAATAAAAGAGGTTTATAACTTGCTGTATATCTGTACAGAATATAATCAGTAAGTGCACTATTAAATGTTTAACGTGAGGGAAAGGTCTGGCCTGCTTTGTTTCCTACTGCATTTCACTCCCACCCTTAAACCCACAGCTTGCCAAGTATGGCATTCTAGCATTAACAGTAAAATCAAAAGATAGGTTTGCTGAAGGAAGTGTTGGACTGCAGATCATTCCAAGGCCAAACTGCAACTGAGCCACTCACTCACAAACAGGAAGCCCTGGCAGAGGTTCAGGAAGCACCGAGCTTCTCTCCCGAGTCAGTTAGGAAGCCGTGCTGAGAAGGTTAGAGTGAGCAGTGGTAACAGGAAGAAGTCAGGGTCGCCGAGTAACTCCGCAGAGGGTCTCCTTCCCGCTGTCGAGCTCCCTGCCGCAAGGATTCCGTATGTATTTGCCAAGAGAAGAACTGAAGGGATCCGGACGGTGTCCAGAACCACGCTCAAGTACCAGAAGCTAATGGCCACAACTTCTCTGTGACTAATGCCTGGACTGTGAGCTCGCCGAGGGCAGGCCTCCTCCTCCTCCTATCGTCTCCTTCAGCAGCTGTCAGTATTTTGTACTCATCGGCACCTAATAAATTTACTATTTGTTAAATCAAATTGAGTTCGTTTTTGTTATTTCAAAGGGAAGAGAACCTGAGATATTGTCTTATGCTCTGGTTTTGGCCCACTTGGGAAAATCCAACCCCATTATAAGATTTCTTAAAGACACACACATCAAAGTCTCTCTTTTATTTGACTCTTACTCCAGAACTAGTTACTTCAGAAGGCTGTATGCAGTCAAGTCAGAATGGTGCCGGCTCAGTGGCACAGTGGTAATGCTATTCTCAGTAGAAGCAGAATCCCCCATGCGGACCATGGACCACGGTTCAAATCTCCGACTGGATCGCCCTGACATAGGCTGAATACACACAATAGTGCCCAAAGGCAAGTGCCCTTTCATGAATAAAGAAAAACAATTTCATTTCCTATGGCTGAATACCTACTACTTTCGTTTGAAGAGTTAAGAACTTAGAGTTACTAATAGGTTACATATATTAGGTTGATGGAAAAGTAATGACACATTTTTGTATAGAAAAACGTAGGAAAAATACTTCATGACTCTTCCAACAACCTAATATGAGAGTATCTCTAATTTGTGGAGGACCAGCCCCACAGCCTGGTTAAGGGAGTGAGATCCCACACAGTCAACTATGGCTCAAATTCTGCCCCCAACAGCTTGAAAAATGTACCCTAATCCTGAAAAGATGGAGAAGAGATTGTGGTATGACTGTCTCACGGGGATTTGCTTTTTCCTTCTCTCTGGCCAAGCACACATGCCCTCTGACAAAAAAAGAAAAGTTAATGGAAAAATGCAAGTAAAGTACAAGTTTATTTTGGTGCAAAAACATAGAAGTCTGTGCATAGTTTTTGTTTTGTGGGGTTTTTTTTTTTTTTGTAATAATATGCATTTTCCATGAAGCTTTGAAGACCCCACATACAGGGATACCAGGATGGAGGAGATACCCACTGGCACCCGCTCTGAGTCCGGATTGGTTTTGTCCTACTTCCCATTTGCTTATCCAACTCAGTCTGTCCTTCAGCACCTACTAAGCACGTCACACTGCTTAGCTCTGAAGATGGAGTTGTGAGCAAGACCCACATCCCCTGGCGTCATAAGAGTTCGAACCTGTCCAGGGTATTAAAATAGTGATAATGCCATGTAGTAGGCATCAGGGCAGGTTCTCACACACTCAGAAGGGTTAGCAAAAGTCTCAAAGCCTAAATTAATTGTTAAGGCATCCTACCTAGCAACTTACAGATGGAATAAGTTGGAAAAGAAATGAAGTTAAGGCTCCTTAGGAGTTTTATTTCAGGGCTGTAGGGAGAAGTGAAACTTTTGAAAAGTCTAAAGAAAAGGAAGATAATGATTCAAAATTGGTGCTTTTCAACATCACTACTTCAGGGTGGGGAGGAAAAGGAGCGCCTGGCTCCGTGGAGCAGTGACAATGTGCTGCTCAAGAAAAGTCCGATCCCATATGGTGACAGTGGCTGGCCTGGCTTGGTCAGTCTGAAACACATGTCCAAGATCTGACAGTCTACAGGACTGAAGAAGGGATTGTGGCATGACTAGACCCTGCCCAGTGGTTAAGGAAACTAGGTCCCACACCACTAGCCACAGTTCAAATCCTAGCCCCAGCAGCTTGAAAAATATGCCTGGCATGTGTTGATGTGTGCCCTGAACCTGACGGGGGAGGCAGTTCTCCCTCCCTTTCTCTTTCACTGTCTCTGGTGAGTGCATGCACCCTCTGGCAATTTAAAGGACAAAAATAAGAGAGGTCTAGCCAGTGGAGTGGTTGAGGCAGCTGGATAGCACATGGCCAACTGACCCGTGACTTGCGAAGCTTGTTTACATGAGTGCCCAGAATCCTGAAAGGCAAGTGGAGAAGGAATTGAAGTATGGCCATCTCTTCAAAGGGGTTCTCTCTCTCCCCCCAGTGAGTACACACAACTTACGGCAAATTGAGAACAAAAAAAAAGTGACATTCAATAGCGCCATTCATGTGACTACGCCACGTCTGTCCACTTCCCATATCCTTACGTAAGCCTCACACACACCTCAGGAAGCACAAGCATTTGCACCATTCTACTGTCAGAATATGGCTTAGAAAGGTAGTGACAGGGTAGAGTCCCCACCCTGGAAGGACCAGGACTGCAGTTCCGGCTCTGCTGTCAGGCCGTCCACGTTGCCGGTAGGTCCTCACTCTGTAGGCACATTTCTTAGGAAGCATGGGTCCCTCATGGCCTCTGCACCAGGACAGGGGCACAATTAGCCAGCATCCCCAAATGACTGTCACCTCATTACTGTGATGGTGGAGGAGGAGAAAATAGGTTGAGGTAACTACTAGGCGAAAGTTTTGTTTCAGGTTGGTGGTGGAAAGATTTTGAGTTCTAGAAAATCAAATAGATGCTTTGGAATGTGCAAAGGCTCTGCTTACCTTCCTCATGAATAAACACGTGATGGTCCCCAGTTACAAGCCCAGAGCATTACACGTGATCACTCAATCTCTCGATCTTGCATTATTTCATGGGTTCCAGGGGAACACCTACTTGCAGGCTCTTTTTTTCCCCCAAAGATATTATTATTATTATTATTATTATTATTTATTATTTCTAGTCGATCACTGTATGTCATTACAGAACACAAAATGAATTTTTCCAACATGATTACACTGTGTATTGGTCCAGTCAAAGATATGACCATACCTACCATCAACAGATAACTTCCATTTTGTCCTTTCAATGTTTTCCTTCTTTCTTTTCCCCTGACTCCTGCCTCTCACCCTCCGCCGCTCCCCGCGCTCCTCCCACGCTGTCTCTAGCACCCACAGCTGCTCTCCGGCGTTCACACCTCCCCGTCTTTCCGTCCTGCCCGGGTGCCGCCATTGCGCATGTACTGAGCGGGGACGCGTGATGCCGCTCTTTGGCCGTCTGCTGGCTTCCCTTAGCAGTAAACCTTCCGTATTTGTCCACGTTCTATCAAATGCCAGGGCTTTATTTTTTTATGGCTGGATAGTATTCCATCATATATACGTGCCACACTTTGCAGCCGGTTCCAGGATTCTGACGCTGTGACTGCTTCCGCGACACCACATCATGGCCTTGCTGAGGCACCAGGAGAGTGTGAAGAGCTGCTCCGTTTGTGAAAGTGCTACTTCGGAAAGCAAGGGCTGTCCAGATGGAAAGCGCCCTTCTCAAAGCAGAGCGCAGTTCCGCCCAGATGCTTCGCCTCGCTGCCTGTCGGAGCACACACGGATGACTGTGGAGCAGGAATCCTGGACGATGAGGTCATGGCCTGCGTGTCGTCTTGCTGTTCCATCAGGAAGAAATCTGCCTAAGGAATTTCAATTCCACTTTTCTAAAGAACGCAAATTACAAAAGACCTCAAAGAGTCCGAGGCAGGAGCAGCTCAGGTAGGTCTGTGCAGTTTCAGAATCTGAGCCCATTCTGGGGGATGATCAGTCCTTTGCCAGTAGGGAGTTTGCTCATCATGTTGGCGGCTGTACCCAGGAGTAATTATCCCTGCCGTGTAGATGCAGTTCCCATTAGAGCGGCCATTTTTCCTGTCTGGACCCAAAGGTGTGTTGACACCTGTAGTATAAACACCTCTACAGAGATTTTTCATCTCATTGGACTTTTAAAAAGCGGGGAAGAGCCCTACAGCAAACATCTCTCTTAAAAAAAAAAAAAAAAAAAAAAAAAAAAAAAAAAAAAAAAAAAAAAAAAAAAGGGGGGGGAAGAAATGCTGTACTTCTAGGGGATTCGAGCTTCCTTTTTTCTCATTTTGATGAAGATACCAAGCATGTGGAAAGGAAGAGAACTGCTTGTCTAATGACTCTGGGAATGGTCCGCTGTGATGCGGGACTTGTTCTGATAAAATAGTTGTTCCCCAAGTGTGGTTGTTTCAGAATGTTTTGTAAGTTATAGACATTTCTTTCTCTCTTTCTTCTTCTTCTTCTTTTTTTTTTTTTTTTTTTTTAGATTTTTTGCCAGAGAGAGAGAGGGAACGGGAAAGTGAGAAATCACTCCCCAGGGGTGATGATCATGCCATAGTCCCTTCTCCATTCTTCTCTCAGGAGTGTAGGTACACATGCACATGTGCCTGGCATGTTTTGTTTTGTTTTTGTTTTTGTTTTTTTCCCAAGTCTGGGACTTGAACGGCAGGGTTGACCATATGGGATCCAGTGCCTTAACCATGCCCAATTACAGGTGCTTTTAACACACAAATCTGTTAGGCCCTAGCCTGAATGAACTTGTTTACCATGACTTATTAAGCTTTGTTATGTGTCAAGCTGGGGGATATATGCTTTATATACAGTAAAAATACTATTTAGGGCCAACTGCTGGCATGGTAGTTAAGTGCCTAGATTCCACATGGCTAACTGCATGTTAAAGTCCTGAACCTGGTGACTGGAAAAAATGCCAGTTGTGTGTGTGTCTGCCCAAAATCTTGAAAGAAGGGAGAAGTGGAGGAGAAGTCATTGTGGCTTGACCATCCCCATGAGGAGTGCTTTCGCATTTCCCTCTCTCTGGCTCCCTCTGGGAAGTTCACATGTCCTCTGGCAAATTAAAAAAATTCAAAACCGTCTGTAGAAGAACTTCCTAACCTCAGTTGATAGATGAAAAAGGTTAAACAGGTAGGAACATTAAAAGAAATAGAGTAGCTATATGATATTTGCAAAGACTCAAGCAATTCTACAGAAATACTTAGAGCATTTTCCCTTGACAGAAATGTTTCATTTCTTCCCCATCTAACATGGTAACTACCAGCACATATAGATGTTGAGTACTTAAATATGGCTAGCCTAACTTAGAATCTGAATGCTCGATTTAATTTTTTTTTAATTTGCTAGAGGGTGTGTGTGCTCATGAGAAAGAGAGAGAGAAAGCACCTCTCAATGGAGTGTGGTCACACCACAATCCCTTCTCCATTTTCCTGTCCCAGTCAGGATTTTGGCCATGCATGCATATGAACCCAGCCTGTATTCAAGTCACCAGTGCCACAGTTCAAACTGTGCAGTTGGCCATGTGGGATCTAACTCCTTCAACTACCCCACCACGGGGCTGGCTCTATTTAGTTTTTGATAGTTTAAATTTAAAAAGCTTTATATAACTAGTGGCTACTATATTGGACAATGCTATTTCAATTATCTAAGAATATCTCTAAGCAATTCGATCCTTATATCTTCTATCTATAATAATTCCCTTTAAAAAGTGAGAGAGAAAAATAAGGAAAAGATCAATATTTGTAAAAATCTAACAGATCAAGATGTTGCCGGGGAGGCTCAACCCATGAGGATCTCTACCCAAGATGTGAGAGTCCTTGACTTCACACAAGAAAATCGAAACCCCTGGAACCATGGGAACTGTGGAACTATCTCAAAGGCTGGACATGTTTCACCCCAAGACCCAGAATATTGAAGTAGAATCTTTCCTGCCACCTTTAGGAAAGAAAAGGACATTACTGTGTTTTCAGAAGCAAACTAAGCTGACTGGTAGGGCGGGATGAGGGGAACGAGATCGTTGTTGCTGTGTTAACTAACTTGATGCCGTGGGTACTAATGGGTCAGGTTAACTTTGCCACAACACCTCCATGAGCACCTCCAGCTGGCCTCCTACCTGAAAGAGCCACTAGCACTGTCCGTGAACTCCCCTTTTGAATGAGTGCTCTCACAGGAGGGTTAGCTGAGGTAGGCTCCTTTCATAAAACTCACGGCCATGTAAATTTCAGAACTGCATTTTTGGTGATTGTTGACAGTGCTTTTTCATGATGTAGCAGACCTAGCAGAATGAGAAAGCAGTTTCAAAACTGATAACCTCATTTATTTGCTTTCGCCCACTTCCTAGTTTTCTCTGGCCCTAAACCCATATAGTTTCAAAAAAAGTACAAATCAAGATAAATTCGGAAATATAGGGAACTCTACCTGTAAGAAAAACCTTCATTGAAGCGACAAAAGAAGAAACAAACAGTAAAGGAAGGAGGCAGACAAAAGAAAAACCAGTGCAGAGTTTCTAATTACCAAATGCATAAGAAAAATACAAAAATTCTTAAGTGTTGACCACATTGGATCCAGCAGGTGGTGTGGTGGGTGAGGGGGCTGGATCCCGCATGGCCAATTGAGCAGTTTGAGTCCCGGACCCAGTCCAGCTGCCTGAAAAACAGGCAGGGTACAAGTTCGTGCCTCCCCAAATCCCAAGAGGAGCATGGAAAATCAGGGATTGTGGTGTGGCCATCACCCCTGAGGAGTGATGTCTCAGTTTTTTCCTTTTTCTTTCTCTGTCTCTCTCCTGCAAGTGGACATGCCCATAGCAAAAACAAAAACAAAACCAAAAACAAACAAAAAAATCTAGACCACACCTCACATCTGTGTTCAGAGACACTCAAAGAGCCAGCCTCCCCTTTTCCCATTGCCTAAGGGAATGCAATTGCATATTTCAATTTTCACACTATCTTCTTGCCTCTTCCTTTACTTATCCTTCTGGTATTTGCCTCACTCTGTACCCTGTTTCTTCACACAAATATCTTCTTTCTCTCCTGTAATTGTTTTTTTTTTCCCCTTAAAACCAGCTTCAGGACACCAGGGTCCTACTTTGGCCTCTGATGCTACCCACTCCCTGGTTTTCCTAGGGAGCCCCTTCCTCCTATTCTCCCTTCATCACTTATACCTCTATATACCTCACCATCCCATCTCTTTTCCCCTCAAAAAAACAAAAGAGCACTATAAAAACAAGTTACTTTCTCTGGAAAAATGATATCCACCTACAGAATAATGAAACTGAACCCCTACCTCTTGCCACTAGTAAAAATGAACTCAAAATGGATCAAAGATCTAAATGTAAATCCTCAAACTATAAAACTACTGATGGGGGACCAGCAGTTGTAATGGCTATGTCGCTGGACTCCCATGTAGTCGACTGCGGTTTGAGTCCTGGACCCGGTGGCTTAAAACTCACGCCGGGTGCGTGTGCGTGCGTGCCCAAGATCCCAAGAGGAGAATGGAGGAGAAGGGATAGTGGTGTGGTCAGCCCCCCAGGGCGTGATTTCTCGCCTTCTGCCTCTCTGTCTCTCTGGGTCTTTCTGGCAAGTGCCAACACCCTATAGCAAAAACCTCTAAAAAAAAGGGAAAAAAAGTATTGATGGAAAACAGAGGAAACTCTCAGAGACATCAGAGCAGGCAAAGGCTTCTTAAAATAAGACTTCAAAACAAGGGCAATAATGCAGGAAATAGACAAGTTGGACGACATCATACCAAAAAGCTTCTGCACCGCAAAATAAACAGTAATTAAAGTGAAGAGACAACCCTCAGAGTGGGAGAATATATTTGCAAAGTATTCTTCAGATAAGGGACTGATAACCAGAATATGTAGGGAACTTAAGCAGCTTACCTGCAAAATAAATAAATAAATAATAAGTAAATAAATAAATAAATAAATAAATCATCGATCCAATTAAAAGATGGGCAAATGACCTGAACATACAACTCTCCAAGAAAGACCTCCAGATGGTCAAAAAGCATATGAAAATATGCTCATCATCTCTTACCATAAGGGACATGCAAATCAAAATGATATTGAATTACCACTTAACCTCAATCAGAATGGCTAAGATTAAAGAAATAAAGAATGATAAGTGCTGACGAGGCTGCAGTGAAAGGGGAACTCTTGTACACTGTTGGTGGGAACGTAAATTAATACAATCACCGTGGAGAACTCAAAAACTTACAAGTAGAAATGGTAATTCTACTTCCAGGTATCTATTCAAAGGATAGGAAAACAGTCAGAGAAACATTTGCCTATTTATTATAGCATTATTCATAATTGCTAAGATACAGAATCAACCCAAAGTCCAAGAGCAGATGAGTGGATTGAAAAAATGTGGCACAAACACACTTTGGAACACTACTCAGCCATAAAAAAACGAGATCCTGATGTTTGATACAAAGTGGAGAAATACGGGACCAGTAGTTAGCATAATGGCTATGTCGCTGGACTCCCATGTAGTCAATCGCAGTTCAAGTCCCAGACCCGGTGGCTTAAACTCACGCTAGGCATGTATGCGTGCGTACCCAAGATCCCGAGAGGAGAATGGAGGAGAAGGTATTGGGGCATGGCCATCGCCCCTGGGGTGATTTCTCACTTTCTGTCTGTCTCTGTCTCTACAGCGAGCACATGTGCCCTATAGCAAAAACCTCTCCAAAAAAAAAAAAAAAAAAAAAAACAGTGGAGAAATACGAAAGATACACTGCTAAGTAAACCAAGTCAGACGACGAAAGACAGGCACTGTGTGTCCCTGCTTAGTACCAAAGTCCAGCCCTCTATGGCAGAAATGGAAGATTGGAAGATATAAAAGCAGAGAGGACAACTGGAGATACTAGTGAAGAGAATGTGTAGTGGGGGAGAGGGAAGAAGAAAATGGGGGGGATTTAACAAACAAAAATATGGAAAGTTACCTACTGATGATAATGTGTATAGTAATATCTTTGTACTAATAAACACTGTCTTCATGCTTGGAAAAAATGTTGTACACTGTGAAGATGTACAGTGATTAAATGTAAATAATTTTTTTTTTTTTTGGAGAGGTTTTTGCTATAGGGCGCGTGCGCTCGCCAGACAGACAGAGACAGCGAGACAGAAAGCGAGAAATCACCCCCCAAGGGGGATGGTCACGCCGCAATCCCTTCTCCTCCATTCTCCTCTCGGGATCTTGGGCACGCACGCACACGCGCCCGGCGTGAGTTTAAGCCGCCAGGTCCGGGACTCGAACCGCGGTCGACTACGTGGGAGTCCAGCGACATAGCCATTACGCTAACTGCTGGTCCCATGTAAATAATTTTTTTAATAATAAAAATTAAAAGAAAAAGACTTCTAAGTTAATTTCTTAGACTCTCTTTAATTTGGAAAGCAGTCAAAAAACACTTTCTGTTACTCCTATTTTTATTAGTTTAAAAGTATTCAGCCTGTCCCTGCCAGACCGTCTAAGGTTCTTTATACTTTGTCTCCTTTGAGGATGAAGAGTTACCTGAGTGGTTAGAGAAGAAAGATTGCAAGAGGGATAATGCAATGGGTATGGAGCTAGTGGTCACTCAGTGAGTAATAGGAGGGCCAGCCCTGTGGCGCCATGGTGGAGGGGGCTGCTCTGCAGTGCTGGGACCCATGTGGAAGACCAGGGGTTCGGATCCTGGGTTGGTCTAGGACAGCACCTGTGAACCTGACTTGCTGGAAAAGCTGGGGGAGCGGGGAGAAATGACAGCGAAATGAGATCCCAGTGAAGGGTGCACAGTTTTTGCAAATATTATTTAATCCTCACCTCTGAGGGTAAAGGCGTTTTAATCATATTTCACAGATAAGGAGCACAAAGTCTTGTGAGGTGAAGTTGTCCAGGGGCCCCTGTAAGATTAGTCACATAAGCCTCCAGGAAGAACATGTCACACGGTCACACGGTGAGCACTTGGTATCTGTTAGTTACAGCTCTTTTCTGGGGTTTTATTTATTTATTTATTTATTTTAGAGATTTTTTGCTATAGGGTGCGTGCAGTTTTCAGAAAGACAGAGAGAGGGAGAAAGAGAGAGTGAGAAATCACCCTCCCGGGGGGGATGGCCACACTACAATTTCTTCTCTTGGGATTTTGGGCATGCATGCATACATGCTTGGCCTGAGTTTCAAGCTGCCAGGTCTGGGACTCAAACAGCCGTCAGCCAAGTGGGAGTCCGTCAATGTAACCCTTACATCATCTGCTGGTCCTGCTATGTTCATTATTATTCTAGCAGTCATGCCATAGGCAGTAGGGACCACAGACGCCAGGGCCGGAGTCTCTGCTGTCAAACCACCACGTGTATTAGCTATGTGACCCCAGGGAAGCCATCACTTAACTTCAACTTTCATACATGGTTATAAAATGGAGATAATAACAGAAAGAAGTCAGGACAGTACCTGCCACGTAGTAAGAACTAGGTAAGTATTATTATGTCTACGTTTAAATATGTGCCTAAAATAAGATTAACCACATCATAAGGTGAGTTAAGATTGCCCATGGAGAATGGTCATACCATAATTCTTTCCTCTCCATTTCTCCCTCCTTTGGGGGTTTCAGGTACTAGACACACATACCTGGCTTGTTTTTTAAGTCACGGGTTCTGAGACCTAAATTGTATGGTTGGCAGTGTGGGATCCAACTGCTTAACCACTGGCTGGTCCCCTGAGAAAGCGTTTCGATAAAATGCGCTCTAGTGGAAACTCCAGCCAGGGTCCCGGAGAAGGAGACGGCATCTGAGCTGGGTGTTGAAGGACGACTGCGGGGAGGGACTAGAGGCATTCCAGGCAGAGGCAGCCTTGGGGAGACAGACCTGGGGGAGCCCAGCTCAGTGAGAAAGCAAGGTTTCGGCCTGGATGGAGAGGGTTGTCCTGGGAGACGTGGCCAGGAAGGACGTGGAGAAGCAGGCACTGGTGAGGTTCGGATGGTACGAGAAGGTGTGGGGCACTTGGGAGGGGGCAGTGGAATTCGATCTGTTTGTTTTGTTTAACTGCCAGAGCGCACATGTGCCCATCAAGGGGAGAGAGGAGAGCGCCTCCCTGGTGGGCGTGGCCAAGTGCCGTCCATCCTGGAGGGTTTGGGACGTACATGTTGGCTATGTCTTCCAAGCCACTGAGGCCAGGACTCAAACGTGGTGGGCCACAGGGACCCAGGCCCCTTAACCACTAGGCCACGTGGTGCTGGCCCAGATCTGACTAAGGGAGGGTCAGTGAGTGGAGTGGCAGCTGAGCTCGCAGGGAAGACTGTGGCAGGGAGACAGCACCGAGCCCTTACTAAGCACCCACAGAACACGCCGAGGGCCACAGCGACGGCGCCATGCGGATGGAAGGGCCGAGGCGTGGGGAAGGGGAGCAGGGACAGACTCGCAGCACTTGGGAATGAGATTGGAGATGAAGCTCCCAAACCCCGGCTCCGCGGCCTGGGCGGGGCTGTGGTCTGTGGTGGCTCAGGAGGCGTGGCTCCGAGACGAGGAAGGGGACGGTGAGCTACACTGTGCCTCCCGGAGAGGCCGCGTGGAGCTGTCCCACAGGCGTGGGGACGTGGGGCGGACTTCCCAGAAGCCGGGCCTGCGGAGGGAGGCCGGGAGGCTGGAGGAAGCAGAGGCCAGGAGACGCCCTGCACGCCGAGCCCTGCCGTGCTGCAGCCCCGCGCTGGCCGAGGCCCCTTCCAGGACATCGGCAATGTCCTCTCGGAGACCCAGCTGCCCCTGTGCTCCAGGCTCCGGAATTCCCTAGCTTCTTGGCGACAACGGCTTTTGTTGACGAGCGCTTGCCGTGAAGGGGCTGGAGGCGCCTTGAGGAGAGTAAGGAAAGAACGACTGCTGTCAGCAGAGAGCTGCGGTTAAATGGAGTATGAGCACACATCCCTGACAAAGTCCGAAAGCACCCAACTACGCGGTATTCAGACACACGCCCTATCCGTGAAGGCGGCGGTCGCCAAAGCAAAGAGCTGGTTGCTTATGTACTCTCTTCAGAATACAAGACAGGGGACCACCAGTTAGCGTAACGGCTATGTCGCTGGACTCCCATGTAGTGGACCGCGGTCCGAGTCTCGGACCCGGCAGCTAGAACTCATGCTGGGTGCGTGTGCGTGCGTGCCCAAGATCCCGAGAGGAGAATGGAGGAGAAGGGATTGCGGCGTGACCATCCCCCCTGGGGGGTGATTTCTCGCTTTCTGTCTCTCTGTCTCCTCTCTCTGTCTGGCGAGCGCACGCACCCTATAGTGAAAACCTCTCCAAAAAAAGAAAAAATAAAACAAGAATACAAGGCAGGATTGGCCCGTCACAGCGGTAACGCTTGTGCACCACAGAGCTGGAAGCCCAGCGTTGGCCAAAGGACAGGCCAGGAGTGTGCAGGTGCCCAGGACCCCAGGTGCTGGCGTTAGAGAAAAGGCGTCATCGCATACCGAGATGCTACAAGGTGATTTCTCGTTCTCTGTCTCTCCCGCTCACGTGCCTGCACACACTTAGCATAAAAATAAAAAGCAGGGCCAGCTGACGGCACAGCCATAACACAATGTCTGTGATGCTGTACCCCCACGGGAAGGTCCTTGGTTCCATCCCAAAGCCTCCCTGTTCACATCCAGCGTGCACATGCATGCCGTAGCCTGGCTGGCCGAGGCGGAGGGTGGACTATGGCATGGAGATCTTGTTGGGGTTGCCCGTTTATCTTTGTTTCTCTCTTACGGGTGAAATAAATAAATTTAAAAACAAACAAGGAAAGGTTAATGCTAATCATGTCTGAGCATCGTAGGTGGCATAAACTAAAACACTTCATAAGGAATTGTACCCTTCCCAAGGTAGTGTCAGCGACTGCCCTGTGATAATCAGAAGCTTTAGGAGGCAGTTACATGTGTTTTAGAAAGATTCTGAGACAACGTATGATAAAATATGACAGAGCGTGTGTGTGCACTTGAGCAGGAGAGGTAGGCTCAGTCCCAGTCCCCCTCCTACAGTCCTTCAGTCCGCCAGGATCCTGGGACACGCACGCCTGGTGTGTTTTCAGGCCTGCAGGCCATGGAGTCGAACCGTGGCTGGCAAACAGCTTTGAGCTCTGCAGTCCAGGATGCTACTCACTGCCACAGAGGGTGGGCCTGGTTTGCTCAATGTATGTAGTTTAATCAACAGGCATCCGTTTTCAAAACATGAAGTCTCTGGGGATTAAAAAACGAGAGGAAACGAAATGAAAAGCCATCTAGGCAGTGAAGAGGGGACCTACAGCAGGAGCTCCCCTCCCTCGTCCTCGGTGTGCCGGCCCCTCCCAGCAGCTCCACGGGCTTCCAGAGTCCTGCCTGCTTACAGGACCCTGGAGAGGCATAGACAGCCTTAAATCCTGTCTCCCTAACTCCAAATGAGCCTTCAAGAGCAAGTTCCTCTAAGCATCCCTGCAAGGTGGGCTCATTTTGCCACATCATTCTGTAATTGTCTGGGTTTGCCTTTGGTTTTATTTTGATTTGCCTTGGTATGGGCTGGGCCTGCTAGGCAGTCACCCCTTTAAAGGCAAAACCTCCCCTTAGTCCTCAGGTCCCAGCACCTAACATGGTGTCCGGCATGCTTTCAGAGCTCCAGAAGTCTGTGGTCTGGAGCCTGGACAGTCTGCTCGACAGTGGCATTTGCCCCTGAAGACAGCCGATGAAGAAGGGCATGTCTGAGGCCCAGAGGGTGGCACAGCAGCAGAACAGCACTCTAGGAGGCTGACCCTCAGGGAAGGTCCGGTCTCACTCTGGAGCCCTACCTGAGGACGTTGGGCAAGCGTTGTCCATAATCACAGCATCAAGGCTGTGTGGGTGCATGTCTCTCTGTCTCTCTGTCTCTGTGGCCTGGGGCTGCTGAAGAAAGGAACTGCTCCCCCGTGTAAAGGGCTATCCCCACAGCACCCCAGCAAACACAAGTGCCCCCAAGACATTTGTGAGACCGGTATGGCAGACATGATTCCTGCAGACTGTGAGCTTCTGGCTAGTTAGAAAACAAAACCCAACTCTCCATGAGAACAAATCTCCGATGCGCAAGAGTATCCCCTTCGTGCAAGAGGTAGGATGTAGAAAGGGGCCAGACTCCCTCTGTTGGACCAGTAAGACCATAGCCCTAAGTACATGTTCACCTCAGAGTCAGGACCAGGAGCCTGGAGACGATTTTCAGTTAGGTCAGAGATGTTAGACAGCATTTGGGCCTGGCCCGGGTGGCAGTGCTCAGAGTACTAGACAGCAGTGCTGGACACCACAGGCCAGCCTGGATGGGATCCCTGGGCTGGCCGGAAAACACACAATTTTGAAGACATTCAAGATCCTAAGGAGCAAGAGGGAAGGGGGAGGGGATTGTATGTGAGGGAACCTCATTTCTCTCTCCCTTGCTCTCCTGTGTGCAGACATCATCATTAAAAAATAATACTAAGGGCCGGCCCATGGCGTGGTGACCAGGGCAGCTGGATCCTACATGACTGACCACACAGTTTGAGCCCTGGACCCAGTGGCCTAAGAAATATGCCAGGCACATGTGAGTGTGTGCTCAACATTCTGAAAGGAGGGAGAAGGAGTTGTAGTATCACTCTTCCCCAAAAGGAGGGGTCGCCTTCTCACTTCCCTCTCTCTCTCTCTCTCTCTCCCATCTCTCTCCAGTGAGTGTGTGCACCCTCTGGCCAATTTTTAAAAACAAAAATTTTAAAAATTAAGTATCTTTTTAAAAGCATTTGCATTGGATGCTGGATCTTCCTTTTCTTTTTTCAAATTTATTTTTTAAGTTTATTTTATTTATTTCTTAAGGGAGAGATGCTTATCCTCAATAGAGTCTCACTGCAATCCTCCCATAGCCGTCCCCCCAACCTGAGTCATTGGCAGGCCAGTGCACAGCACCTCACCCCTCCCCATCCCAGCCCCCAGTGTGTACGAGTCCATCTGGGACCTGGACCCAATTCTCCCTATGGCTTCCGGCCTTGCAGAGCACTGCACACCACAGAGGCGCTCTCTCTCTTTCTCTCTATCTCTCTCTCTCTCTCTCTCTCTCTCTCTCTCTCTTTCTCAGAAAACATCAAGAATGAGTGTTAGCACCAAATGACCACAAGGCAGGCTTCTCTCTCTCTGTAATTAAGTCCCGAGTCCTCAGGGCTTTATTGAGCAGCCTGTAACTACTTTGGTCAACGCACCCTGACCTTGGCCTGCAGGGACTCTTCCTTGCTGGGTCCTCGTAGGTTCCACTGTATCCTGACTCCTCAAGACCGTTACCTATTAATTTATCCACATGCCTCTCTTTTTAAAAACATAGCAAGAAACAAAGCCTTAAGATACATATTTTACTCAAGGCAAACAGCTCACCTATAGAAATCTAGGCTTTAAAGAGTTGATTTGGGAATGCTGCAAGATTCTAAAGCCTTTTAACTATCAGACATCAGTCCATCAGGAAATGTTTTGTGTGTAATTTAATCATCACCCTCTGTTTTCCATCATTTGTTTCTCTTCTGATAAAGGGCCTCTCCTCACACTTCCTTATCTCTGCTTAACGCCTCCCCACTGGAGAGGGAAGCAGGGACAGTGAAGAAAGTTCATTTGGTTGCACAAATCTGGTGAGAGAAAAAAGATGTAAATGAGGTCGCAGGGGTAGACTTTACTTGCAGCCGGTAGTTTCTGCTCACACCTCCTGAGCTTTTTAAGTGTTTCCAAATGTAAACTGCCAGGGCCCAGGAGGAGGGGCTGGGTCCTGGTTTGGAAAGGCGGTTTCAGACCTGGATTCTCCAGCCTAGCCCACTGCAGGGGTCTGGGGTTTCTCCAAGTCAGGAGAGACCTTCGAACTTGACAAACATATTAACCCTTAACGAGACGCCTCCGAGTTCAATCATTTTTATAGCACTATTTTTAGCACCTGGTTGGCCTCAGGCACACTGCGCTGCTTAGAAGCCTCGGAGGCCCCGGCTGAGGTGGAGGTGGGAGACAGAGTCAGGGGAGTGGCTTTTCCATAACACTTTCCAAGTGAAATTCAGCTCACCCGAGTGAAGTGGTGACTTCACGTCCACAGACGACTACACTGGACACCACGAAGCTGTGGGAGCTGGTGGCGATGTGTGGAGGGCATTGCATATGGAAGCCATCTTGGGAGCTTCCTGAGAACTGTCTGCCATCTTAGAAATCTTAGGCTTCACTTCCTCATTGAACAAACCATATCTCAGAAATCATGTAACCAACTGTTGCTAGGTAATGGGAGATCCACCCACATCAATGATTGGCTCATACTGTTGTATCTCATTTTTGGGCAACCAATTGGTGTGCCCACCAGCCTGTATATAAAGCACTGTTTGTTCTGCATTAAACGGAAGACTTGATCAGCACCTCATCTTGTCTCCACTCTGTGTGTCAGTAAGAACTTCACCAGCCTAAACACAAAGGATCCCGGTTTTCACCATCCTCACCCAGGTACCCGTTCGACTGTCCTGCGGGTCGGAGCAAGTGGCGCCCGGACGTGGAGCCTTGGGCCAAGAGGATCAAGGTGAAGTGCACTGTGAAGAAAGCCAGGCCTGGTAAGTGTGGAAGGGTAAATAGTAATACAGATTACTAAATAGCTTCCCGGAGTGCAATTATGGGACAACAAATGATTTGTTCAGGGGCTTAGTGATGCTCTTAAGACACGTGGAGTTAAAATTAGAATCAAACAATTACTTTCCTTTTTTGACTTTCTAAAAGAGGTGTGCCCCTGGTTTCCTCAAGAAGGCACTATTGATGAAGCAAGGTGGAAGAGGGTAGGTGATGCTCTGAAAGACTACTATGTCGCATTTGGCCCGGAAAAAGTCCCAGTAATAGCCTTTTCTTATTGGAGTTTAATAAATGAAATTATTGGGTTCCGGCCAACAGACCCCAGAATTGTGGCAGTAGTTGAGGAAGGGGAACAAATTATGCAAAAAGAAAAATTTCGGGAATTAATTAGTGACAACGTCATAGAAACTACAAAAAACCCAGAAACAAAAAAAGATGATCTAATTTCTCTAGATAGTGAGGAAGAAACAACAAACTTTAATAAACAATTGGATGTAAGGCCAAAACAGTTCAAAAAATCTAAAGTAAATGAGGAGACTATAAATCCTACAAAACCTCAGAAAAAATTATATCCATCCCTTACAAACCTTAAAGTTAATTCGGATGGTCAATTGGCTGATTCTGAGAAAGAAATTTTAGAAACAAAGGCAGCCAAATACAATAACCCAAACCCAAAATGACCGCCTGAAAAAGAAACTTTGGAAAAAGAGGCTGCCAAATACAATAGTTCAAAATGGCCACCAGAGAAAGAAACTTCAGAAGTGGAGGCTGTTGAGTACAACAATTCAAAATGGCCACCTTTCAAAATACGACCTCCATCTTATGACTCGGTTACATCTGTGCCATCTTTGACATGTAATCATTCTTGCCATGAAAAGACTATTCAGCCATCTTTGGCAATGCCCGTTATTGATCCTAGGACAGAGGTTCGGGCTAAGATTGAACAACTCAAAGAACATATTCAGTTAGAAGAAGAACATCAAGAATTGATATCACGATTAGAAAAGCTGAAAGTGGGTAAATCTAAAAGTACAGCTTTCTCATCCTCACAAAATCGCTGTCAGTCCACCTTTACTCCTAGTGCAAAACTTAAACCAGCTCAGAGATTACAACCACTGATAGATCTTGATGAACAGGAAGCCTTTCCAGTGACAGAAGATACAGATGCACAAGGACAAGCATGGCGTCATGTACGTGGCTTTGATTTTAACATTATAAAAGAAATTAAAACAGCAGTTGCTCAATATGGAGCTACAGCTCCATATACCTTAGCCATAGTTGATTCAGTGGCAGAAAATTGGCTTACACCAATAGATTGGCACACATTGTCTCGTGCTACACTCTCTGGAGGAGATTACTTGCTTTGGAAATCAGAGTATGTAGAACAGTGCAAGGAAACTGCATGCCGTAATGCCCAGGCCAATAATGGCTGGACAATAGATATGTTGTTGGGAGAAGGTAATTTTGCAACTACTGACACTCAGATGCAATATGATCCAGGACTCTTTAGTCAAATTAATACGGCAGCCATGAGAGCTTGGAGAAAACTTCCTACTAAAGGAGATTTAAGTACCTCCATTACAACAATAAAACAAGGACCTGATGAACCTTTTTCTGAATTTGTTCATCGACTGATTACAACTGCAGGCAGAATATTTGGCAGTGCTGACGCAGGTACAGAATTTGTTAAACAACTGGCATATGAAAATGCTAATGCTGCCTGTCAAGCAGCAATTAGACCATATAGAAAAAAGACAGATTTATCAGGATATATTCGCCTGTGTTCTGATACCAGGTCAGCATATCAACAAGGAATGGCTATAGCTGCTGCCCTTTCAAGGTTATAACAATGTTCGCCAATTCCTTACTCGTAATGACAATGCCAACAAAACAAATAACAAAATCACCTGCTATAATTGTGGTCGACCTGAACATACAAAGAAAAATTGTAAAATGAGAAATAATGGTAATCAACAACAATCAAACCAATTTCTTGAGCTGTGCAGTAAATGTATGAAGGGACGTCATCCTCCTAATGAATGTAGATCCAAATTTGATATCTATAGAAGGCCAATAAATCAGGATCAGGGAAACGGGAACAGGGGGCTGCCCCAAGCCCCCAAACCCAAACAAACTTTTGGGGCACTAGAGTTTGTTCCAGCAACCAACACCAATCCATTTCAGACCTCTCCAGAGCAACCCCAGGAAGTGCAGGACTGGACCTCCGTTCCACCACCCACACAGTATTAACTCCGGAAATGGGGGTTCAAGCTTTACCTACCGGAGTCTTTGGTCCTCTGCCGCCAAAAACCTTTGCGATACTCTTGGGGCGCAGTAGTGCCACTCTGGAGGGACTTCAAGTCTTTCCAGTAGTAATAGATAATGATTATAAAGGAGAGATTAAGATTATGGCTTCTTCTCCAAGGTTAATTACAACCATTCCTGCCAACAAACGTATAGCTCAGCTCTTGCTCCTTCCATTGCTTTCAACTCAAAACAATATTCAAGCCTCTTCACGGGGCGAAAAAGGTTTTGGTTCCTCAGATGCCTATTGGGTACAACAAATTTCTCCAACTAAACCCATGCTTACTTTATGGTTGGATGGAAAACAGTTTTCTGGATTGATAGACACTGGAGCTGATGTTACAATTATTTAAAAAGACAATTGGCCTCAGTCTTGGCCTCTGGTTCCAACCTTGACTAACTTAAAGGGTATTGGACAAAGTCAAAATCCTGAGAGAAGTTCAAAAATGTTACAATGGAAAGACAGGGAAGGCAATCAAGGACACATTCAACCTTTTGTAATACAAGGCCTTCCTATTAACTTGTGGGGATGAGACTTATTATCACAAATGAGTCTCTTGATGTTCAGCCCAAACGATACAGTAACTGCACAAATGCTGGCTCAAGGTTATGCACCAGGGAAAGGCTTGGGAAAAAATGAATCAGGCATTGTTCAACCTCTACTGCCTGAACCTAAACTTGACAGAGCTGGATTGGGAAATTTATCTTAGCGGCCATTGACATTCCTGTGCCTCACGCAGATCGGATCACCTGGAAAGATAATACACCAGTGTGGGTTGATCAATGGCCTCTACCTTCTGAAAAATTAAGATCTGCTCAATTGTTAGTACAGGAACAATTTGAAGCAGGACATATTGTAGAAAGTACCTCGCCATGGAATACTCCCATTTTTGTTATCAAGAAAAAATCAGGAAAATGGCATTTACTTCAAGATCTTAGAGCAATTAATAAAACCATGATTCCAATGGGGGCACTTCAGCCTGGGCTACCGTCTCCTGTAGCCATTCCTCTTAATTTCTTCAAGATAGTTATTGACCTTCAAGACTGTTTTTTTTTTTTTTTTTACTATTCCCTTCCATCCTTTAGATCGAGAAAGATTTGCCTTTAGTATTCCATCCATTAACGTTAAAGAACCAATGAAACGTTATGAATGGCGGGTCTTACCTCAAGGAATGACAAACAGCCCTACTCTCTGCCAAAAATATGTTGCGGCTGCCATACAATCAGTTAGAGACAAATGGGTACAAATGTATATTATCCATTATATGGATGATATCTTAATTGCTGGCAAAGATGGTCAATTTGTTCTTCAATGCTTTTCTGACCTCAAGGAACACTTACCTCTTTTTTCTTCCACAGATCAACAAAATGAAGATTCTTCTTAAATACCTGATATTGTTTTGCCTCTTCAACACTATCGCTGCTGGTTTTAGCCCTGGCAGTTACCTCTTCAACACTGGTGCTGCTGGATTAGGATATTCCCTTCAGGTCAAACAATTAACTGATGCCCTTGTTTCTGATGTCCACGAATTGGCTTCTACTATTACTTTTGTCCAAGATCAACTAGATTCCCTTGCAGAAGTTGTACTCCAAAATAGACGTGGGCTAGACCTCCTTTTGGCAGAATAGGGGGGGGTCTCTGTCTTGCTTTACAGGAACGTTGCTGTTTTTATGCCAATAAGTCTGGCATCGTTCGTGACAAGCTCAACCAACTGCAAGAAAATCTTCTGGAACAAAGAAAACAACTCACCGATAATCCCTTTTTAACTGCATGGAATGGACTCCTCCCCATACTACTCCCCATATTTGGCCCAATTTTGGTTTTATTGATTGTTTGCTCTTTGGGACCTGTTCTCTTTAATAAGCTCATGACCTTCATAAAACGTCATATTGATGACTCCATAAAAATGCAGCCTATCCAAGTCCACTACCACAACCTGGAGATGGAGTATCGTGGAGCCTAGACATTGCTCCTGCCTGAGGCGCTGAATTGGTTAGCCAAAGACGGGTAAGAGAGTCTGAGCCTATAACAGCTGTACAGTCCTCCCACCTAAGACAGGAAACCCATCATAGCTATGGGATTCTCCAATGACAGGTAAGGATGGACGTGGATCGATAAACGACTCCAACCTAAGACAGGCACGATTCCCCCAGGCTTTTCTCCTCTCTTTGAAAAAATAAAAAAGGGAGATATGTGGAGGGCATTGTATATGGAAGCCATCTTGGGAGCTTCTTGAGAACTGTCTGCCATCTTAGAAATCTTAGGTTTCACTTCCTCATGAGCAAACCATATCTCAGAAATCATGTAACCAACTGTTGCTAGGTAATGGGAGATCCACCCACATCAATGATTGGCTCATACTGTTGTATCTCATTTTTGGGCAACCAATTGGTGTGCCCACCAGCCTGTATATAAAGCACTGTTTGTTCTGCAATAAACGGAAGACTTGATCAGCACCTCATCTTGTCTCCACTCTGTGTGTCAGTAAGAACTTCACCAGCCTAAACACAAAGGATCCCGGTTTTCACCATCCTCACCCAGGTACCCGTTCGACTGTCCTGCGGGTCGGGGCAGCGATGGGACGTGATTAAGGGGACATGATGCGAGGTTAGAATTCTAAGAATTGTTTCTGAACCTGCCTGAGCCTCAGTCTCCATGTCAAGAAGTAGGAAGGAGGAATAAATCCAGTCTCCACCAGGGTCTAGGAAAAACACGATTTTTTTTCTCCATAAAAATGTGGGCATTGCTGGAATTTTTTCATGGGGAGGTGGACGCGAGCTTGGAAAACCTTCCAGGCTGAAACCTCCTCTACACCTCCCTGCAGAATAAATGTGTGGTTTGTTCTTAGGCAGTGGCCCGAGCTGCTTCCTGAGAAAACTGCCCGCTTGGTCCTCAGGTCCTCCCCTCCTCTACCCCTCCCTGCAGAATAAAGGTGTGGGTTGTTCGTGGGTAGTGGCCCGAGCTGCTTCCTGAGAAAACTGCCCGCTTCATCCTCAGATCCTCCTCCACCCAACAGTTTAATATTTCTAAACTCTACGGATCTCCCCTCAATAAATGACACAAAAGGCCTTTCTGAGCCCTGGAGCTGAAGCCTTCCCGTTCATCCAAAGGCTGGTGAGAAAGAGCTCCCAAGAAGGCCATTTCTTTTTAAGTATGTCTTTTCCTCCCTCCCTCCCTGTCATCACAAGGTGCTTGTGCAAGTACGAGAGAAGCAGAGACAGAGACAGAGGAGAAAGCGCCCCTAATGGGGTGTGGTCACACGGCAGTCCCTTTTCCATTTCTCCATCCTGTTGGAATTTGGGGCACACATGCATACACTCAGTGTGTGTGTGTTTCATTTTTCCACAAGACGCATATTTTTGCTGGAGAGAGACAGAGAAAGAGAGATAGTGAGAAAGCATCCTCCTGAGGTGGACAACACCGTCCCGTCTCTTCCATTCTGGGCACACGTACACACGTGCCTGGTGTGCTTGCCACACTGCTGGGCCCAGGACTCAAACTGTGCAGCCCTGTGGGTTGCAGCTCTCTTAACCACCACACCACGGGCTCGCTCCTGGCCTGTATGTCAAGCCCCCAGGGCTGGGATTTGAACCATGGTCAGTCATGTGGGATCCATCTCCTTTAACCACTAGGCTACAGGGCCAAGAGAGACTATTTCAAATTACCCAGTCTGCCTACTCCTCTTTGTCTCGAGGTTCTTCCTTATCAGGAAGGAAATACGTAAAAGACGTCCCTCTTAGGTTCCAAAGAAGAGAGTTGCTTTTTCAACTGGGGAAGCCCTGGCGCTGGCATTTGGTTGGGGCTTCCACCGGGAGCTCCCTCAGAGACCTCACAGCAAAAGCCTCTTCCTCCTGAGGGCCTCAGAAGGGCTGTTCTGCCGCCAAGTCTGTGCTTAGAGCTGGCTTTATCTCCCCATCCCACTTTTTTAAGATGGACATTTCAAAATCAAATTTGAAACTCAATATAGTAAGTCGTGCCCCCATGGCCCACTTCGGTGTCACATTCCCCCTCAGCCTCCTCTGCCTGGCCGTCCTCCTTCCTGGTTCCGCGTGTGCTTTCGTGGTAAGCTGTCTCAAGTCCTTCCTGAAAAACGGAAGGTCCTGACAAGCAGTGTTTAAAATAATCCGTTTCAGAGATGGATTATTCAAGCCACAAATTTGGCTAGACTCTGTTTTCTCTTCTCTCCTGCCCGCGGCCCTTTTCTTCCCAACTTCAGTTCTCAATACTCTGACCAAGAAACAGGGTGACTGTTTAATTGAGGAAGCTAAGTGATCCCCAGCACTCAGCACAGACTCACGCAACTTCGAAAGTGCTGGATAAATGCTTGTTGAAGGAATAGTGGAAAAGACAGTTCACAAGGGAGGAAACTGCGATTTGCTCTAATTCTCTCCACATCGGTTCCTGGCCTCCCAGTTTCCCGACCCACTGACTGATGCAGTTTTGCTCTTCCTTATGAGCGGCCTCCAGCTTGGACGTGGCTATGACAGATCCAGACCTTCCATTTAACTCTCCACGGGGCCAAGCAGAGAATTCCAGGGAGCAGGGGCTGGCAACTCTCGGTCAAGGGACACACAGGCAACATTTCAGACCTCGAGGTCCAAAGCCTCTTCTACAACGGGAGGTGATTCACACTATTCACAGGCTCCTCGTGGATCCACCTACTCGCTAACGTCTGTATGTTCGTTCCTCAGT
This sequence comes from Tupaia tana, assembly GCA_026018925.1. NCBI lineage: Eukaryota > Metazoa > Chordata > Mammalia > Scandentia > Tupaiidae > Tupaia > Tupaia tana. The sequence goes on along the minus strand of JAKSZU010000002.1, from coordinate 143,201,500 downwards.
TTCTTTCTTTCTTTTATGAGGCAGAGAGAGGAAGAGAGAGAGGCATCCCCAACAGGGCCTCAGCATGGCAGTCCAGGCCCGGCCCAGCCCACTCCAGACCATGGCTTGAGCACCCAGCCTGCCCCGGCCCACTCCAGATCATGGACTTGTGCGCCCAGCCTGCCCCAGCCCACTCCAGACCATGGCTTGTGCACCCAGCCTGCCCCAGCCCACTCCAGACCATGGACTTGTGCACCCAGCCTGCCCCAGCCCACTCCAGATCATGGACTTGTGCACCCAGCCTGACCCAGCCCACTCCAGACGATGGACTAGTGCGCCCAGCCTGCCCCAGCCCACTACAGACCATGGACTTGTGCGCCCAGCCTGCCCCAGCCCACTCCAGATCATGGACTTGTGCGCCCAGCCTGCCCCAGCCCACTCCAGACCATGGACTTGTGCGCCCAGCCTGCCCCAGCCCACTCCAGACCATGGACTTGTGCGCCCAGCCTGCCCCAGCCCACTCCAGACCATGGCTTGTGCACCCAGCCTGCCCCAGCCCACTCCAGACCACGGACTTGTGCACCCAACCTGCCCCAGCCCACTCCAGACCCTGGACTTGTGCACCCAGCCTGCCCCAGTCCACTCCAGACCATGGACTTGTGCACCCAGCCTGCCCCAGCCCACTCCAGACCATGGACTTGTGCGCCCAGCCTGCCCCAGTCCACTCCAGACCATGGCTTATGCGCCCAGCCTGCCCCAGTCCACTCCAGACCATGGACTTGTGCACCCAGCCTGCCCCAGCCCGCTCCAGACCATGGACTTGTGCACCCAGCCTGCCCCAGCCCACTCCAGACCATGGCTTGTGCGCCCAGCCTGCCCCAGCCCGCTCCAGACCATGGGTTTGTGCACCTAGCCTGCCCCGGTCCACTCCAGACCATGGCTTGTGCACCCAGCCTGCTCCAGTCCACTCCAGACCATGGACTTGTGCACCCAGCCTGCCCCAGTCCACTCCAGACCATGGCTTGTGCGCCCAGCCTGCCCCAGCCCGCTCCAGACCATGGACTTGTGCACCCAGCCTGCCCCAACCCACTCCAGACCATGGCTTGTGCACCCAGCCTGCCCCAGCCCACTCCAGACCATGGCTTGTGCACCCAGCCTGCCCCAGCCCACTCCAGACCACGGACTTGTGCACCCAGCCTGCCCCAGTCCACTCCAGACCATGGACTTGTGCACCCAGCCTGCCCCAGCCCACTCCAGACCATGGCTTGTTCACCCAGCCTGCCCCAGCCCACTCCAGACCACGGACTTTTGCACCCAGCCTGCCCCAGCCCACTCCAGACCATGGACTTGTGCACCCAGCCTGCCCCACCCCACTCCAGACCATGGCTTGTGCACCCAGCCTGCCCCAGCCCACTCCAGACCATGGCTTGTGCACCCAGCCTGCCCCAGTCCACTCCAGACCATGGCTTATGCGCCCAGCCTGCCCCAGCCCGCTCCAGACCATGGGTTTGTGCACCTAGCCTGCCCCAGTCCACTCCAGACCATGGCTTGTGCACCCAGCCTGCCCCAGCCCACTCCAGACCACGGACTTGTGCACCCAGCCTGCCCCAGCCCACTCCAGACCACGGACTTGTGCACCCAGCCTGCCCCAGCCCACTCCAGACCACGGACTAGTGCACCCAGCCTGCCCCAGTCCACTCCAGACCACGGACTTGTGCACCCAGCCTGCCCCAGCCCACTCCAGACCATGGACTTGTGCACCCAGCCTGCCCCAGCCCACTCCAGACCATGGCTTGTGCACCCAGCCTGCCCCAGCCCACTCCAGACCATGGCTTGTGCACCCAGCCTGCCCCAGCCCACTCCAGACCACGGACTTGTGCACCCAGCCTGCCCCAGCCCACTCCAGACCACGGACTTGTGCACCCAGCCTGCCCCAGTCCACTCCAGACCATGGACTTGTGCACCCAGCCTGCCCCAGCCCACTCCAGACCATGGACTTGTGCACCCAGCCTGCCCCAGTCCACTCCAGACCATGGCTTATGCGCCCAGCCTGCCCCAGTCCACTCCAGACCACGGACTTGTGCACCCAGCCTGCCCCAGCCCGCTCCAGACCATGGACTTGTGCACCCAGCCTGCCCCAGCCCGCTCCAGACCATGGACTTGTGCACCCAGCCTGCCCCAGTCCACTCCAGACCATGGACTTGTGCACCCAGCCTGCCCCAGCCCACTCCAGACTATGGCTTGTGCGCCCAGCCTGCCCCAGCCCGCTCCAGACCATGGGTTTGTGCACCTAGCCTGCCCCAGTCCACTCCAGACCATGGCTTGTGCACCCAGCCTGCTCCAGTCCACTCCAGACCATGGACTTGTGCACCCAGCCTGCCCTAGTCCACTCCAGACCATGGCTTGTGCGCCCAGCCTGCCCCAGTCCACTCCAGACCATGGACTTGTGCACCCAGCCTGCCCCAGCCCGCTCCAGACCATGGGTTTGTGCACCTAGCCTGCCCCAGCCCGCTCCAGACCATGGACTTCTGCACCCAGCCTGCCCCAGCCCGCTCCAGACCATGGCTTGTGCACCCAGCCTGCCCCAGCCCACTCCAGACCATGGACTTGTGCACCCAGCCTGCCCCAGTCCACTCTAGACCATGGCTTGTGCGCCCAGCCTGCCCCAGTCCACTCCAGACCATGGACTTGTGCACCCAGCCTGCCCCAGCCCGCTCCAGACCATGGGTTTGTGTACCTAGCCTGCCCCAGCCCGCTCCAGACCATGGACTTGTGCACCCAGCCTGCCCCAGCCCACTCCAGACCATGGCTTGTGCACCCAGCCTGCCCCAGCCCACTCCAGACCATGGACTTGTGCACCCAGCCTGCCCCAGTCCACTCCAGACCATGGACTTGTGCGCCCAGCCTGCCCCAGTCCACTCCAGACCATGGACTTGTGCACCCAGCCTGCCCCAGTCCACTCCAGACCATGGCTTGTGCGCCCAGCCTGCCCCAGCCCGCTCCAGACCATGGACTTGTGCACCCAGCCTGCCCCAGTCCACTCCAGACCATGGCTTGTGCGCCCAGCCTGCCCCAGCCCGCTCCAGACCATGGACTTGTGCACCCAGCCTGCCCCAGCCCACTCCAGACCATGGCTTGTGCACCCAGCCTGCCCCAGCCCACTCCAGACCATGGACTTGTGCACCCAGCCTGCCCCAGTCCACTCCAGACCATGGCTTGTGCGCCCAGCCTGCCCCAGTCCACTCCAGACCATGGACTTGTGCACCCAGCCTGCCCCAGCCCGCTCCAGACCATGGGTTTGTGTACCTAGCCTTCCCCAGCCCGCTCCAGACCATGGACTTGTGCACCCAGCCTGCCCCAGCCCACTCCAGACCATGGCTTGTGCACCCAGCCTGCCCCAGCCCACTCCAGACCATGGACTTGTGCACCCAGCCTGCCCCAGTCCACTCCAGACCATGGACTTGTGCACCCAGCCTGCCCCAGTCCACTCCAGACCATGGACTTGTGCACCCAGCCTGCCCCAGTCCACTCCAGACCATGGCTTGTGCGCCCAGCCTGCCCCAGCCCGCTCCAGACCATGGGTTTGTGCACCTAGTCTGCCCCAGTCCACTCCAGACCATGGCTTGTGCGCCCAGCCTGCCCCAGTCCACTCCAGATCACGGGCTTATGCGCCTATCCTGCCCCGACCCGCTCCAGGCCATGGGCTTTTGCTTGCCGAGCCAGTTCAGGGACATCAGGACTCGGACGCAGACGCTCCCATACAGGTCAGCCTTGCAGAGCTCTGAGCTTTACCAAAGCACTGGGTTCTCACCAACATGTCTTTGTAAGCCCAAAATGAATACCTGAGGTGTTTCTGTGAGGAAATGTGAGTTGCCTGAAGCCCGTATTCCCGGCTAGTGGGCGCTGCCTTTTCTTCCAACTGTCATGAGGCCAATACTTCCCCATTCCATGGTATATTTAGTACCGCATTTCTGCATTATGCTTTTACGAGTGGTTTTGCTGTTAACACGGTCCTGAGGATAGGGCTGGATGTTGTCTAGCGTCCGAAGTGCAGGAGGCTGTGAGGGCCTCCTGGAGAAACCGTGAGGTAGACGAGCTCTGCTCAGGCCCCCGAGTTCCATGTGGAGGGAGCGAGATTACGTATTAAACAAGATGTCCTTAAACAGAAACGCAGTTAAAACAAGGACAGGCACTGCCCACGTGACAGAAGTGTGACCGATGTCCCGTAGCAGCACTGGCTCGGTGTTGGCTCATCCGGCAGGGCGACTTCGCAGAGCAGGGATTGCGGTACTCCGCCCTGCAACTGGTGACCGCAGCCAGCACGCAAATGATGAGCCTGACTACATTCTAACAAAACTACTTTCAGACACTGACCTTGAATTTCATACAACTTTGTATATCGCAAAATATTATTTTTCTATGTTCTAACCTCCCTCCAACCATCTAAAAATATAAAGCCAGTTCTAACCCACTGGTCACCCAAAGCCTAGGAATGGCTGGAGCTGGCTTCTGATTCCTCCCAGACAGCCATGTTTTCAGAGAGTTCACGCCAGGTGACAGCGGATCCTGCCTGATCGGGAGCCCCACGACCATGCCCCCCCTCCCCACTGCCCCGCCAGCCTCTGTGGCCACCTCAGGGTCCTTACTCTGATAGGTGAAACAGGTGAACCCGGGTCCTCCCGGAAGTAAAAGTGAAGTATCTTTTCAGCTCTCCTTCAGATGGAAGTAGCCAAACTGCAACTGTGGGCCTGACCACAAGGAAAATCGAAACCGGCTGGAATAGCAGCAGTAAAGAGGGGGGCTGAAAGCGCCCAAGACAACTCTGACTCGCTTCCAGACTAAACATCACGTCCCTGGGCGGAGAGCGAAGCTGCCGGCGGCTGATGCGTGAAGCGCCCGACCAGCTACTGCGTGTGCTGGGAACGTCCCTCCTGCACAGGGGCCCTCACAGCGCTCAGCCTCCTACCCTGAAAAAGAGCCCCCGGCTCTCAGCCTTCGGGGAGACAGGGAGGCAGGTGGGACACTCTCTCCTGCGGGCCGCCTGATGCCGGAGCGCGAGGCCCAGGAAAGCCACCTGTGTCCTGCGTTCATTTCTGTTCTTGGGGCTGGCACCGCTCGGCTGGGCCGGAGAGCACTCGTGACGTCGGGGTTGTGCCACGGAGGCGGTGCTGAGGCCACAGTCCACACAGCGGGCTCTGAAAGCCAGCGGCGTTACCTCTTAGCCATGCAGGCTACTTCACTGAGCCTCAGAGGGAACACCAAAGCCCTGCCCATCCGCCAGGGCTGGACTGGCACACTGCAGCCAGAAGCCCTGCAACTGGAACCCCCTCACTGTGCTCACCGCGGCCTCCAGCCCAGGGAGGGTCTGACCACGGGGACCTCGGATTTCATCGCAGCCCAACGCAGGAAACAAGGCCATGCCGACAAACCTCAGTTCTCCCTACCCTTCATTTTCAGGGACCAGGCGTATCATGCAATGTAACCAAAAAAACGAGTAAGATCTTTCTCTAGAAACTGTAGGGACCAGCACGTGGCGTACACCGCTGGACTCCCACGTAGTTGACCACAGTTCAAGTCCCGGACCTGGTGCCTTAAAACACACTGGGCCCATGTGTGCCCAAGATCCTGAAAGGAAAATGGAGAAGGGATTGTGATGTGGCCATTCCCCCCCACCCCGCCCTGCCCAGGGGGTGACTTCTCGCTTTCTGTTTCTCTGTTTCTGGTGAGCACCCACACACTAGAGCAAAACTCTCTTTAAAAAGAAAAAAAACATCTATATCCCTCGTCTGAGTCAGCTCACCCCGTTTTGAGCACGGGAAGGTACTCCCCCATTGTCCCCACCTTGACTAGGCCCATGGTGGTCAGATAAATTTCAGGCCAGGGCAGAGGCCTGCTGGTGAGAAACTTCTCAAGTGTCACTGCTTACAAAGGAGGGAAGAAAATAGAAAATGCTGTTTATTTTCCTGATGGGAAAGATAACAGCGCTTTGCCCTTTCCTTTTATTTAAGGTTAGGTTGGGAGCATTCCTTGAAAGTGGCTAAGAAGAACGAGCTTCTCAGATATTTTTCTAGGCAATTTGTGTTTTCATTGAAAATGGATTACTCTCATTAATCATAATAATAATAATAAGAAGAAACATTGCAAATGTTCTGTGCGTCATGAAACAAACTTTAACACAGTTGAAATCATTCTGATAATTTTAAGTGATTTGTAAACTGTTCAGCAATGTTGTTCTAAACTATTCAAATGCTGCCTTAAAAATTGCCATGGGTGACACATAGGTCAGCACTTTTGTCCCAAGGAGCTAATCGCACTTTACAGACAGGGCTGCATTGATTTTTTTTTTTTAAAGAGGTTTTTGCCATAGGGCACATGTGCTCGCCAGACAGACAGAGAGAGACAGAGAGACAGAAAGCGAGAAATCACCCCCCAGGGGGGATGGTCACGCCGCAATCCCTTCTCCTCCATTCTCCTCTCAGGATCTTGGGCACGCATGCACACGCTCCCGGCGTGAGTTTAAGCCACCGGGTCTGGGACTCAAACTGCGGTCGACTACGTGGGAGTCCAGTGACATAGCCATTACGCTAACTGCTGGTCCCAGGGCAAGATTGATTTTTGAAGAGTAGAAAATCAACATCCGTAGAGCCATAGCCCTGGGGCTGGAGGGGGTCTCAGCGAGCTCACCCCCACAGCCTCAGTCTAAGAATGCCGCTCAGAGGCCGCAGTGAGGGTCCACATCCTCCTGGGGGAAAGGGGAATCCGCAGGCCGAACGCTGGCCTGCAGGGGGTGCTGGAGTGCACTGGCCCGTGGAGCCAGCAGGAGGTGAAGGGACCGCCCCGAGCCGGGTCCACAGGGCACGCAGGTCACACAGCCTCACATCCCCAGCTCTAATCTGATCGCCACCTTCCTTGGTGAAGCGTAGAAGTCAGGTCCTTCCTTCCTGACCTTAGTTGCTGGAAACTGGGAATCGGTACATCCGTGCAAGTTACACTTGGAAGATGAGTGCCCCAGAGTGAGAGGGGACAGGGCACTCGGCATCAATCACTCTCCTGTTTTGGTTCTTTTTTTTTTTTTTTTTTTAAAGAATGTTTTTTATTTAGTTTTATTCATCATCATTATTTTTCAGTTTGCTACAGGGCACATGTGTTCACCAGAGAGAGAGAGAGAAGGAAAGTGAGAAAGCAAGCTGGTCGGCCGTGTGGAAGTCCAGCACCTCGACCACCATGCCCCTGCTGGGCCTCAGCTCCTGGTTTGCGGAAAAGGAAACAGACCTGGCACAATCGGAGACGCTAGGACGACAGCAGCACCCCACACCCGTGTGCAAGGCACACGTGCTCCCCGTCCCCCCCTCCCGCCCGTCTGCCCCGGCTCTGTGCCACAGCCTCACACAACCTTGCGGTTCGGTATTTTCACGTGGTAGTTTAGGACTTGAAGCAATGCCCTGAAGACGCCAGCATCAGAGTGCTCCCGGCCTCCACCGGCGGCGTGCCTCCTCAGCAGCTGTGACTGTGGGCAGGAGCAGACCTCAGGCTGCAGCCGGCCGTGAGTGCTGGCAGGGCAGGGACAGCAGCCTGGCTCAGCCTGGTAAGGTCTGAGCCCCACCGAGGCCCAGCGTTGTCTCTGCACCCCACAGCAACTGAGGCGCTCCAGAACCTTCCTGCTTCACAGATTCGCCCAAGGCCCCGCTCTCCGCTCTCCGTGTGGAGAAAGGAAAGGATTCCACTTAGACTTGGTCAATTTTTTTTTTTTTTTTTTGAGAAGTTTTCGCTATAGGGCGCGTGCGCTCGCCAGAGAGACAGAGAGAGACATAGAGACAGAAAGCGAGAAATTACCCCCCAGGGGGGATGGTCACGCCGCAATCCCTTCTCCTCCATTCTCCTCTTGGGATCTTGGGCACGCACGCACACGCGCCCGGCGTGAGTTTTAAGCCGCTGGGTCCGGGACGTGAACCACGGTCGACTACATGGGAGTCCAGCGACATAGCCATTACGCTAACTGCTGGTTCCCGACTTGGTCATTTTTTAAAGGCACAGCTTCCAAGGTTCACAGAGATGGTTTTCCAAATCCTGGCTGTGAGGGTCGTTTTGAAGGCAGTGAGGGGAGCCTGATCCCATATGGCTTACGGGGGTTCAAATCTCAGCCCTGGCAGCGTGAGGAACATGCCAGGTACGTGTACGCAGGTGCTCCAAATCCGGAAGGAGAGAGATGGGGGAGAAGGGTGTGCGCCCACTCTCCATGGGTGGATGCTTTCTCTCCCGCTCTGTCTTTCCCTCTGGCAAGCACTCACACCCTGTGGCAAAAACAAAAACAAAAAATTTAAATAGAAAAATACGACTGTGGAACGCCTTCCAAAGGACAAATCCGGAGCACAGTAGAGAGGGTCTCGAACGCTCACGGAGGCCGCAGGTGGGCAGCTGTGAAGGCACTAGGTTCCACAGACCTAGAGGCCTGGAGATCATCCCAGGCACGTGTGCAAGCACGCCCAAGACCCCAGGAGGAAGGGGAAGGGATTATGGCGTGCCCCCCACCCCGGGAGTGCTTTCTCACTTTCTCTCTCTGACAAGCAGGCAAAAAAGAGTGCATGGAAAGTATATATTATGAACAGCTATGCAGAGATTTCAAAACGTTTTCACACTCTTAGTTTAACCCCCTTTTCCTCGAACTTTCTGAAGTCCCCTTGTATAAAACAGCTGACATTAGGTCGCTCTGTTTCAAACAGGTATGGGATGGGGGGACCTAGGCCGCAGTTTCCTCTTTCACTATTGCGGTCATCAAATGGCGCAGCAGGGTGAAGCCCCAGGGGACAGCTGGACAACTGCTGTAGCTCCTCGCGCTCCTCGACAGCCTCTGCAGTCTGGAGGCAGCCACTCCCCGCCCAGCCCACTCCCTCCACGTGGCTCAGGACCGGACGCCTGTGCACCACGGGTGGCCTCTTCCTAGCCTGGACTCACCTTGACTGCTCAGATGTCCCCTCCTCTGACACCCGTCCTTGTGTTGCAGGATGGCTTCCGTGGTGATATCCCAGTTCTTGGTGTCTCAGACGAGACACCAACAGAGAAGGAAGGCAGTTTACTGGGTGAAAGCCAAGTGCTCTCCTCGGAGGCGGAAGCGGGCCAGAGCAGACAGAGTGGCTCCAGAGGCCCTGGCGGTTACAGTCTGCCAGGCTGATGGTTACAGGTTTTAACCTAGGCTGTTCCTGCTGACCGCTGGCTGGGCCCACTGATGGTTCTCGTCGGCTCTGCCAAGTGTGGCCGGGCCCACTGCTTCACTCGTTGGCTACATCAGACGTGGCTCAATCGGCGAGACTTCCCCTACTAGTCTCCAGCCTGCATTACCTTGGGCGGGAGTTTTCTGCCCTGCTTGTTCACTATTTTTTTAATCTATCCACATAAGCAGATGCTCTAGTCCCCTTTCCCGCTTCCACTTGCTAGCCTTCTCCTGCCTCACTCGGTGCTTTCCTTATTTGATTTATTTTTGTTTTGTTTTGTGGTCAGAGGGTACTCAGCGCATGTATGTCAGAGAGAGGGGGAAGGGAGGGACCACCCGCCACCCACCGACAGGCCTGCGCACTCCACGCCCCTTTTCCTCCGATCTCTCTGTCCCGTCAGCATCCCGGGCACACGTGTGTGTTCGCGTGTGTTTTCCAAGTGGCCAGGCTGGGCTTTGAACCGCAGTCAACCACTGAGCCACGGGTCAGCCTTCCTCGTGCGTCCCTGGACTTGGTGCACACCTGGACCACAGCACTGGCCATACTGGTGGCCGAGGTCAGTGTCCCCACTGGATTTCGAATCCCTTGAAAACAAAAACCGAGTCTTGCCTTGCGATGCTTACCTGATGCTTAGAGGACAGGGAAAGCGGGGCGGGAACAGAGGTGCGAGGAAGCACCGCCCTGCGGAGTGGACAGCCTGGAGGACGGGCAGCAGACAACAAAGGGGTAAGGAGTACGGGGAGCAAGTCACCGGCTAACCCATGCGGTGGAGAACAAGGTCATGGGGCAGAGGGGCAGGGTGTGCACGTGGGTGAGGAGAGCCGGGGAAGGCCACGCACAAAGGGTGTGTTGGCTGTGAGTGGTGGGGGGAGTAGCGCGCAGCTCTGGGGGAAGGCGAGGGGAGATGGGCTGATTCCAGGGTACGCTAACGGCGAAGCTCACAGGGCTTGCTCATGGGCTAGAGGTGAGGTATGAGAGGAAAAAGGCATCGAAAATGACCAAGGAGTTGTTTTGTTTTGTTTGTTTTCTGAGATGTTTTTGCTACAGGGCACGTGCACTCACCATAAACAGAGAGAGAGAGAGACAGAAAGCGAGAAATCACCCCCCGGGGGGATGGCCACGCCGCAATCCCTTCTCCTCCTTTCTCCTCTCGGGATCTTGGGCACGCACACACACGCGCCCGGCATGAGTTTAAGCCACCGGGTCCAGGACTTGAACTGTGGTAGGCTACACGGGAGTCCAGCAACATAGCCATTATGCCAACTGCTGGTCCCTTGGCAAGCAGTCTTTTGAGCAAAGCTAGGTCTATGTCTCCTGCTGGGTGTCACCATGATTAAACGTTCCTGCTTGACAAACCCCATGGTACCGAGATTGGCTTTTCTGGCAGCAGGTCACGGATCCCTGGTCTGGAGACCTAGTTAGGTTCGGTAACACACTCTCTCATTTCTTCCCCAATAAGTGTGTTATCATACAGCGTGGCTTCTGCTCTGTTTCCAGAAAGTACGTCGGCGACCGACGGTGACAGTTCTGGTGTGCGTTCTTCGGGCCCTGCTTGTTTGCATCCCTCACTGCCTTTGGCGCCATAGGCCGCTCCGACCTGGTTAAATCTCTCACTTCACCTTCTGTAGGCCCACTGTCTTCTTTCTGTCCTTCTGCAGGGGTCACTCTTTCTCGGGCTCCTGTGTTTTCCTTCCTCTGCACACCCTTCGAGGGTACACAGGGTCCTAGTTATATGAAGTTTCTTTCTTCCACGAGATGGAGCGAGGGCAGGAACTCCCAGCAGGGTCTCTGCACTGCAGTTCACCTCCCGTCTCAGCCAGGCTGGATCACGGGCAAGCATGTACCTCGCATGGAGAGGGAGCCTCTGGGCTGTGAACTCAGGATCCTCCCCTGTGGGTCTTAGTGCCCTTCTCTGGCCCTAATATTTCCTGTGGTTTTGCTAATAGCCATTCCAATGGGCGTGAGGGTTTCTCATGTGGCTTCCACTTGTATTTACTAATGATTAGCATGTTGAGCATCTTTTCATGTGTTTACTGGACATTCATAAATCTTTTTTGAAGAAATGTCTATATAAGTCCTTTGTTTTATAATTAGGTTGTGTTTTTTGTTGTTGAGTTATTGGAGTTTTTTTATATATTAATGTCCTACCAAATGTAAGTTTGGCAAATATTTTGTTCTATTCCATGAGTTGCCTTTTTACTGTGTTGACTATGTGTAAAGCATTTAAAACAGAAAAACACACATACTTGCATTCAGAGAAAAACTGGGAAGACACAATAGAACCTAGGGACATGGACTATAGAATTAGGAGTGATTTTAATTTCCTTCTTCATACTTTTCACTCAAAATGTCTGGCATGTAGGCCAGACTGACGGGGTAGCAACACAATGGGAACCGCACGGGGAAGGTCCTGGGGCTCCCAGAATCTCTCTGAGCATTCCCGTCATCCTGGCTGATGAAGGCTGGGTGGAGCTCAGTGTAAAGACTCTGTGGGAGGGTGTTCAGTCTGTCTGTTTGCCTCTCCCACCTCCTCATGGAAGAGATAAATATAAAAATTCTGGCATAAATATTACTTGTACAGGAAAAATGTTAAGTAAATAACATTTTCATTCTAATAAATGTAGGTCCTAGGTTATTCTCTATAGGTCTAGTCAGGAAAGGCTGGAATCCAGAGAGTGTTCAAATCGTCAGTATCTTCCCAGTGGGACACCAAGGAGTGCCAAGTCATTCAACTTCCTGTTTCGTTTCCTTCTTCAAAATTGAAGACTTCCATGGGACCAGCAGTTAGCATAATGGGTATGTCGCTGGACTCCCATGTAGTTGACCGTGGTTTGAGTCCCAGACCCGGTGGCTTAAACTCATGCCGGGCACATGTGCGTGCGTGCCCAAGATCTCGAGAGGAGAATGGAGGAGAAGGGATTGCAGCATGGCCATCCCCCCAGAGGGTGATTTCTCACTTTCTGTCTCTCTGTCTCTCTCTGTCTTTCTTGTGAGCACACATGCCCTATAACAAAAAACTTCTCAAAAAAATAAATGTCGGGACCAGTAGTTAGTGTAATGGCTATGTTGCTGGACTCCTACGTAGTTGACCGCGGTTCGTGTCCTGGACCCGGTGGCTTAAAACTCACGCCAGGCGCGTGTGCGTGCGTGCCCAAGATCCCGAGAGGAGAATGGAGGAGAAGGGATTGCGGCGTAACCATCCCCCCTGGGAGGTGATTCTCGTTTTCTGTCTCCCTGTCTGGCTGGCTGGCGAGCACATGCGCCCTATGGCAAAAACCTCTCCAAAAAAAAAAAGTAAAGACTTCCAGCACTGGCATTTTTTTTATTTTTTAAAGTTAATTAATTAATTAGTTTCATGAGGGAGAGACAGCACCCTGGCAGGATCTTCACGCTGCCACAGTCCACCTTCGGCCAGTCAGCCCTGAGTGAAGCAGACCATGTGTGTGGCGTGTACATGGAAACCTCAGAATGCAAACCTGAGACCCTCTTCTGTGGGTCCAGTTGTACGACCACCTCACCATCTTCTGGCCCTACTGGTGTTCTTCATTCTGAAGAATTTTCATACCCTACGAGGATTTGTTTGTCCTCAGGAAACCTTTCCCAAATGCCCTCTGCTCTCAGCAGGCACTTGTTCCCATGTCTATCAAAACAGTAATCCCACAATCTGGTGTCTGGTTCCCTATCTGCCTTGGGCTGTCCTCAAAACCAAGGTCTTACTCACCTTTGCAAACACTCACAAGCACAGTGCTTGCAATACTCAGTGAGTAACAATGCCAAATCTAAAAGGTTCTTTTCTGTCAAGTCATTTCTGAGAAGCATCTGTCTCGAGAGAATCCATTGACTGGTATTGAAATGGTCTCCCGTGTTTTCTCCTGTGACACTACACCATCTTGTTTTCCCTAGGTCTCTGGCTGCTTCTTTTCAATCGCGTTTTTAAGTCCTCTTCTTCTACAGCCTAGCTCTAATATTATTTAGTGCTCAGTTCCTTCTCCAGATTCTCCTTCCAGCAGTTTCCATAGCTTTAAAGCCCACCGATACGTCAAGTATTCGCAGCTATCCTGTGCATCTCTTTAGAACACCAGACTTGCATATCCACCGCCCTAGCTGTGTATTTGCTGTCTGTTCTCAGTCTGCTCTCTGCTCTCGTTGACCTTCTCTGCCTGCCACATTGCCATTACAGATTATATCAACAGACTCTCGGACTCCCAGCTGGCTTTGGTCAACGAGGTTTCCAACAGAAGATTGACGGTCAGGAGGAGCGCGAGGTCAGTAGATTTATGAGCGGAGCTCCCTCTTCGTCGTTTGTTTGAGCTTGGTTTTATCTCTATAGCTCCTGTCAAGAGGCTGTCTCCATCTCGCATGCTTGCCCTCTCTTTCTCTCTTCCTCTCTTCTCTCCTTCTCTCTTCTCTCCTCTCTCTCTGCCAGTTCCTGGTAGAGAGTAACTGCACTGTATTTTCCTTGGCCTTTCAGACCTAGGCATAATTCCTCACTGTTACCAACTTCAGGGGCCTCCACCATCTTTCTTGGCTTGCCCTAAACTCTGCTCACACAAACATAAATAGTCCTTTTATTAAACCCTGCTCAAATTACACTGGTTTCCTGTCAGGATTCTGACTCATACCTACCTACTTGACAGTTCTCCTTGGAAGTCTCGCAGTCATTGCAAACATGGCATGTACAAAATGTAACTTTTGGCTTTCCTGCAAACCTTCTTCTCCCTGCTTTCTGTGCCCCTGTGGATGTTACCACTATCAGGGTAGATGCACCTGAGGGAATATGTGATTTCTCCATCTCCCTCGTTCCCCTCTTCATTTTATCTATCACCAGGGCTGGCTTTTTTCTCTTTATATATCAACCTAAATATTCTCAAATAATCTTCCTCTACCCAGCTAAGACCCCCATCACTTTATACTCTTTTCACATACCAGTTTGTTTCTTAGGAAGAAATATTACACCCTAACGTCACTTAGGGAGAGGTTATGTTTATGTATAAATTATGTTCCTTTGGTAGAAAGAGTGACTCTGAGCTGTGAGAGATAATGGCTATAATTCTAAAGATCACCCAATTTGAAGAACAATTTTTCCTGGACCTAATGTTACACGACAGAATAAGTCTTTGAGTCTCAGACTTGTATCTGCACTAAATTCTTCAAGACACAGAATCTATCAGAGCTTCATGGAAAACAAGCCGTGGCTTTATTTATCATTTCTACATTGGTAGAAGTAAATTACATTACATGAAGGGTTTTGTAAGAGCCCAATTCTCTTGGCTACAAGTCTAAGGTTCTGTCCTGGACTACACAAGTCAAATTATCCACATATAAAAGTAATATTAAAAAAGATGTAATGTAGGGGCCAGCAGGCCGTGTGGAGGTTAAGACGCTGGACTCCACATGGTCGACCACAGTTTGAGTCCCCGACCTTCCTCCTCTATTGCTTTCTCATTTTCCCTTTTACTCTCTCTGTCTCTCTCTGGTCAAATTTAAAAATAACAATAATAAATAAAATTAAATAAATAATTATTTTAAAAAATATGTAATCTAGATGCCTAAAATGCCTGATTTGTGATAGGCTTATTTGACTCAGTCACTGACCCCCAAGTTCACAGAACAAAAGAAATATACAAAGTCTAAATGAAAGAAAATATTTCTAAAAATAAGATGAATTCCTCTTATCAAAAGTTGCAAATATATGGAATCAGACAAAACGCAGAACTAGATCTGTGTGTTATCAGAACTGAGCTGAGAGGTTTACTGGGCCCGTCCTGCGATGCAGTGGGTAAGCCCTGCGTGGAGGAGCATGGGCCCCGTGTGGCTGACGGGTCTGCGTCCCAGCTCCAGCCGCTTGGAAAGCACGCTGCGTGTAAACGCCCCTGCTCAGAATCGTGACAGCATGAAGAACCGGGAGAAAAAGGACCGCAGGGTGACTGTGCCCATCTAGGGGGTGCTTCCCCTCCCTACCTACTGTGTGCGTACATGCGTCCTCTGGCATAAAGACCAAAAAAATAAAATAATAAACTGTGTGTCTATGTTTCCCTGTGGAACACTGAATGAAATGCCGATCATCTTTGATGTAGGGCTTCAGAGCAGAGGAACTGCCATGCTGTTTATGGCTGCTCCATGTTCTTTATTCTGCTTGAAGCTTTGGGGTTTCTGTGGTTTAGAGACTGGTTTGCCTCCTCAAGGTTGTGTTCTGGAATTTGGCTCCCAGTGTAATGGCGTGGAGAGGTGTGAGACCTGTAGTAGGCGAAGCCTCGTAGACGGACAGTGTTTGGATCGTGAAGGTAGTTGCCTCACAGATGGCTTACAGTTGTCTCGTCAGATGGACTGAGTTCTTTTCTTTTTTTTTTTTTTTTGGAGAGGTTTTTGCTGCAGGGTGCATGCGCTCACCACAGAGACAAAGAGAGACAGAGAGACAGAAAGCAAGAAATCACCCCCGCCCCCCCAGGGGAGATGGCCACACCGCAATCCCTTCTCCTCTATTCTCCTCTCGGGATCTTGGGCACGCACGCACATGCGCCCACCAGGTCCGGGACTCGAACTGCAGTTGACTGCATGGGAGTCCGGTGACATAGCCATTACGCTAACTGCTGATCCCTGAGTTCTCAATCTTATGAGGAGGGGTAGTTTCTGCAAGGGCAGGTTATTCTAAAAGGAAGATGGCTGTTCTTTCTCTCTTTGCACTCACTCTCCCTGTCCCCGTCCTCTCTGCTTCTGTCGGCCATATTATCATGTGGCATGAGAGACTGGCCTGATGCCAGCCCCAAGCCTTTGGACTTCCCAGCCACCGGAACTCTAAGCCAAATAAACCCCTGTTCTTTATAAACTGCCCAGTCTCCGGAATTTCTGTTAGCAACACAAGAGCAGGTAAGACAGAATCGAACCAAGTAAAGGCAACCGATCTCTTGGATACTACTTTTAGGTAGGGGTTCCGGGAAATACATGAAGATCAGGAACGAGGAAAATGAAGATATTCGGCTTATTCCATGAACGTGTGTTGAGAGTTTATTATAGGCTTTGCTTTGGGATCTGGACGTTCCAAATCAAATAAGGTGGGGGTCCTTCCCTCCAGGAGGTGATCATCTGCATGTGAAAATGAAATGCATAAGCACCACTGTTTCCCATCACAGCGGGAGGAGATGATCACTCCTACACAGAGGGAGGTGTTAAGTGCCCCCTCTCCCCTAATTTGCACATCACAATCCTAACTCTTGGACCTCAGAATCTGCTCTTAAATGGAAAAGGGGTTTACAGAGATACTGAAGCTAATGTGGTCACTAGGGTGTCCGAATAAGAGGAAGTCACGTGGAGGCAGCGGTGCACACGGACAACCAACGGCGTTGAGCATGAAGATGCTGTCTGCAGTGCAAGGAGGGACAGGACCGCTCTGCCCGCTCAGCCCTGAAGGAAACAGCAATGCTGAGCCCTTCGTTTCAGACTCTGGTCTCCTAAACTGTGAGACATTTTTGTTGTTCACATTTCTTACCTTATGGTAGTTCATTATAGTAACTACAGAACACACTAATATGACAAACTAGGGCGGAGACAATTTGGTAGAGAATTGGGGCACCAAGTTGAGGAGAAAGCTGTAAGTGGGGGCTGACTCACGTTCCTCCTCTCTGGTCCTCTTCTGATCATCTCCCAAGGACACTGAACTTTCTTTCTTTCCTGGACTAGTTAACAAGAGCAACAAAGAACCAGGTGAGAAAGAAGGAACCTGTTTTTCTGGAAGCCTCTCTGAGCTCCTAGCAATTTCAGAGGAATTTCCTTTACTAAGCAAATCCCAGACCCCTCCTCTTGCTGTGGAGACCTGGCCCGGACACCATAAAGGACTTGCTTCCTGCTTGTCTTCGCGCTTTCACTGAACTGTATGGTTAAAACGGTCCACTTAATGCTACGTAAGTTGTACCACTACTAAAAACATTCTTCAAAAACAATTCTTTAGTTCATTCAAGGAGACCAGAGGCCACAGGATCTCTCATTTCTCAAGAATTTAAATCATTGCCCTTGGCGGGGCCAGCGGGTGGCAAGGTGGTTAAGGGCGCTGAACTCCCAAATGGCCGACCGCAGCTCCAGTCCCGACCTGGCAGCTTACTTTCTCATTTTCTCTCTCTCTCAGGCTCTCTCACTCTTTGTCTCTCTGGTCAAATTTGAATAACTAACTAAATAAAGTTAAATAAAATAATTCTTTTTCTTTTCTTTTCTTTCTTTCTTTCTTTTTTTTTTTTTTTCCTTAGTGTGCACTCTTCAGAGAGACAAAAAACAAGAAATCACTCCCGAAGGGAAATGGCCATCCCTTCTCCTCCAGTCTCCTCTTGGGACTTTGGGCATGTATGCACACGTGCCCAATGTGAGTTAAGCCACCGGGTGTGGTACTCTTACTGCAGTCGACTACGTGGGAGTCCAGCAACATAACCATTACACTATCTGCTGGTCCCAATAAAATAATTCTTTAAAAAAAATATATATATTGCCCTTGGACTACCAGAATTGGAAGAATAAAACTTAATTCCTACATGGCCCAGCTGAAGAAATAGTGGCTCGGAAATATGTTTGGGGATATAGCTCAAATCTAATCAATTTATTGAGCACTTACAACAGTATGTGTAATGATTCATTTTATGGTTCAACCTGGCTAGGTTATAGAACCTAGTTATTTAGTCGATAATTGGTTTAGATAATGCTGTGAAGATTTTTTTTTTAAAGATGTGATTAACATTTAAGTCAGTAGACTTTCTTTGGATGAAGAAAATTACCTCTATTATGCAGGTGAGCCTCATCCAATCTGTTGAACATCTAAAGAGAAAAGACTCACATTCCTTGAGGAGAAAGGGACTCTACCCTGAGACGGCTTTCCAAGTCAAGACTGCAGTAACAGCTCTTGTGGGGATTTCCAACGTGGCCTGCTCTACAAATTTGAACCTGCTAGCCTCCATGATGTCATAAGCAGATTCTTCAAAATTCCTTGCTCTCCTTCAGCTGCTCTTATGGGGCAGCCTGACTAGTACAGTAAAGGTGGGAGGTGCAGGTCACGATCTGGCTTGTTTTTATTTTGCTAGAGGGCATGAGCACTAGCAAGAAAAAAACAGAGAGAGAGAGAGGAAATGTGAGGAACCACCCCGGCTAGATGCCCGCACAGCAATCTCTTCCTCTCCATTCTCTCAGGATTTGGGGCATTCATGTGCACATACAACACACACACACACACACACACACACACAGAGGATGTTTTTATAGCCACCAGATCTGACTCAAACTGTGCAGTCGGCCATGTGGGATCCAGCCGCCTAATCACCACACCACTGGCTGACAGGGTACTTTGACTGGTTTGATGGCCACTTACCAGACTATGAACAAGAGCAGTGATCCGTTCACAGCCAGGAAATTCATAACATTGTTTGGTGTTTTGCTATTTTCCTGACTCTGGGATAACAATTTCAAAGTGCCATAAGCCAAAACTGTTCCTCTTAGATAGGAAATATCCTCCCCAAACCCAGGCAGGTCACCGCTAAAGCAATGCATCTGTGTCCTTGTGGTGTGAATGCCACGTTTGCCAGGTCCACTTAAATCCCACTGCACACTCCCACTCTGGAATCTGGAAACTACCTTGGGGAGACCCTCTTTCTCACCAGCAGCTGCTAATGTGCATTTTTTAGTAAATGATGTAAATGCACACCAGGTATTCTCAGAATACTTCATCTTTTTGCCCAGAGCCAAAGAAAAATAACTGAAATATGCGATCTCAGCTTTTTTGGTATCTAATATTATCAGTGCTCGCTGCCTTATGTAGAGATCCTATGTGGATGATTACAAGACAGGATAAACTCTTGTCTAAAAATAAATGAGCTGAGGTCTGGCACCATTGTCCCCAGAACCTGCACTGTTTTGGACTAGAGAAGAGTGGCAAGTGAGAGCAATCAAGGCCAGAGACCGTTCCAGGCTTCTCCCTGCCTCCCAACCCATACCAGGGACATCTGTTCACTGCCATTATCCCTGGAGCCTACGCTGTGATGAACCAGGGAGGAGCAGCAGAGAGTGAGGGCAATTGAGGCAGGAAAACTGCCTCAGATCTCTAGCTGCCTTCAGCCCACCCAGGAATATTTTGAGACTTTATCATTTTCTGACGATGTTACACATCACGCTGCAAGACTCCTTTTTCCTCTTCCATCTGAAAATCTCCAAGTCTGGAAATATCGATATTAACATTGAATGTTAATGGGTTAAATTCTCCAATCAAGAGACACAGACTAGTTGAATGGATAACAAAAACAGAAACCCTCTATGTTTTACCTACAAGAAACATACCTCATGGATAAAGACGTACATAGACTACAAGTGAAGAGCTGGAAACAGAATTCCATGCAAACAGAAACCAGAAAGGGCTGGAGTCACAATATTGTTTTCAGCAAAAATAGGCTTTAAGACAAAAACTGTAAGAATAGCCAAAGAAGGGCATTATATATTAGTAAAAGGGCTAATTCACCAAGAAGATATAACACTCATTAATATCTATGTACCCAACTCAGGAGCACCCAGATACATGAAGGAAAGACTGCTAGATCTAAAAGTAGAGAGATTGTAACACACTAATCGTCAGGGGTCTCAACCCCCACTATCTCCTCTAGACAGATCATCTAGACAGAAAAGAAGCAAAGAGATACAGGATCTAAATGATACCATAAATCAAATGTACTTGACAGACATCTATAGAACCTTCCACTCCAAAGCCATGAAATAAACATTTTTCTCACCCCCATATGGAAACTTTTCAAAGATTGACCCACATGATTGGGAGCAAAACAAACCTTTATGGATTCCAAGGTATAGAAATCATATCCAGCATATTCTCTGATCATGAAGAAATTAAACTTGATATTAATTTCAGAAAAAAAGTATAAAAATATACAAGCATATGGAAACTAAACAACCTTGTCTTGAATGACTTCACACTCCTGAATAATTTAAGACTGAAATCAAAAGATTCATTGAAATGAAAGATAATGAGTACAAGAGTTTCCATAATCTATGGGACATAGCAAAAGCAGTCATAAGAGGGAAGTTCATAGCAATTAGTGTGGTGTCCATAAGAAAAAGATGGAAAGGTGACAAATGGACAACCTAATATCATGCCTCAGAATTGGAAAAATATCCAAAAAATGCTAGGAGAAGAGAAATAATAAGGATTAGAGCAGGTATAAATGAAATGGAAAAGCAATAAATCTTCCATATTCAACCACTTTCAGGATCTTTTTTTTTTTTTTTTTTTGAGAGATTTTTGCTACAGGGCGCGTGTGCTCACCAGACACACAGAGAGAGACAGAGAGACAGAAAGTGAGAAATCACCCCCCAGGGAGGATGGCCACGCTGCAATCCCTTCTCCTCCATTCTCCTCTTGGGATCTTGGGCACGCACGCACACGTGCCTGGCGTGAGTTTAAGCCACCGGGTCCGGGACTCAAACCACGGTCGACTATGTGGGAGTCCAGCGACATAGCCGTTACGCTAACTGCTGGCCCCCAGGGTCTTGTTTTTGATGGCTTGAATAGTATTCCATTCGAGTATATGTGCCACACTTTTTCAATCCATTTATTTGTTTTATGGAGATTTGGGTAGGTTCCATGTTTTAGCAATCATGAATAATGCCACAATAAACATTGATGTGAAAGCACTTTGCTGACTGAGCATTCTCCTGTCTTTGGGTAGATATCCAGAAGTGGAATTGCCAGATGATATGGTAGTTCTATCTGTAGATTTTTGAGGAATCTCCATATTATTTTCCAGAGTGGCTGGAACAATTTACATTCCTACCAACAGTGTAGGAGGGTTCTCTTTCCACCACAACCTGTGGTATTTGTGCCAATATCCTATGAAAAATGAAAATCTAAAAAAAGAAATAGAAAATAACACAAAAGAGTAGAAGAATATCCCATGTTCCTGAATTAGAAGAATTAATATAATCAAGATGGTAATCCTATCCAAATTAATCTACATATTTAATTCAATTGCAATCAAACTACCAAAGACATTCTTCACAGATCTAGAATGGACAATCTTAGAATTTGTCTGGAGTCATAAAAGACCCTGTATTGCCAAAGCTATCTTGTGCAAGGGAAATGGAGTGAAATGGGAGACATCTCACTCCATGACCCCGAAATATGCTACAAATATCTACAAATAGAGCTACCATATGACCCAGCAATTCTACCCAAAGGATAGAACTCTCAGTTGGAAACATGCTTGTACTTTGATGTTTATTGTGGCATTATTCATAATTGCTAAGACATGGAACCAATCCAAATGCCCAAGAACAGATGAAGAACAGATGAATGGATTGAAAAAGTGTGGCACATATCTTTATTGAATACTACTCACAAGAAACAAGACCTGGCATTTGATAGAAAGTGGATGAATATGGAAGATTGACTGCTATGAAAGAGAGACATCGTATGTCTCCACTTACATACCAACTCTTCGTACGCTATGATGAAAACTGAAAGATTGGAGTATATAGAAGCATGGAAAATGGTTATAGATACTGGAGACAGTGTGGGAAGAGGATAGGAGAAGGACGAAAGTAAGGAAAGGAATCAAGGAGAAACAGAGAGGCAAGACATTTATGGAACACAGAAACACATGACTATCTGTTTATCATAACATGTATAGTATCTTCAACTGGACTGGTATGAAGTGTATTTATGCTGGGTAAACTCACTTCACAAGATGTAGTGATGTATAGTGATTGAATGTATAAAATAAATTAAAACTTTTCAAAAGCTAAAAATAAATAAATAAATAAATGGGCTGATACTACATAATGAAATTATACATTGGTTCAAATTCCAGCTCCTTTTATTTCTCTTTCCCAAGGGCTTTATTATCCTAAAAAAAAAGGAAAAGTTGAAGGAAAATACTTGAACAATTAAGTTTGGGGCCACACACATAACTCACTGCTTTTGCTTCACGTTGGCTTTGAGCACCATGCTCACAGCCGGATCTGACCACAGCTGTCTTCCCTGGTTCCGTATGTAACACCGACTGCCGGTTTAGCCAGAGGTGAGGTTTAGCCAGATTTCCATTAGAAATCCAGGACCAACTCGTTAAAGTTTATGCGGGATCTATTTTTAGAAGACAAATGTATCTGAGACCCATGTAAAAGTTCAGAACAGAATGAAAGACAAAACAGTAATGATGAAGGTGTGGAGGTCAGGACAGAAGGACACTGAAGCTGGGAATAAAACGAAGCCCTGGGTGTGCCCATGGTGGTCAAGACAGAAGGACACTGAAGCTGGGAATAAAACGAAGCCCTGGGTATGCCCATGGTGGTCAAGACAGAAGGACACTGAAGCTGGGAATAAAACGAAGCCCTGGGTGTGTCCATGGTGGTCAGGACAGAAGGACACTGAAGCTGGGAATAAAACGAAGCCCTGGGTGCGCCCATGGTGGTCAGGACAGAAGGACACTGAAGCTGGGAATAAAACGAAGCCCTGGGTGCGCCCATGGTGGTCAGGACAGAAGGACACTGAAGCTGGGAATAAAACGAAGCCCTGGGTGCGCCCATGGTGGTCAGGACAGAAGGACACTGAAGCTGGGGATAAAACGAAGCCCTGGGTGCGCCCATGGTGGTCAGGACAGAAGGACACTGAAGCTGGGGATAAAACGAAGCCCTGGGTGCGCCCATGGTGGTCAGGACAGAAGGACACTGAAGCTGGGGATAAAACGAAGCCCTGGGTGCGCCCATGGTGGTCAGGACAGAAGGACACTGAAGCTGGGGATAAAACGAAGCCCTGGGTGCGCCCAGGGTGGTCAGGACAGAAGGACACTGAAGCTGGGGATAAAACGAAGCCCTGGGTGTGCCCATGGTGGTCAGGACAGAAGGACACTGAAGCTGGGGATAAAACGAAGCCCTGGGTGCGCCCATGGTGGTCAGGACAGAAGGACACTGAAGCTGGGGATAAAACGAAGCCCTGGGTGCGCCCATGGTGGTCAGGACAGAAGGACACTGAAGCTGGGGATAAAACGAAGCCCTGGGTGTGCCCATGGTGGTCAGGACAGAAGGACACTGAAGCTGGGGATAAAACGAAGCCCTGGGTGCGCCCATGGTGGTCAGGACAGAAGGACACTGAAGCTGGGGATAAAATGAAGCCCTGGATGCGCCCACTTTCTTCTTTTACCATCAGAGGGGCACTTACAGGCACCAGAGAGAGCGCGCCCCCAGTGGGGTCTGGTCACGCCGCAACGCTTTCCTCACCTTTCCTCCTTCCTGCCAGGATCCTGGGCACCCATGCACATATGCCCAGGGTGTTTCTTCAAGGTGTCATTGCCGAGATTTTGACCGTGTTCCACCATGTGGGACCTGGCACCTCTACATTGTGCTCAACCACTGCACTACTGGGCCAGTCATGTACTTTCATTTTAAAGAGATTTTTTTCTATAGGGTGCGTGTGCTTTCTGGAGAGACAGAGAGAGAGAGAGAGAGAGAGAGAGAGAGAGAGAGAGAGAGTAAGAAATCACCACCAGAGGTGATGGCCACGCCTCAATTCCTTCTCCTCTTGGGATTTTGGGCATGCACACCCATGTGCCCAGTGTGAGTTTTAAGCCACCAAGTCCAGGAGTCCAACTGAGGTCAACTATGTGGGAGTCCAGCCATGTAGCCAGTACACCATCTCCTGGCCCCCTGTACACAATTTTTACGATGCTTGTGATAAGATCCTGTAGAGTTGCTAAATGAGGGATATAAATTTTAGGACCCGGCATAAAAGGAGACCATAGAGTGAGTGACACGGTGGGGTGGGGTAGTCCTAGCAGGAGTACTGCTGCCCTTGAAATCAAGATAAGGGAAAACACCCACCCTCCGAGCCCTTATCAGCACCGCCTCAGCTGTCTCTGGGGACAACATGAAGGAGAATACGTAGTGGTCTTTCTAAACCATTTTTTCCCTTCTATTTTCCCTTTTTTTCTTTATTCATGATAAAGTTGTGTGCATATGCACATGAGAGTGAGAGCGAGAGACAGGCACCCGGCACAAGGGCTGTCACGCCACCATCCTTCCTCCAGGCCTCAGCCTGTGGGACCTTGCACACTCACACATGTGCTCGGCGTGTTCCAGGCCTCAGCCTGTGGGACCTTGTGCACTCACACACGTGCTCGGCATGTTCCAGGCCTCAGCCTGTGGGACCTTGTGCACTCACACACGCGCTCGGCGTGTTCCAGACCTCAGCCTGTGGGACCTTGTGCACTCACACACGCGCTCGGCATGTTCCAGACCTCAGCTGTGGGACCTCGTGCCCTCACACACGTGCTCGGCATGTTCCAGGCCTCAGCTGTGGGACCTCGTGCACTCACACACGTGCTCGGCCTGTTCCAGGCCTCAGCCTGTGGAACCTTGTGCCCTCACGCACGTGCTCGGCGTGTTCCAGGCCTCAGCTGTGGGACCTCGTGCACTCACACGCGCGCTCGGAGTGTTCCAGGCCTCAGCTGTGGGACCTTGTGCACTCACACATGTGCTCAGCATGTTCCAGGCGACTGTGCTGAGGATGCCTGCTATGGTCACCATGCACAATTCAGCTGCCCTGAGTGTTAGCGCTCACCCCTCCGTTGGCCCTAGACGCATGTTCTAAAAACACCCTCGCCATATAAACAACTCTCCAAAGGCTGGGAGTGTGGGTTGCAATGAGAAACAACAGCCTTGGCATCACAAAGCTTACAATTCAGTGAGAAGGAGGCATTTTATGACTCCATGGTCAGAGGGCACTGAATGAACGGCTGTGGATGTGCGTGCCTGTAGCATGGAGGTGGAGATTCTTCACATGGAAGGTCAAATATCCACAATGCCTCACCTGTGCCCTTCCTCAGAGACCTCCGCCTGCTTCCCCGTGTACCTCTGAAACACCTGAGGTGGCTCAAGGAGAAACGATCGACGAAGGAAATCAGAAGTTGCTTTGTCGGGGTTACAATAATATATTTACAGGAAAAATAAATATAAATAAACAAATGTATACAAATAAATAAATGCATAATGTATTTATAGGCAAAGTGTAAACCCGTGGCACAGAATTGTGGCTCTTCAGTGAAGCATGGAGGAGCTTAACTCAAAAGAGCAGGTCAGGGACAGGCGAGTGCAAGGCCCGCTCAGAGAGCAGGCCGCTCCCCACGACAAGACGCGAGCGGGCCAGGCCCTAGCACAGCCGTTAAGGCCTGTATGCTGGAGCTGGATCCTGCATGGCTGACCTAGGTTCAAATCCTAGCCCAGTGGCTTAAAAAATGTGTGCATGTGCCTGCCCCAATCCTGACCAGATGGAGAAACGGAAGAGAGAGGGTTGTGGTGTGGCCACGTGCCACCGCTGTTGCTCTCTCCCTTTCTCCCTCTCTCTCGAGTACTGTGTTAGGGAGGAATTAAACATGCGTGGTGTGTTGGCCCTGTCCATGGCACTGCCCGTGAGGCCATGTCCTTAACCACCCCTTTGTAGTGGGGAACATCTTGCTACTCAAGATAGCAGGCAGCACAGGGGACCTTACACAACTGGGCATGCTCCGTGCTGAACTTGGGGGCCTCACATTGCTTGGAGCATGCTCAGGGCTGAGCTTGGTTGTTCTCAACTGACCTTTAGCTCATTAACATACCATCTGCACTGACTCCCGGCAGTTATTAGATAAGAGGCCCACCTAAGCGTGTATCGTCAAAATGAAAGGGGAGAAGCCAGGATACAAAAGCACACATCAGACACGTCAGCGGGTCTCTACCCTTGGAGGCAGCCTCTCCTGCCTCTCAGGAGCAATCTCCCACTCTAATTTTTCTCTGCTTTGTTGTTTCTCTATAAGTCTGTCTCTTGGCTGAATTCTGTTTTTTTGTTTTTTTGTTTTTAAGAGAGATTTCTGTATAGGGTGTGTGTGCTCGCTGGAGAGACAGAGACAGAGAGACAGAAAGTGAGAAATCACCCCCCAGGGGGCATGGCCATGCGGCAATCCCTTCTCCTCCAGCCTCCTCTCAGGATTTTGTGCATGCACACACATGTGCCCCGCGTGAGTTCCAAGCCGCCGGGTCCGGGACTCAGACTGCAGGTGGCTGTGTGGGAGGCCAGCGACCTAACCATTAAGCCATCTGCTGGTCCCTGAATTCTTCCTACCCAGAAAACAAGAACTGAGCCAATACCTTTAACAATAAAATATAAATGAATAGATAAATAAAAACAAGAAGACCCCAGAAACACGTCCGGGAGATCCTGCCCTTTGTGGGGACAAGGCAGGTGTCAGCCCTGAAGAAACATTCTCACGTGGGTGGCGTTAGGATTCTTTTGAGGAATGCTTTTTTTTCAATAGGGCCTTCAGACTATCCTTTTGAATTAATTGTGGTGTGAAGTTTTTGTTTTTTCTGTTGTATTTGTCTGGTTTTGCCTTAGATTTCTGGTTGAGGTGAATCCTGGCATAAATGGGAAATGTCAGTGTGTTCTAGAAGAGGCTCTGTAATACCCCAAAAGGAAGTGGCCGCCACCTTCTGAGGGTCAGCGTAGGTTGGCTTTGGCAATAAAGGGAATGGAATCGTGTTACAGGTAACTCCAGTGGGGTGGGGGTGGACGGCCATGAAGCCGATGCCCTGCACGGCAGATCCAGACAGGGGTGCTGGTTCCCGTTGGAGACTCCCCGAGTATGCCAGGCACCTGCGAGCCCACACCGAGGTAGCCGAGGCTGGAGGTGGGTCGCAGCGGCAAGACGTTGGTGTGTATCTGCCCTCTATCCCTCAGCCGTGGAATACATACAGAAAAACTGTAAACAAACAAAAACAATCCCAGGTCCCTCGTCCCTCGTACACCAGCCTCAGGCAGGACGGGTAGCGGCCCGGAGCAGCGGCAGCGGCCAGCCACAGCGGGCGCCCTCCGGCTTCAGCCGCTTCCAGGCCCTCACTCCTTCCAGGGCTTCACCCTCCTCCGAGGGGTGAAAGCGCACGTTTCCCATGCGGGGAGCCCCCCTCACTCCGCGTCCTCTCACTGGCCCAGGTGTAGGCAGTTCAGACCTGGCCGGATTTCCCCTGGACTGACCCTGATCCCCACGTGGACTCCCGAGGTCCCTGTTCACACTGGCTACCCGAACGTGACACCTGCCAGTTCCCGTCCACCCCCATCACTCTCAGCCATGTCGATATTGCTTTCGTTTGAAATGATTGCCAGAGGGTGTGTACATTTTCCAGAGACAGACAGAGAAGAGGGGATAAGGAAGAATGTACCTCCAGCGGGGCGTGGTCACGCTGAAATCCCTTCGCTGATGCCAGTTTTATTTCAGAGTGCCCCTGATCAATCAATAAAAATTAATTTCACTAAATCTTGACCTTCGAAAACATCTTTAAGATTCTCTGTAACCTAATGAAAAATAGACATGAAGCATTTCCTCTAGAAAGTGAAATATGCTGGGTTTTCTTGAGAAAAGACACTTGAGGGACCAGCAGTTGGCGTAATGGCTATGTCACTGGACTCCCATGTAGTCGGCTGCAGTTCCAGTCCCAGACCCAGTGGCTTAAACTTACGCTGGGTGCATGTGCGTGCGTGCCCAAGATCCTAAGAGGAGAGTGGAGGGGAAGGGATTGTGGTGTGGCCATCCCACCTGGGGGGGGGGGGGAATTTCTCACTTTCTGTCTCTGTCTCTCTCTTTCTGGTGAGCACACAAGCCCTATAGCAAAAACCTCTCCACTCCCCCCACAAAAAAGAAAGAAGAGCCACTTGACAAATGAATTATGAGCTAAACTATCTGTTTTATCATAGACCATTATTTCTACTTTAAAGAATAAATATACTTATTTAGACATGGATATGTCACAGATACAGTGAGTAAAGTGAGCTTCTCACCTCAAGTAAAACAACTGACAATATCTGTTGCCAAAAATAAAATGTGAACTTAAGATAAAAAACACAAAAATCTTAAGCCTATGACCGAGAGCTTGACAACTTTCTGTTGATATCTGTGGTATTATTAAATGCAATTTAAAAAATCTTTTTTTCCCCCAAAGGGTACGTGTACTCACCATAGAGGGAGAGAAAAAGAGGGAGGGAAAACGAGAAAGCACTCCCCATGGGAATGGCCATGCTGTCATCCCTACGCCTCCACCCCTCCCTCCTTTCAGGATTGTGGGCACACACACGTACTCTGTGTGTGTCTCAGGCCACCATGTCTGGGACTCAAACCACACAGTCGACCATGTGGGATCCAGCCACCATGCATACCATGGGCTGGTTTGATGAATAAATAATTAAGAATTCCTTAGGTCAGCCCAGCAGTTGAGAGCTGGATCCCACAAAGTCAACCATGGTTAGACTCTCAGCCATAGCAGCTTGATAAACACACCGGATGTGTGTGCATGCATGCCTCGAATCCCAGCAGGATGGAGAGGTGGAGGAGAATGGAAGGTAGTGTGACCAGGCCCCACTGAGAGGCTCTCTGTCTTCCACTATCTGGTGAGTGCATGCACCCTTTGAAAAGAAAAAAAAAATCCATATAAACAAAAAACAAAACCTCCGTATTTTCTAATATGTTAAATATTAATAACCCACATAGAAAAGCTACGTAGGAGCCTCAGTTTTCAGGAGGTTAGGTGAATTCTGATACCACAATGTTTGAGAGCCCCTGGCCTAATGAGTTCTAAGAGAACTCAGTGTTGGCTCCAAAGTAAGTGAGACATTTTCTTCTCATCTTTCTTTTTATGTGAGACCAGTTCCATGCAAATGAAGCAAAACAGAACATTAAACTGAAGAAAAGAGGTTAATATTTACTAGTTCGCTTTTTCCTTTCCTTTTCTTTTTTAATTTCCAGAGAGTGTGAACACTTGTGAGAGTCAGGAAGGAAGGGGGAGGGGAGCCCCTAGAGGGGCACGGTCATGTCGCCGTCCCTTCTCCATGTCCCCGTCCTGTGGGGATCTGGGCATGCATGCGTACCTGCCTGGAGTTTTTCAAGTCACTGGGTCAGGACTTGAACCTCGGTCAGCCATGTGGAATCCGCTCCCCCGTGCACAGTGCTTAAACTCTAACCCTTTACAGGGACTTCAGCACCGCAGGACGGCAGCTCTCACTTTCCTCTCAGACTGCGCTGTGAGGCACCGAGAAGACAGAGGCTCAGAGCAGATCTGTACCTTGCCCAAGACCACAGAGCTAATTCACGGTGGCAGTACTGTGGGCCGAGCACCCCACGTCGGGCTAAAGTCCCTGGTGGTTATCCAAAGCGCTTAGGCCCAAAGGAGCTCCCCGATACAGTGTGACCTGGGGAAAATGTGGCTCTGGTTTGTCTGGACCGTCCCGATAACTGCTTTGGATGCTACCGCCTCCCTGGACCCAGAAAACAATGGCCTCACAAAGGAGTTAGCAAATTTCCTGCAAAATTCTAAAACCCAGCTGGGCCTCTCTTTAAACTTCTTGGAATAATTCTTCTTCCTAAGGAAAAGGGCTGTTGGGTTGTGTGAGTGTGTGTGTGAGTGTGTGTGTTTCGCCCTCTGTTTGTTTTAGCATTCTTTTGTGAGTATGAAACTGATTACTAAATAGGGTCAAGCAGCTCGGGCCTGCTTCCTGTGCGCCTGTGAACAGCGCTGACTTCCAGCCTCTTGCTGCGGAGGTTATCTGGGCCGCTGGGCCTGGTCGAAGTTTCAGGATGCTTGCTCCGGCTTCCTGGATCGTGACAATGGTGGGTGTGCACACGTGGGCCTGTGCCGGCAGAGGGAGGGTGATGCCACCTGAACCTACTAGGATTTGTGAAAGGCTTTTGGTGAGACAATGCGAGAGCCGCTTGTTCTAACAGAAAGGACACCGGTCAGTGAGCAGAGTACATGCCTGTCTGCCAGTAAGTACCTGTGTGGTTGGGGCAAATCACTGAGTCTTCAGGCCCAGTTCGGCTTCCTTATAAGGCTCCTTCCAGTTCTGAAATTGTGTCATTTTGACTTCTGTTCAAAGCTTTGCTTTCACCTCCCCACACCGTGCGGCCTGAAACGTCTGTTTCTTCCTTCTTTCCAGTTTTGCTTTCCCTGCATTCTTCGTCCTCCATTTTTCTTGGTTATGCCCACATCGTAGCCGCCCGCATTTTTTCAAGTTCTTAGGGAGCCCTCTTCCTCCACCACGCTTACTCCTCAGCTCCCACCGTCTCTGAAAAAGTGTTAGAAATGGCGGAGCTCACGCTGGGAAGAAGGCCCGGCACGTCCGCTTCCTGCTTTGCTGTAGTGGGCGTCTAGGAGGCCGGTGGTCAGGATCCTCCCAGGACCTGTACAGGATGGCCCCGAGGACCTGGGCTGGCAGCCACCTCCTCAGCTCTGCTCTGTTTTTGTTAAATTCCACTGGCTTTAAATGTGAAGGGTAATGGCATATTTAGTTCACCTGCTTTTATGGCCAAGTATGAACATTTAAACGAGACTAAGACATGAAGCTTCTCCGTTTTATTGAAGACAGCCCCATGCTGGGCACATGCACAGTCTCCGCAGGGCACTTGGCGCCATCTAGTGGTGCAGATGGTGACGCTCTGCTGCCTGAGTCCCAGAGCTCACAGGGAAAACTGGTTCCCTCTGAAATAAGAGCCAGCAATTTAGAGCACGGGGAACATGTGCAGCAGATCTCTGGCATCCCAGAAGTTCAGATTTGTTATCGAACACGCAGATTTGAGTCCCTGGAATCAGACAAAATAGAAACTCCTAAGTGTGTGAGGTTTATATATGCGTCATGTTCAATTTTTCACTTCTTTACAGACAAATAATCTCACTCTACTTTGCTTTTCAAGTTAACACTCCATGAGGGAACTGCAAAAGTGTGTGGAACAATGGAGCTAAAGTATGAGCTTTGTCAGGGGGGGCAGGTGCAAAAGATGTCAGGGGCCAGTTCTGTGGCCCGATGGTTAAGGCAGCCATATACCAGGTGGCCGACTGCACGGGTTCAGTCCTGGCCCCAGCAGCGTAAAACACGCGCTGTGTGCGCATGCCCAAAATCCTGAAAAGAGAAATGGAGAAAGGATTGCAATGTGACCGTCTCCATGGGGAGTGTTTTCTCTCTCTTTCTCTCTCTTTGGTGAGCATATCTGCCCTCTGGCAAATTTTTTAAAAAAATCAAAATTCATGAATAGTTTCTTCCTGTTACACATTTCCCAAGAACTTTTTGAAGACCTTCATAGTAATGCAAGGAAAGAGAAACAGGCGAGCAGTGTGCTAAGGCCACGGTCCGTCATGACACCGTGTACATTACAGAGTACACGCATGCTCTGTGAGAACAGCGGAGAAGTGTCCATCCCTCCCGCTGTGTCTCCCCTCCCCTTGCCATGCTGCTCTCTCTCATACACAGAATAATAATAATAAAAGTATTCAGGAAGTCGGGGGGAATGAACATTTGGTAAGCCCTTAGGTGGTGCTCAGACCAGCACTGGCACTTCCTCAAATTCCTTCTTTGTGAGATAGTGGTGAGGGGAAATGGAGAGACCGGCCCTTGGGACAACCGCCACGTCCTGGATGCTGATGGAAGGATGGCGGGGGCCAGGGGCCTGGCGTGGCATGACCACGTATTCTGCTTGTTGGGGTTGCTGGTTTTGCTTGGGTCTTCCTGTAGAAGCTGGAAGCCATTGCCCAAAGTATGCCCCGTAAGGTGTTCTGTGTTGACGTACAAGTTTGTGGGGCAAACACAGGGCTGAAGAAAGGCCAGTGTTTCTTCACTCCAGCATAGGAATCTGGATCCTGTCATGTCCGAACACGTGCATTTTCCTGTTCAATGTGCCGGAGGGCAAGTGCACTTGTTCAAGACAGAAGAGAGATTAAGAAAGCACCCCCGGTGGGCGTGGACACAGTGCATTCCTTTCCTCCATTCTCTTCCCCTGAGACTTTGGGTCCTCCCTTCTCTCTTCCCCTGAGACTTTGGGTCCTCCCTTCTCTCTTCCCCTGAGACTTTGGGTCCTCCCTTCTCTCTTCCCCTGAGACTTTGGGTCCTCCCTTCTCTCTTCCCCTGAGACTTTGGGTCCTCCCTTCTCTCTTCCCCTGAGACTTTGGGTCCTCCATTCTCTCTTCCCCTGAGACTTTGGGTCCTCCATTCTCTCTTCCCCTGAGACTTTGGGTCCTCCATTCTCTCTTCCCTTGAGAGGATGCACCTGGCATTTCTCTTTCTTGGCATGGCTTTTAATCTTGCAGTGGGCCATGTGGGATCCATCTTCTTTAACCACAAGGCCAAGGAGTTGCCTCTGGCAAGGTGTACTTTTTATTTCATTTATAAATTAAATGTGTTCTAATATGTGAACTAAATGTAGGTCTATGTCAAATAATTCAAATAGCCCCAATAGTTGGGGGTACGGCAGACAGCATAACCTCTCTCTAAGAAGATCCTGGGAGTGGCCTAACCACGCTCAGCAGATTTCTGTATGTGCGAATGCTCAGAACCGTCCTCTCAGCCTCACTTTGGTTAGGTGGCAAAGCACACGGGTTCTGATGGACGTTGGAGGAATGTTCTCTGGTGGCCAGACAGCGGCTCTGGGCCACACCCACTGCAGCAGTGAGCCCGGACGTGCTCCTTCCGGACGGGCCCCTCCCAGCGTTCCATCCTTAGGCTACCCACTTGGTAACTAAGGCACTGGTTTGTTACCAGTGGTTGTGATTAAGGGTCAGCTCTGCATTGACCTGATATCCAGAAAGGCTTTCCTCTGTCAGAGAAGTTAGTCGTAGAAATTTAAAGCAGAAATCACACGTCTAAGAAGTCTTTCAGGGGATCAGACGGTGCACAGAGGTACAACACCATGCTAGTGCACTGACACAGAGGGCTCTGGGTTCACACCCACAGACTTCCCTGAGTATGGCAGGCACGCATGCCCGTGGTCCATGCTGGCGGAGGCTGGGGGTGAATTGTAGTGTCAAGACCCCGTTGGGTGGTGTATCTCCTTCTGTGTCTCTCTCACTCATAGAATGAATGAATGAACTTTAGAAGAAGAAGAAGAAAAAGAAGAAGAAGAAGAAGAAGAAGAAGAAGAAGAAGAAGAAGGGGAAGAGGAATAGGAAGAGGAAGAGGAAGAAGAGGAAGAGGAAGAAGAAGAGGAGGAAGAAGAAGAAGAAGAAGAAGAAAAAGAAGAAGAAGAAGAAGAAGAAGAAGAAGAAGAAGAAGAAGAAGAAGAAGAAGAAGAAGAAAAGTATTTTTTTAAGATCCCTTGACTGCTGAACACTGTTTGGAAAATTCTAGATCCTGACTCATTGACTCTTCTTTTTTATTAAGAGAGATATTTTTGCTATAGGGCATGTGTACTCACTGGAAAGACAAACATAGACACAAGGACAGAAAGCAAGAAATCGCCACCGCGGGGGGATGACCATGCCGAAATCCCTTCTCCTCCATTCTTCTCTTGGGATCTTGGGCATGCATGCACATGTGCCTGGGGTGAGTTTTAAGTCGTCGGATCTGGGGCTTGAACCACAGTCGACTAGATGGGAGCCCAGTGACGTAACCATTACACCATCTGCTGGTCCCCATTAACTCTTCTTATTCCCCCATGGACTCTTATAGTAAAATGTTTACTATATGCCAGGCACTTTGCATATACCTACTTGATTGTGCCTCCCAGCAACTGCATAAAGGTAGGTGCAGGCCTCTTTGAGCCAGAGGGCAGTTAAGGAACGTTCATCCCTGCAGTGCAATTTCCAGAATATGTAAGCACCTACTGAGTCCCCTCATTGCCCTCCTTTGCCCTTTGATAGCTCCTCATCTGCTTCTCAGAATTTCAGCTGATCATGACACAGCCTGGTTGATTACCTACTGACACCTGATCCTGACATAGGCTTATTGATTATTTACTCACACATGATCCTGACACAGACTAGTTGATTATCTATTGGCCCATGTGCCTCCCCATCCCCTCCCCATGCCTACCTCTCACTCCTACCCTCAGGGGACTGCTCTGAGCATGACACATGGAACTAGTGTCTATGTCAAACCCTGTAAAAAGCGTCCACCTTCAGGGCTGGCAGGTGGCATGGTAGTAAAGCCGATGAACTCCACACAGCTGAATCCGAGACTGGCAGCTTGAAAATCACATTGGGCATGTGTGTGCATATGTACACATGCGTGCCTAAAATCCCAAGAGAAGAATGAAGGACAAGGGACTGTGGCATAGCCATCCTCCCTGGGAGTGATTTCTTACTTTCCCTTGGTGGCTCTCTAGTGACTGCACAAGACCTATGGCAAAAACAAAGCCAAAAACTTCTTTCTACATTAAGACGTAAAATGAAAGAAGCAAAAATCAAACTTAAGCGCACTTTTCGTTACGAGAAATGGGTAAAAAAGAAGGCTGAAAGGAAAGATGGTGATGAGATTGTGTTATAGTTGTAGGATAGTGGATGATTTTTAATTTTCCCCCTATATTCTTAGTTCTCTGACAATGGATATATAATTACATGAAAGATATTTGCCTCTTTTATTAATTTAAAAATCTCTTCTTCCCTGAAGCCAAAATACTTCAATGAGCTCATACGGCTACCATACAACACTATGATATATAAAATCATCTTTCCAATTGTTCTTACTTATCAACTGCGTATAGTTGTTAAGTACCTTATATATGTGACTTTTTTTTTTTCTTTTTCTGGAGAGGTTTTTGCTATAGGGCGCGTGCGCTCGCCAGACAGGCAGAGAGAGACAGAGAGATAGAAAGCGAGAAATCACCCCCCAGGGGGGATGGCCACGCCGCAATCCCTTCTCCTCCATTCTCCTCTTGGGATCTTGGGCATGCACGCACACGCGCCAGGCGTGAGTTTAAGCCACCGGGTCCGGGACACGAACCGTGGTCGACTACATGGGAGTCCAGCAACATAGCCATTACGCTAACTGCTGGTCCCTATATGTGACTTTTTAAAAATTAATTTCTTCCATGAATGACAGAGAGTGATCACCCTCAACAGAGTTTCGAAGCTGTGACACCTCCCCCCCAAGCTTGGCTTGCCAGAATCATGGGCATGTGTGTCCTACTTAGGAAGGTCTCTGACATAAAACTGGGACCTCTTACATGGGTCAGCCTCACAGAGTACAGTACTTCACTGCTACGCCACCATCCAGCTACCACATATGATCTTGAATCCCAATGAACACTCACCCAAGTAGCTGATAGTATGCTCTTTTTCTTTTTGAGAGAGAGGTGGTTTTTTTGTTTGTTTGCTTGTTTGTTTGTTTTTTGTTGTTGTTATAGGGTGCACGCGCTCACCAGAAAGACAGAGAGAGACAAAGAGACAGAAAACGAGAAATCATTCCCCAGGGGTGATGGCCACGCCGCAATCCCTTCTCCTCCATTCTCCTCTCGGGATCTTGGGCACACACGCACACACACCCGAAGTGAGTTTAAGCCACCAGGTCCAGGACTCGAACTGCAGTCTACTACATGGGAGTCCAGTGACATAGCCATTATGCCAACTTCTGGTTTCAGTATGCTCTTTTTGAAGGTGAGAAACCAAGGACCAGAGAAAGCTAATGAGTTTTCCAAGATCACAAGTGGGATTTACAGCTGCCAGGCTCATGTGACTTCAAGATGCCTGTCCAAATAAGCACAGTTCATGCTGCCTGGATTTCTATGAGCTATTTTGATCCTCTCAGTCAATCTATCAGTGGGTCATCATCATGATTCAAAAGTATTCATCTGGTAGGTGAAGAGACTAATAAGGGCATTGATAGTCTATTCCATGAAATCGTGGAAGAAAACTTTTCAAACCTAGAGAGGCATTCAGAGATCCACACCCCAAAAATACAAAGGACCCCAAATAGGATCAACTCGAGAATATCTTCTCCAAGGCATATTACAACCAGATTAACCAAAAACCACAAAGACAAGGTACTCAGACTGGCAAGAGAGAAATGGCAAGTTACCTACAAAGGATATCCCATCAGGCTAACAACAGACTTCTCATTGAAAACAATGTGAGTGAGGAAAGAATGGGAAAATATACTCAAAGTGTTAAGGGAAAAGCAATTTGAACCGAGAATACTGTACCCAGCAAGATTATCCTTTCTATGGGAAGAAAAAACGAGAACATTTTCAGATAAGCAAAATCTGAAAGAATTTACCAACACCAGACCAGCTCTCAAAGAAGTTCTGAAGGAAGTACTATACCAGGAAAACTGAAGTCAGACACACAGAAATAAGAGTACAAAAAACAACCAAGGGAATGGCCAACTTAATGGTAGGGACAAGTAGGGAAAGATCAATAATAACGTCCCAGAACTTAAACAGAAAGATCAGACCACAATAACTGCAAATTCAACAGAGGAGAGACTAATTACATGTAACTGAACTGGTGAAATAGAATTTTATGACTTCTGACTAAACATTACTGATTTTCTTCTATGCTTTGTTTTCCCAATTTAAGGATTTTTGTTTTCTCTTGAGCTGTGGATAGGTTCATCTACCTACTATTTGAACTGAATCCTAACCTTTTTCCTGGCTTTAAAGCTTAAGCAGATTTCTCTTAACATTTTTTGATTTTGATCTATTAAAACTAAAACTGTTTTCCTTGAAATTAA
Source organism: Tupaia tana (assembly GCA_026018925.1). Taxonomy (NCBI): domain Eukaryota; kingdom Metazoa; phylum Chordata; class Mammalia; order Scandentia; family Tupaiidae; genus Tupaia; species Tupaia tana. The sequence goes on along the minus strand of JAKSZU010000002.1, from coordinate 143,164,834 downwards.
AAAATGCATTGAAGGGGCCAGCAGGTGGCATGATGATTAATGGCTCTGGACTCCTACATGACTGACCATAGTTCAAACCCTGGACCTGGCGGCTTTCTTTCTCACTTTCCATCTCACTCTCATTCTATCCCTCTCTGCTCAAATAAAAAATAAATAAATAACTAAAGTTAAATAAAATAATTCTTAGTTTTTTTTAAATGCACTGAAAAATACCTATTTAATGACTACAGTAAGCTATATAGCCCCAGCTAGGAGCTACGATATACTATTTCATTCTACTCACTGAGCTTTATGCCTAAAATCAGACATGTGTTCATAGATATGTGTATATCAGCTGCACTTGCTTTTAAAAGTATTTAGATGAATTAAGATCTTTTGTGAATTGATAAAATGTTTTTAAAAAAAGGCATGTAAAGCAACTCTAGATACCAGAGACAGTATGAAAGGAGGGTGAGAAGTTGTAGAGGGTGAGAAGTAGGAAATCAAGGGGGGGAAAAAAAAAGAGGAAGCAAAATATACAAGAAACAAGAAATGAAAAATTATTTGTTGATGATAACACATATGGTAATATCCTTGATTGAGCCAATATACAGTGTATTCTGGATAAGGGAAAATCTCATTTTCTATACTGCAATGATGCACACTGAATGAATGTAAATAAGTAAATTTAAAAGAAAAACATTGTGGCTATCATCTTGTTCACTCACTATTGATTCTACTTTGAGGGAGACCAACTGTCATATTATGAGAACATTCAAGAAATCTATGAAGAGGTCTTTGTGGAGGAACTGAGGCCACCAGCCAATAGCCATACCAGTCAGGGTCTTCTTGTATGTTTGCTATAGGACACAAACACTCACCAGAGAAAGAGAGAGAGAGAGAGAGAGAGAGAGAGAGAGAGAAATTACCCCTGGACATGCTGCAATCCCTTCTCCTCCATTCTTCTCTCAAGATTTTGGGAATGCATATACATGTGCCTGGTGTGATTTTCAAGCCACTGGGTCCGGGACTCAGACTACTCAGTCAGCCATATAGGATCCAGGTGACATTACCTCCATGCCACCTGCTGGCCCCAAGGATCTTAGAAGCAGATTCTTAGCCCTAATCTTTCTATAATCAACAGGATTTTTAGACTCAGTGGCTTTTTAAATAGTTGACAGTTGACACACCCAACACAGAAGATTGCAGCTACTTATCTGTGTGCAGCAGACATCTCCCCATTCTCATGTCGCAACCATGCCCTGGGCATGTTTGAGCTCTCTGTGTGTCTCTCTCTCACACTCTCTTTCACACACACACACACACACACACACACACTGCACCCAGTTGTAGTGATCTTGCCTATTTCAAAATAAGGGTAATAAAAGAGAGCCTTGGAAAGCAAGCTATAATAAAGGATGAAAGAGCATCTTCGTAGCTTATATCCTTGTAAATACTTGAAGGAAGAAAAGTTAAATTGTCTCACAGTTTCTCCACCTAAGATCAAATCAAGAAAGTCCCTTTTCTGAGCTAGCCAGGTGACGTGGTGGCTAAGGCACTGAATCCCACATGGTTGACTGCAATGTTTGAGTCCCAGACCTGGCAGCTTGAAAAATACGCTGGGGGATCTAGCCATTTTGGGGGAAATGGAGGAATGAAGAGATCCCACTAATAATTCGGCCTCCAGTATAGACAACTCACATGGAGAGGCGGAGGTAACAGAACAGCCCTTCTTCAAGAACCAGCTCCATGGCTCCTGCAATCTAGCCATTTTGGGGGAAACGGAGGAATGAAGAGATCCCACTAATAATTCAGCCTCCAGTATAGACAACTCACGTGGTAGGAAGACTCAGGCCTCCTCTCTCTGTATCTGTCTTTGTCTCTCTCTATCTCTGTCTCTGACTCCTCTCTCTTTTTTTTTTCTTTTTTTTTTTTAATTTTTGCTTTTTAGAATTTTGTTTAAGGTGAGGCATCTTTCTGGGCCTGTTGGCCCCGCCTAGCCCTTTATCTTGTTAATAATTCCCTCTCCCACTCCCCACCCCAGAGAGGCGGAAGGAACAGAACAGCCCTTCTTCAAGAACCAGCTCCATAGCTCCTGTGATCTAGCCATGTCGTGCGGCGCGCAAGCACGCCTCTCGGTTTTCTAATTTTGGGTTTTTTTTGAAATTTTTTGAATATTAATTTTCCTTTTTTTTAGTTTTATTTGAAAGTTTTTCTCTTCATTTTTTCTCTTTTTCTTTGTTTGTTGTCCATTTTTGTGTGTGTGTGTGTGTGTGTGTGTGTGTTTTGCTGTTGTTGCTTTTGTTTCCCTCTCTCTGTTTCCTTTTCTACACAGTCCTCAACCCTCAGATTGAACTTCCAAGTTTGGGATGAAATCGACTATCCACAAGATGACCAGAAATTGCTGCAGGACCACAAGAAATATGGGGAAGCAGGAAAATACCTCTCCTCCAAGAGAAAAGGATAACTCCTCTTCATCCACACACAGTTCAATGGAAGTCATGGAAATGTCTGATAAAGAATTCAGAACATTCATAATGGCAAAGCTTACAGAGATGGAAGAGAAGAGAGACAAGGAACTACTGAAGAGGAAGGAGAAAGGAGTTGAAGAGTTCCAGGAGGTGAGGAAATTCATGCAAGAACTAAAAGAGGAATCACATTACAAAAGAATCAGATGAAACTGTTAGAGATGAAGGCTATAATACAAGAAGTCAAAATTTCCCTTGAAAGTATTAAAAGTAGACTAGATCATACAGAAAATAGAATCTCAGATGTAGAAGAGAAAATTGCTGGCCTAGAAAAATCCACCATGAAGACTGAGAAAATGGCCCAAAAATTTGAGAATAATATACGAGAAATAGTAGATACAATTAAACGTCCGAACATCCGGATAATAGGCATCCCAGAAGGCAAAGAAACTCATAAGGGCATTGATAATCTATTCCATAAAATCCTGCAAGAAAACTTTCCAAACCTGGAGAGGCACTCAAAGATCCATTCCCAAGAAGTACAGAGGACCCCAAATAGAATCAACCCAAGAAGATCTTCTCCAAGACACATTATAGCCAGATTGACCAAAACCACAAATACAAGATACTAAGACTGGCAAGAGAAAAATGGCAAGTTACCTACAAAGGAAATCCCATAAGACTAATGGCAGATCTCTCATCGGAAACAATGCGAGCGAGGAGAGAATGGGAGAATATATTCAAAGCATTAAGGGAAAAGCAATTTCAACCGAGAATTCTGTACCCAGCAAGGTTATCGTTCATTTGGGAAGAAAAGACACGAACATTCCTAGATAAACAAGACCTGAAAGAATTTACCAGCACCAGACCAGATCTCCAAGAAGTTCTTAAAGGAGTGCTATGTCAGTAAAATTAAATGCAGACACACAGAAACAAGAGTTCAGAAACTAAGAAAATGGGCAACTTAATTGTAGGGACAAAGTCTGGAGTTGAGTATTATATCCCAGAGCTCAATCTGGAAAATCGAACCTCAACAGAAACAGAAGAAAATTAAGTACATGAGACTGAACTGATGAAACAGCATTCTATGACTTAACTAAAATATTGCTGCTTTTCTTCTAAGCTTTGTTGTCTGGTTTTAAGGATTTTTGTCCTGTCTTGAGCTGTCAATGGATTCATGTACCTAATATTTGAACAGAATACTAACCTTGAAACCTTAAATTTCAAGGAAATATCCTTACCAGTTCAAAACTGCTTTTCTTGAAACCATCAGCTGAACTTGCTATTGTAAATAGTTAGATTACTTATGATATTGTGTGATCAATGAAATGTTGGGAGAAAAGGAATTGAAGATCACTGTAGACAGCAGAGATAGTGTAATAAGAGAGTGGAATAGGGCAGAGGGTCAGACATGGGGTTAAAAATATATATACATGAAAGTAGAAATGGAATATTATAGATGATAACATGCATGATTAAGCCACTATCTAGTTTATTCTAGATGGGAAACCACATTTTGTATGTTGTGATGATGCTCAGGGAATGAATGTAAATTAATAGAAAAAAAATTTTCAGAAAAAAAAAGGGCATTAAAAATACCTATCTGATGACTGCAGTAACTATATAGCCCTAGGTAGGTGCTACTTTATAGTATGTTCATTCTACTCACTGAGGTTTATGCCTAAAGTCAGACTTGTGTTCATGGATATGTATATTTCATCTGTGCTTGCTATTGAAAATATTTAGATTTATTAAGATATTTAGTGAAACAATAAAATAGGGGAGGCAGAGAAAGCAACAATAGATACCAGACACAATGTGGTAGGTAGGTGGGAGATGGCAGAGGGTGAGATAGGGAATCAAGGATGGGAAAAAAGGCAAAATATACAGAAAACAAGAAATGGAAAATTATGTGTTGACAATAACACACATCTTGATGTGCTTGATTGAGCCAATATACAGTGCACTGTGAATGGAAAAATCTCATTTTGTATGCTATAATGGTGTACAGTGAATGAATGTAAATAAATAAATAAAAATTTTTAAAAAAATATATGCTGGGTACATGTGAGTATGCACCCAATATCCCAAGAGGAGAATGGAGAAGAAGAGGTTATGGTGTGGCCACACCCCATTTCTCTCTCTATCTCTCTCTTTCTCTGGTGAGCACATGAGGTGTATAAAAACCAAAACAAAACAAAAGAGACCTATTTTCATACTACTTTTCTTTTTGTCTTTCTTTTTTGCATTCAATCACTCTATATCAGTATAGCATACCAAAAGAATTTTGCCATCTTGAATGTACTGCATACCAGTCCAGTGAAAGACATTATCATATATGTTATAATCAAAATATTTCTTCCATTTGGGGTCCCTGAAATGTTTTGCTTTTTTCTTCTTCTTTTCTTTTTCTCTTTGATTCCCTTTCTCTCACTCTCTCCTATGATACTGTCTCCAGGTATCATTGCTTTTCATGCTTTCATACCTTCCAGTCATTCAGTTTCTGCCATAAAGTACTGACTGACATTTAGTATATATTGAACGAGGACATACAATGCCTTTCTTTCAAGGTCTGGCTTGCTTCACTTCGCAATAAATCTTCCATATTTGTACTCTTTAAAACTATCAAATACCAGGGTCTTGTTTTTGTGGCTGAGTAGTATTCTGTAATGTATATGTTCCACACTTTTTGAATCCATTTATCTGTTCATGGACATTTGGGTTGGTTCCATGTCTTAGCAATTGTGAATAATGCTGCAATAAACATGGATGTGCAAATGTTTTTCTGACAGAGCATTTTCCTGTTCTTTAGGTAGATACCAGGAATGGAATTGCAGGATCATCTGGTAGTTCTATCTGTAGGTCTTTGAGGTCTTTCTCCACAGTGGCTGGACTAATTTACAGTCCCACCAACAATGTAGGAGAGTTCTCTTTTCACTACAACCTCACCAGCACTTATCATTCTTTATTTTTATAATCTTAGCTATTCTAACTGGGGTTAGGTAGTATCTTATTATAATTTTGATTTGCATTCCCCTTATGATGAGCGATGTTGAGCATTTTTTATATACTTTTTGGCCACTCATATGTCTTCCTTAGAGAGTTGTCTGTTCCACTAATTTGCCCATCTTTTAATTGGGTTGATTTTTTGGGGAGGTTGTGGGTAAGCTGTTTGAGTTTCTTATATATCCCAGTTATTAGTCCCTTTCCTGAGGCAAAGTTTGCAAAATTATTCTCCCATTCCAAGGATTGTCAATTTGCTCATTGTTTCTTTGCTGTACAGAAGCTTTTTAATTTGATGTAATCCCACTTGTCTATTTTTGAGATTATTGCTTGTGCACTGGGGGTCTTGTTCAAGAAGTCTTCACCTACTCCTATGTCTCTAAGAGTTTCCCCTGTGTTTTTCACCAGTAGTTTTATAGTTTGAGGTCTTAGGTTTAGATCTTTGATTCATTGTGAGTTGATTTTTGTTAATGGTGAGAGATAGGGGTCCAGTTTCATCTTTCTGCTGGTGAATACACATTTTTTTTCCAGCACCATTTTCTAAAGAGATTTTCTTTTCCCCACTGGATTGACTAGATGGTTTTTATTGTGTTGACAAATGTCCCTTCTATGCTGATTTTGCTGAAAGTTTTCATTATGAAGAGATGTATTTTAACAAATGTTTTTCCTGCATTTATTGATATGATCATATTGTGTTTATCTTTCTGTATTAACAGAAATTTATTGTATATTAAATTTATGGTTTTGTGTATGTTGAACTGCCCTCACATCCCTGGAATAAAGTCTACTTGTCAAAAATAAGTTGACCAGGGGCCAGCAGGTAGTGTGGTAGTTGAGGGTGCTGGACTCCCACATGGCCAACTGTGGTTCGAGTCCTGGACTTAGTGACTTGCTTTCTCACTCTCTTTCTCTCTCTCTTGCATGTTCATGCATGCATGCATGTTCTGTCCCTCTCTGGTCAAATTAAAATAAATAAATAACAAACAAATAAATAATTCTTTAAAAAAATAAGTTGACTATATATTTTGGGGTTTATTTCTGGGGTCTTTATTCAGTTCCATCGGGCTACATATCTATTTTTTTTCTATGCTGTTTTATTATCACAACTTTGTATTATAATGTGGGGTCAGGAAATGACATGCTTCCTACTTCATTCTTCTTGCACAGATGCTCTGGCAATACAGGTCTTTTATGATTCCAGACAAATTCTATGATTTTTTTTTCTAAATCTGTGAAGAATGTCTTTGGTAATTTTATTGGGATTGCATTAAATATGTAGATTAATTTGGACAGAATTGCTATTTGATTATATTAATTCTTCCAACCCAGGAACATGGGATGTCTTTCCTCTTTTTTGTGTCATTTTCCTTTTCTTTTCTTAGTTTTTCATAGTTTTCTTTATAGAGGTCTTTGATTTATTTGGTTAGGTTTATTCCTATGTATCTTACACTTTTTCTGGTTGTTGTAAATAAGATTTCTTTCTCGGTTCTACCTCAATTTGCTCCTTGTTGGTGTCTAGATATGCTGTAGATTTTTGTGTGTTGATTTTGTATCCTGCCACTTTACTGTATTCATTTATCATTTCCAGGAGGTTTTCCTAGAATTATTTTGGGTTTGCTCTGAATATAATTATGTCATCTGCAAATAGAGATCATTTCACTTCTTTCCCTATCCAACTGCCTTTTATTTTAGTCTCTTGCCTGATTGCATTGGTGAGGACTTCCAGTACTATATTGAGAAGCAGTGGAGAAAGTGCAGAACCTTGTCTTGTTCTAGTTGTTTGTGGAAAAGCTTTCAGCTTCTCCCCATTCAGTATGATGTTGGCTATGGGTTTTTCATAGATGGTTTTTACTGTGTTGAAAAATGTCCCTTCTATGCTGATTTTGCTGAAAGTCTTAATCATGAAGAGATGTTGTATTTTATCAAATGTTTTTTCTACATTTATTGATATGATCATATTGTGCTTATCTTTCTGTATTAACAGAAATTTATGGTATATTAAATTTATTGTTTTGTGTATGTTGAACTACCCTCGCATCTCTAGAATAAAGCCTACTTGGTCATGGTGTATGATCTTTTTAATGTGTCATTGGATACAATTTGCTAGCATCTTATTGAGAATTTTTGCATCTATGCTCAACAGAGATATTGGTCTGTAGTTTTCCTTTTTTGTTATGTACTTGTCTGTTTTGAGCATGAGGGTGATGGAGGCTTCATAAAATGAATTGGAGGGTGGGACCAGCAGTTAGTGTAATGGCTATGTTGCTGGACTCCCACATAGTCAACCGCGGTTCAAGTCTCAGACTCAGTGGCTTAAACTCACGTCAGGCGCGTGTGCATGCGTACCCAAGATCCCGAGAGGAGAATGGAGAAGAAGGGAGGGGGGTGATTTCTCGCTTTCTGTCTCTATGTCTCTCTCTGTCTGTCTGGCGAGCGCACACGCCCTATAGCAAAAACCTCTTCAAAAAAAAAAAAATGAATTGGAGGGTTTCTTCCTTTCAGATCTTTAGAATTAGTTTGAGTAGAATATGGGTTAGCTCTTCTATAAAAGTTTTATAGAAATCAGAGGTAAAGCCATCAAGACCTAGGCTTTTATTTGTTGGAAGGTTATTACTGATTCAATCCCATTGTTTGTTATGGCTTTACTCATGTTTTCTGTCTTCCTGATTTAATCTTGGTAGATTGTATGTGTCCAGGAATTTGTCTATCTCATCCAGGAATTTTGTTTGTTGGTATATAGTCTCTCATAGTATTCGCTAATGATGTTTTGTATTTCTGTTATGTCTGCTTTAATACTGCCTGTTTTATTACAAATCTGGTTTATCTGGTTCCTTTCCCTCTTCTTAATTAGTAGAACTAATGGTGTCTCACTTTTGTTTATCTTCTCAAAGAACCAGTTTTGGTTTTATTTATTTTCTGTATAGTTCATTTATTCTCTATTTTGTTTATTTCTGCTTTAATCTTTATTATTTCTTTTTTTCTAGCATTTTTGTATTTTTGTTGTTGTATTTTCCAGCTCCATGAAGTGTGCAGTTAGGTTGTCTATTTATCACATTTCCGTCTATTTTTTTAGTGCACACTAGTTGCAATGAACTTCCCTCTTAAGACTGATTTTTGCTGTGTCCCATAGGTTATGGAAACTCGTGTGCTCATTATTATTAGTTTCAATAATTTTTTTTATTTCAGTCATAATCTCTTCAGTAGTTGTGACATCATTCAGAATTCGGTTGTTTAATCTCCATATGTTTCTATTTTCAAGGGTTCTTTCTGAAATTAATTTCAAGTTTAATCCCTTCATGGTCAGAGAAGATGCTGGATATAGTTTCTACACCTTTGAATCTGTAAAAACTTGTTTTGTGCCCTATCATGTGGTCAATCTTTGAAAAGTTTCCATGTGAAGGAGAGAAAAATGGATATTTAGTTTTTGTTACATGGAAGGTTCTATAGCTGTCTGTCAAGTCCATTTGATGTATGGTATTGTTTGGATCCTGTTTCACTTTGCTTACTTTTTGTCTAGATGATCTGTCCAAAAGGGACAGTGAGGTGCTGAGGTCCCCAGGGATTAGTGTGTTGCAGTTTATATCTCCTTTTAGATCTAGCACTCTTCCCTTCACGTATTTGGGTGTTACTGAGTTGGGTGCATAGATATTTATATGTGCTACATATTCTTCATGAATTAGCCCTTTCAGTACTATATAATGCCCTCCTTTGTTTATTTTTACAATTTTTGTCTTAAAGCCTATTTTGTCTGAAATCAGTATCATGACTCCAGCTCTTTTTTGGTTTCCATTAGCATGAAATACCTTTTCCTAGCCTTTCATTTTTTTGCCTATGTATATCTTTATCCATGAGGTGTGTTTCTTGTAGGCAACAAATAGGTGGTTTCTGGTTTTTGTTAATCCATTCAGCTGATCTGTGTCTCTGTGTTTGGAGAATTATTCCACTAATATTTAATGTTACTGTCAATATTTCCGTATTTGTCCCTGCCATTTTGTTAGTCATTTTCTTTATTGGATTTTTTGTTCTCTTATTTCTGTCTGTCTTTTTTTAGTTTTCCTGGTATAGTACTCCTTTCAGTACTTCTTGAAGAACTGGCCTAGTGTTCGTAAATTCTTTCAAGTTTTATCTCAGAATGTTTTTATCTTTTCTTCCCATTTGAAGTATAATCTTGCTGGGCATAATATTCTTAGTAAAAATTGTTTTTCTTTTAACACCTCAAATATATATTTTCATTCTTTCCATGGTTGCATTGTTTCCATTGAAAGCTCTGATGTTAGCCTAAAGTAATGTTACCTTTGTAAGTAACATGACATTTCTCTTGCCACTTTTAGTATCATGTCTTTATCTGTGATTTTGACCAATCTGGCTATGATGTGCCATGGAGAGGATCTTCTTATGTTGATTCTATTTAGGGCCCTTTGTATTTCTTGGGTCTGGGTGTTTGAATGTGTCTCTAGGTTTGGAAAGTTTTCTTCAAGTTCTTCATGGAATAGATTGTTAATTCTTCTCTTTCTGGGATACCAAATATTTGTATATTTGGGTGTTTAATGATATCTAGTATTTCCTATATGTTATCCTCATTTTTTTTTGTGTGTGTGGCTATTTTTTCATTCTTTTTAGTGATTTTTTCCTAGGTTATAGGCTTTTATCTTCTAAATATGAAATTTGATCTTCTGAATGATCTAATTTGCCATTAATACTTTTGAGGGGGGTTTTAATTTCCTGTATTACAGCCTTCATCTCTAACAGTTCCATTTGGTTCTTTTTTACAGTGTCTATTTCTTCTTTCAAATCTTGGAAGGGCTTCCTCATCTCTGGAAGTTTGTTGTCTCTCTTCTCTTCCATCTCATTTACTTTTGTCACTATAAATATTCTGAATGGTTTATGTGTCATTTATTGTTTCCATCCTGCCAATGTTCATGGGGAATTGTGTCCTGTATTTCCTTGATAGCTGTCAAACACATAGAAAACCTAGGTTTTGGTATCAGCAGTTGGCGTGGTGGTTAAGGTACTGGACTCCCACATAGCTGACCACGATTTGAGTCCCATACCTAGAAGCATATGTGTGCATCCCCAAAATCCCAGGAGGAGAATAAAAGAGAAGAGATTACAACATGGCCATCTCCACTGGAGTATGATTTCTCAGTTTCCCTCTCACTGTCTCTCTCTGGTGACCACACATGCCCTATGGCAAAAACCTAAAAGAAAAGAAAACCTAAGTTTTAGATAATGAAACACCTAAGGATGTCTCAAATGAAAAAATTATAATATCAAAATATCAAATGTTGCTGATGTGGAACACTTGAAACTCCCCTGAGATACTGCAAAATCACATGGCAAAGAATATAGACTTTCTATATTATTACTTTGATTAAAAACAAAAAAAAACTATAGCTGAAAACCTTCACTCTACACAGCATGCTGTGACTCAGAGAAAGAGTCATGGCCAGATGGTTGGAACACTGTGATCTTGGATGACTGGAAGGCTCGAGGGAGGATCATGGCACGGTGAGCTCCCGTCAGGAGTCCCTGTTTCCCCACCACATACACACACACACTCACACATACACACACACACACACACACACACACTCACACATACGCACACACTCACACACACACTCACACTCACACATACACACACACTCACACATACACACACACTCACACACACTCACACATACACACACACTCACACACACTCACACATACACACACTCACACATACACATACACTCACACACACTCACACACACTCACACACACACTCACACACACACACACATACACACACACACTCACACATACACACACACACACTCACACATATACAAAACACACAAACACATGAATGAAACTTAAAAAAATGTTTCGTATGCTACTTAAAGATATCTATATGTATGTTTTTAGCAGCACTTTTCATTATAGCCTAAACTAGAAATATTTATCAGTAGTGATAAGGTTCCTGTTTGCAAAAAGCTGCTTGCAAACAGGAAATGTTTCTGTTTCACTTTTGTAAATTGCTTTCTGGAGGTTTTTAAGGAAACTGGGAAATGTTACAAGTTGGTTTGCAGCTTTTCTGATTTCTTTTGTCTGCAACACCCCTGAAACCTGCCTATATAACCCCTGCAGTGTCCACAAATCAGTGCCCAGACTTTGGCATATGAGTTCCTCTGGGTCAACCGACATAATAAACCTGAGTCCTACTCTCTGACTGGTGTTTGGTTTCTCATGTTGCAGAAAACCAAACACCAAGGAATAGAAAACAGCACCTAGAGAGACAGGAGAACTTTTTATTATGCAAGCAGGAACAGAGGAGTTAACACTCTGGATATACAGCCCGACTGAGAGTTGGACACAGTCATTTATGGGTGAATTGGGGAGGGGCAGTTTCAGCATGCTTGGAGTGTCCTATCAAGGAAGGGGCTCAGTGTTTGCCCTAAAACAGAGCTGGCAGAGAAGCAGGGAGTCTAACTTGCTCAAGGCCTCTGGGGAGGGGCAGTAAGTTCACTGGGAAACAGAAAGCTCAAGCAGTTATCAGCCTTGGGTTGCTTCAAGGTTACTTAGTTCCAGGTTGCTCCACACCATTCCCCTCTCTTGAGCCTCCTCAATCATATTTAAGGAGGATCAATTAACAGGGGGGTGGTAAACAAAGCTTCCTGGGGTAGTGACAAACAGTTGATATTTGATGGCTTCAAGGCAGGAAGTTATGAACCATGCAATCAGATTAAGGACACATGGTCCTATTGCCACTGTCTGATCCGATCATAAGGGGAAGCCCAAACCAAGGTATAACTTCCTTCAGAAGGGAATACAGCACCCGGAGAGATAGGAGAACAACTTTTTATTATGTAAGTGAGCACGGAGGAGTTAACACTGACCTTTTCAGTTTACATAGGGAAGGCTTCTACCCAACGTGAGTAAGTGCAGACAAGGACTAGTAAGTGCCAGAAGAATAACTGCTCGGGGGTCCTAGGAGAGGCTGTAGCCAAGGGGCCCATGCCCAGAGCCCATTCCAACCTACCCAGGTGTCAGCTGTTGCTTGTCTCTGCCCAAAAGGGGAGATGTGGATGCTTTTGGTTAGTTAGTCCAGGCATCTCAGACCTACCACGGTTCCTACCACTAGGAGGTAGAATATTGCCAACAAGAGTCTCCCCATTGGACCAGCAGTTAGCGTAATGGTTATGTTGCTGGACTCCCATGTAGTCGACCACAGTTCACTTCCTGGACCCGGTGGCTTAAAACTCACGCCAGGCGCATGTGTGTGCCGAAGATCCCGAAAAGAGAATGGAGGAGAAGGGACTGTGGCGTGGCCATCCCCCCTGGGGAGTGATTTCTCTCTTTCTGTCTCTCTGTCTCTCTCTGTCTGTCTGGCAAGCACATGCGCCCTATAGCAAAAACCTCTCCAAAAAAAAAGAGTCTCCCTATAGCTCCCTGTCCTTCAGGGCCACAGCTAGCACTACAGGAAGGGCTGAGGTTAGGAGGTTGTTAGTGTATTATGTATGTAGGGGTATCATCCATCGCTGCCCTCAGGATTCTGCAGTGCGAAGATTGGTCAGCATCTGGAGTGACCAAAGCAGGGATGTAGAGTCCTCAAGCTTCCGCCGCGTGTAGAACAGCCAGCCCAGAAGTGGCTACAGCAGGGCTGTCATCCTGGTGACGGTCTTGGTCCTCTGGAAGGTGACCTTGGTTGGCTGCTCAGGGTGGCTTTGCACCATCCAGGTCCCAGAGTCCTCTGGTCCTGCAGTTTGCTTTACTCACAAGTGATGGATCCATGGGGCTAGCCCTGCAACTTTAACTGCAGTGGGGGTAACAAGCACATGGGCTATTTCCTTCAAAATCTATCCCAAGACCACCAGATCCTGAATCAGGATCACCTCGCCCAGATGACGGACGTCAGCCATTCAGGCCAGCCAAACAGGATCTCATAAGGGGAATAACCTTGTTTCTGTGGAGTGCATTGAACTCGGAGCAGAGCCAGTGGTAGGACATCCACCCAGGGGTGCCCAGTGTCCTGACAAAGTTTCGTTAGGGGGGTTTGAGAGAGCAATTTATTTGTCCCACCCTCCCAGAACTCTGAGTTCTGGAAGCAGTGTGAATTTTCCACTTTATGCCTAAGGCCTTTGTTACTTCCTGTGTGACTTCTGCCACAAAAAGCAGGGTCATTGTATGAGCTAATCATAAGGGGGAGCCCAAACTGAGGCATAACTTCCTTCAGAAGGAAAAACAGCACCCGGAGAGATGGGATAACTGTTTATTATGCAAGCAGGCCCAGAAGAGTTAACACTCTGATGTTTTCAGTTTGCATAGGGCAAGCTTCCACCCAACCTGAGTAAGTGTAGACGAGGACTAGTAAGTACTTATAGCCCTGGGGTGGTCGTAATTCTGAGAAGTCTGTCTCTGCAACTTCAGGGGAGTTGTCCCAGTGGCTTGTATTCCAGCCACTGAGTTAGCCCCTTGGTGGGATTGTTTCTGGCACAGGTCTCACATCACATGTTCACGGTTGCACATAATGATGGTAGGTGATTCAATGAATAGTATCTTCCCAGTAAGCTCTCCAGGTTGGTCTTTCCCCAGTGAGTTAGCTCATGGTACTGCTTTACCAACGAATATCCCAAGAACTGGGGTATGTATATTCTTTCATCTGGTAATCTACCATCTATCTTCCAGAGTTGCTTCCTCAAATTTTGCCCATCGATTTTCATCAGGAGGATGGGGGTGGGGTTTGGGAGACTTGTCAGACTGCCTGATCTGCTAACTGATTTCCCAGGGTGACGGTATCCGACCCCCTTCTGGTGTTCTCTGCAATGGCTGGCTGCCACTTCCTCTGGCTCCCAGACTGCTTCCAATAATCGACAAATTTCTTTGATTTTAGCTGCCTTTCCTTCTCCTGAGAAGAGTCCTCTCTCTCAATATAATGCCCCATGATCATGTAGGGTGGCAAAAGTATATTGTGAGTCCATGTAGATGTTTACCCTCTTGCTGCCTGCCAATTTTAGGGCTCGGATTAATGCCCAGAGTTCATCCCACTGAGCTGACCACCCTTGGGGCAGTGTCCCAGCCTTGATCACTGTGTCCTGAGAGGTAACTGCATAGCCAGCATATTGAGTTCCATCCTGCATGTAGGTACTACCATCAGTAAAGAGGGTGAGGTCTGGAGTCTTCAACAGTGTGTCTGCAAGATCAGGGCATCCAGAAAAGTCCTCATCGGGGGCCTCTTCACAGTCGTGGTCAGGAGGCCCCAGCATGACTGGGAGGAAGCTGGCGGGCTTGGAGCCTAGTACGAGGATTTCCAATAATAAGCCTTGATAGTGAGCTAGCCATTTATATCCCCTGCTGCTCATCAGGGCAGTCCCTGAGTGAGGGACCCAGGTGGTGATAACGTGGCCTAAGGTTCACTTGTCTGCCTTGTTAATTAATTTGACAGTGGTGAAAAGGGATTGCAGGCAAAGGGGCCATCCAGATGCCACAGGGTGAGTCTCTTAGACGGGGAGGCGATGGGTCTCTCCCAGGGTCCAATGGGCTGAGTCAGAACCCCTAGTGCTGTCTGACTTTTTCCATACGTGAACAGATTGAATATTCGGGTGACATCTGGGAGCCTCAAAGTCAGGGCTTTCCTAAGACTTGACTTGAGATCCTGGAAAGCCTGCTCTTGGAGGGGGCCCCATTCGACGGGGTCTCTTCTGGGCCTCTGAGTAGCTCAGTGGTCCGGCCTTCTCAGTAAATCCGGGATCCAAATCCTACAGAATCCTGTGGCTCCCAGGAATCACGCAGTTGTCTCCTGGTTGTGGGCTGAGGCATACCACGTACTACCTCTTTGTGTTCGTGCCTGAGAGCATGGTGTCCTTTAGTCAGAATAATCTTAGAATCTGCACCTGAGAACGACAGAGCTGGGCCTTCTTCACTGAGACTTTGTATGCAGCCTGGGAGAGAAACTGGAGCAGTGCTCGAGTCTCCTTCCAACCATCTTTCCGGGTCACTCTAGCAAGCAGGAGGTCATCAACATATTGGAGCAGAGCACTCTGTTTCCTGACTTGGAAAATTCTCTAAGTCGGTAGTAAGTGCTTCCTGGGGATGAGTATTCACCACTCCTTCTCTCTGGGGCATTGTTACAGTCCAGATCTTGGCAGGGCTGGCAGTCAGTGCAGCCGAGCCCGATGAGTCGAAGCTGACTTGCGCTATGCGTTTAGTTAGTAGGTCCCTCCCAGCAATGGGACTGGGCCCTAGGCAGGTACGGAGCTTGTGGGGACCAGGCGCCTCCCCCCGAGCAGGCAGCTTCTCGCCTGTGAAGAGGGCTGAGTTTTGGTGTTTCTTGTGGCCCCCTTGATGGTGGCTCTTTGGCCTGACAGGGGCCAGGGGCTGAGTGACAATGGAGAGTTCAACTCTGGTATCTGCCATGAATGTCATTGACTGCCCCCCCACTTCTACATTGACCAGGGTTCCCAGGGGCCCAGGATCATGGAGTCCAGCTGGTCCTATTCTGATTCCATCATGGCCAGGAGGTCCCTTGGGGGTTCTGAGTGGAAGGTCTTGAGGGCTCCCAGAGGACTTTTGGTCATTCTCCCTGGGTTTGCCTTCTTCTTGGGGCATTACCTCTCCAGTC